>JAYEPQ010000002.1:11550000-11902500 GCA_036321105.1 Dracaena cambodiana | reverse complement strand
TGCACATGATCAAACCATCGTAGGCGATTTTCTCGCATCTTCTCATCGGTGAGAGATACACCGAACTTAACACAAATATCTTTATTTCTCTTTATCTCTTCTAGTGTTGCCGCATATCCAGCGGAGCATGCGCATCTTTATTACACTTATTTTATGTAATTGACGTTTCTTTATATTCCAACATTCCGTGCCATATAATAAAACTGGCCTAATAACACAGTCCTATAAAATTTTTCCTTTAGCCCTTAACGGAATGTGTAACGCTCCATTTCTCGGAGGGATACAGAAACAAAGTGCGTTACCAGCGGGTACGTGTAAGTCGACGTGCACGAGACCTTTAAGTATGTAAAAGTAAAAATAAATGGAACTAAATACTAGTTATCTAGCAGAATCTTTGAAGTTAGTCTGCTATCATATAAAACATAAGATATACATGTTTAAAATAAGAAGCAACAAGTACAATTCTTATATAAAAGTTGAAACCCAGTCCCAATGGAGTGATACATACCAAATCCAGAAATACAAAAGTGAAGGTTAGAAATTTACTACTGTTATGTCTGCTTTAAAAAAATATGGATTATTGCAATGGCGGATTCTCCTCACATCTTCAGTATCTTGATGGATTAGGAAAGGTAAGTCTATCTTGAGTTTAAAAAACTTCTTCTCCTTTTTCTTCTCTTTTCTTATTCTTCTTGGGAGTTGGAGTAAAAAGAAGTTAAGAAGAATGAAAAATGAAAAAGAGATATATAATAAGGAAAAGAAATGAAAAGAAAGAAAAAAAAAAAATATAATAAGACAAAGGAGATATGGAAGCAAAATGATGACTTGTCATGCTTGGCTAAAAGACAAGTAAGAGACAAAGGAGATATTAGGGTAAGAGAATGGTTTATCATACTTGGCCAAAGGACAAGTATGAGACAAACAAAATATGGAGGGTAAAAGAATGGCTTGTGATGCCTGGCCAAAGGATAAGCATGAGATAAAGGAGATATGAGGGTAAGAGAATGGCTTGTCATGTTTGGCCAAAAAATAAGCATGGCGAAGGTAAGGTATGGGGTAGGTAGGTTAGGTTGATTTTTCATTGATATTTATATTATATTAACCATATAAATATGGGAGTATATTTGAGATCCATAATTTAGGGAGATGGGGTATAAGAGGTATGTGTGAATAAACACAAAATAGCTATATAACAAATGATTAGTAATAATAGGTTTTTGAAGTTGTTTATAACTATAAACTCAAATTAAACTAATCCAAATAAAGTAAAAGTTCATTTTATAAGTTAAAAGAAGAAAAACTAGTCAAAATATGTGTAAGACCCATCGGTGATTAAAATAATATTATTTTAGGTGACCATCTTAAAAATTTCAAGAAAATCACAAAAAATATAGAAAAATAGGACAAACACAACGCATTCACTTTGGGATTAATTTTATATCTAGAATGTAAATTGTGTTGAAATTAGCTTGTTACATTCTACACTCCTTACAAAAAAAAATTTCGTACTCGAAATTTAATTTTTAACTGATTGGAATAATAAGATATCAATCAATTAATAAGAATGTAGTTATTGAGAAAATAGTTCCAATCAGAATATAGCTGAAAACTACCTAACTTGTCATACTATCTAAACTAGTGGGATAAGTAATCAAAGATATATGATGGAAGAAAAAATATCATAAGTCTTACTTATTAAGGTTCTTGTTTATAGCTGCAATAATTACCTGCAGATGAATTATTGTCAAGCCAATAGGTAAAACTCATAATAGCGAAAGCATATGATTTTGGTCGAAAATCAATTATGGAGTATCTCATAAATCTACTTGCTATAGTTCTAATGAATGACTGTAATTGTTGTCGACTGAGAATAAAACTTTATAATTACCACGTCAACTCAATAGGATTCGAACAGCAGAAATACAAGACTAGGTATAAAGAAAATCAAAAAATAGATATGGTATGGATAAAAGAATAAAGAAAGATAGGAAATCAAATAATAATAGGACCAAGATAAGATTTCAAATCAAAGAAAAATTAATGGACATATTTATATATGGCAGTAGTCCCAGAGATATCTTAGATTAACCTAGAGCTCTGATACCACTCTGTAACGCCCCATTTTCCGGAGGGATACGGAAACGGAGTGCATTACCGATGGGCACGATACCTTTAAGTATGTAAAAGCAAAAATGAATGGAACTAAATACTAGTTATCTGTCAGAATTTTAAAAATTAGTCTACTGTCATATAAAAAAGAAGATATACATGTTTAAGATAAAAAGTAACAAGTACAATTCTTATACAAAAGTTGAAACCCAACCCCAATGGAGTGATACATACTAAATCTAGAAATACGAAATTGGAGGTTAGAATTTTACTAATGTTCGGTCTGCTTTAAAAAAATATGAATCATTGCAATGGCGGATCCTTGCTCACATCTTCAATACCTTGATGGGTTAGAGAAGGTAAGCCTATTTTGAGATTAAAAAATTTCTTCTCCTTCTTCTTCTCTTTTCTTATTATTCTTGAGAGTTAGAGTAAAAAGAGGTTGAGAAGAATGAAAAATGAAGGAGAAATGTATAATGAGGAGAAGAAATGAAAAGAAAGGGGAAAAAATATAATAAGACAAAAGAGATATGGAAGTAAGATGATGGTTTATCATGTTTGGCCAAAAGACAAGCATGAGACAAAGGAGATATGAGGGTAAGATGATGGTTTGTCATGCTTGGCCAAAAAACAAGCATGGTGAAGGTAAAGTATGAGGTAGGTAGGTTAGATTGACTTTTCATTGATATTTAATATTATATTAACCATATAAATATGGGAGTAAATTTGAGATCTATAATTTGGGGAGATGGGGTATGAAAGGTATGGGTGAATAAAAACAAAATAATTATATGATAAATGACTAGTAATAATATGTTTTTGGAGTTGTTTATAGCCATAAATCCAAATTAAACTAATTCAAATAAAGTCAAACTTTATTTTACTAGTCAAAAAAAGAAAGACTAGTCAAAATATGGGTAGCACCCACTGGTGATTAAAATAATATTATTTTAAGTGACTATCTTAAAATTTTAAGAAAATCACAAAAAAATATAGAAAAGTGAGGCAAACACAACGCATTCAGTTTGGTATTAATCTGATATCAAGAATGTAAATTATGTTGAAATTAGGTTGTTACAGAATATTACGATCGCATAAGACTCCCGTTGCACCCCTCCATAAATTTTCCCTTTAAATTTATTTCTCAAAAAAAATTCATCTTTTACTTTTGATTTTTACATTACAATTATTAATCAGTTTAAGTATTATGCAAAGTACTTAATGTGCAATGAAAACTTTAATTAAGTAGGGGTATATCTGCAAAAGATACCATATCTATAAGTCAGGAGTTTCCAAAGGAGCACACCATTTTTTCTAGTGAGTCAACTTTCCAACGGAAACTCCTCTACAGATAGGAAGTGCCTAAAGGGGCACACCTTTTTTCTAGTGAGCCCACTTTAAAAGTTTGTCATTATAACAACATTGTCGCTAAATTTTTAGGACGAAACTGTCATCTCCTTCATCCTCAGCTCCTCCTCTTTCCCTCCTGCGCAAACTGATGTTGGAATTTTTTTTTTTTAAGTTTTAAATCCAATCCACTTGAGTTGATCTACTTGTCTATTAGACCATCTTATATATTAAAGTCGAGATTTTGCTTTATTTTCGTATATTATTTGCTAACAAACTCTAAAGAAGGAGAATTTTTTTAGTTGTGTCTAGTTGGCAGTTGTCCGGTTTAGAATCCAGCATAGGACCTCTCTATTCAGGTTTACAGTCCGGATTAGAAACCCAGACATGTCGGCGGAAAATTTTGGTATACAAAGTAGATCCGCGAATTGAGAGTTGGATATCCGCAACTCAGCGGATCCGCAAACCTAAGGATTGAGGTTCACGACCCAGTGACGACAGAACAGATTCGCGAATCTAAAATTGAGATTCGCGATACTACCTATAGCTTTCGGGTAAGGGTTTAATACAAAGTCACTCGACCCGAACAAGAGAGTTGCCATCTCAGATCGTGGAGCTAACTGCCAAATGAATGCAACGGCACTACTTCGATCATGGGAGCAACCACCTAACGAATATGACGGCACTTCTCGAGTAGTTGGAACTAACGGTCAAGCAAATAAGACGGGACGTTACCCTAGAACCCCTATAAAAGGTGGAGGAGCGAAAGAGAACATAGCAAGAGACGGAGATGAAGAGACAGAGGGATCAATCATCATCTTCTTGAATTATTCCCTTGTGACCAAGAGTCTAGAGCCTTTCTTTTCCCAGCCAACTGAGAGAGATTGTGCGGAGTGTCAACGGAGAGCAGGATCGTCCTTCACAGCTACCTTAGAATCCAACTTTAAACAAAGGGAAAATCCATTTTCCTCATCTTCTGTAAACGAAAAACCGTTGAATTGTAATCCTTTATTGAAAAAAAACTTTAATAGAGTTTCATTTGCAATTTTTATGGCGAACAGAAGATTGGCGACTCCGCTGGGGACTGCCATCACCTCTGGTGATCTGGTGGTAGCTCAATCCGACAACATTCCAGTTGGCAGTATGGTCAATTCGTTCACCATTCAGGTTGACCAGAAAAGGTACGAAAAATTTCTTTCTTCAGGCTCTAAGAGCCCTACTTCCCCACGGGAATGCCGTAAAGTCTCCAAGAGGTCAATCTCCAAGGAGGCTCCAACGGCAATAGTTCAGATGGAGAAGTCGTTGGACCATACTGGTCTGAAACCCTCTTCTTCACCAACATTGGGCTCTAAACTAGTTTCGATTGAAACTCCTGATCTATCAAACAAAGGAGACCAAGGTCCCCACTTCAACAAGGGGAAGTGATCACTGCCTACTCCGCAAGGCTATGACACAGAAAAGGTGGTTCCTCTCACTCGTACAACAAGAAGGAACCTAAGAAGAAGTAAAGCTCGTGCCTTCCGCAGGACCACGCAGCAAAAGGAAACTGCCAACTCATCACTGCAAAGACCTACTGTACAAGTATAGAGGCCGAAAGGCAAGGTTGATCGAGACGCGGAGAAATTTACTCGCGTTTCCGACAGGAAGCGGAGTAAGTCAACCAAAGTTATCTATGATTACGAACGCGAAGCATACATCCGCGTCTCTCGTGTTCTAGGGAGGAAGTATGATCACGTGATTGAAGAAGCTCGCAGAACCTGCGAACCTCAAATTCGCGGAAGATGCACGCCTATCTTTAAGGATAAGATTGTGCCGCTCCTAAAACTATCCATTCCAAAGAATCCCAATGCAAGAAATCTTAGGGAACTTCTAAACAGAAAAAAGGAAGAATCACATGCATCTCACTGCCACTGTGAACGATTGATCAATACAGTATTATCTCACCGTCATTGTTCAACCCATACTAGATCATCGGTGTTCCATCGATTGTCGGCTCCATCAACATCTTCATCGGCAAAGAGGAGGCGACGAAATGGGCTTGAGTTTTCTGAGCCGGAGTACCCCGAAGTATCATTCAATATGATAAGCATTGGGGAAAAGAAAAAGAAAAAGAAGGCGAAGAAAGTCTCCGAAGGAGATGTTTCTGATCCAGATCTCTCTTCAGGTTCAATGGATCTACTCAATGAAGAGCGGGGAATTTTTCAAATCACTCGACTCAAAAGTGGGACGGCAGCCCCCATGAATTATAGGCAAATGGCGGGAATCTCTTCTGATCAAATCTGTTATGACCGAGTCGCAAACGTCCAACTCACTCCTAGAGGACTCTGCCTCTGCGTATGACTCAAAACAACATCTCAGAGGAGTTCATGTGGAGAATGGATGAACAAGATAAGCATATCCAGCAACAACAGAATGCTATCAGCGAGTTTAAAGATATGCTATATGTTCTGATGGAATTGGAAAAGACTAGATTGAAGGATACGTCTTTGCACTCAAAGGCTGACAAGGGAAAGAAGACAGAAAAAAAAGGTCTTCATAAGAATGAAAAAGAATCAGAACATCATGAGGATGACGACAACCGTTCCGTACATCAGGAAGGGAACGCAAATGTTGTTTGGATGGAGAGCTTCCAAAATCAATTGAACGCTCTCATGCATAAGAGCGATTTACAAGAGCTGGGCATGGTAAGGCCATACCTCATGGAATGGGAAAGTGTGCCGTTCCCGAAAAGTTATAAATCACTGAAGCTCAAATCTTTTGATGGTAAAGGATCGCCAAACCAGCACCTCTACTATTTTAAATCGCAGATCGGGCATTTAGTAGGAAATGACCTTATGATTACGCGGGTATTTGTTAGTACCTTAACGGGACTAGTTTTTGAATGGTTCCGGAGACTAGAGCCAGGAACCATAAATTTATGGAGCGACATGGAGAAAACCTTTCTGACCACATTCTATAAAGATGACATGGAGGTGATAATGCCGGCGCTTCTAGCTACTAAACAAAGAAAAGGAAAGTCAGCTCGGGACTTTATCAAAAGATTTCAGAATGATTCTCTTAGATGCCCACATGGGATGCCAGAAAAGACCTTGGTAGAAACCTGTTGACACAATTTATCGACTAAAGTTCTGGCCAGGATGGGAACAGTGAAGTCCTCGATTTAGAAGGACCTTGCCCTACAAGCTGAGGAGGCTGAGGAGATCACACAAAGGCTCGAAGAAGGAGGCGAGGAAAAACAAAAGCGGAGTGGCGATAACAACCATTAGCCCCGATCCCAGGGATATAAGGGGAAGGAGACAATGGTAACGGATGCCCCGCAATCTGTAAAACTTTCTCAAAAGCTCCCTCCTCAGACACGTATACTGCAAAAACAATACTCCTTCAAGGATGAGCACACAAAAACTATCTTCAACCTCCTCATGAGTAAGAAGATGCTAAAACTGCCAGAGTCTAAACACCCAGAAGAAGAAGGAAAAGTTAATGATCCTAATTACTGTGTCTACCATAGGATCATTAACCACCGTAACAAAAACTGTTACATCCTTAAGGATAAAATTTAAGTCTTAGTGGATGCTAACGTCATTAAGCTTCAAGAGCACCAGAAGAAGGTAACCGCGAACATGGTGACTGTCAGGTTCGGCAAAGCGCCTGACTGGATAGAGTCAACAATTCAAGATGGAGTGCAACCCATTCCTATAGGCACAATGCAGGTCGTAAATTTTGATTTGCACCAACAGCAGAAGAAAAGAATATTTTCCTTTGAAATTGATAGGGGGAGATACTGTGGGTGCATCCAGATCTCCTAAGTGATGGACAATGGATTTCCAGTTCATCTGAAAGGAAGCAAAAAGGGAAGACCTTCACCTCCAATGTCATCTCTGTGATTCCCGAAGACGACGGAGTCATTCCTGCCCTAACCGATTCGGAAGAAGAAATCGAAAACTCTTTGGTGGCTGATGCGGATCCTCCTCCCGTGGGGATCCATTCAAGAAAAGATTACTTGAAGAACTACTGCCAGGTAACGGATTCCTGACTACCTCCAGAGAAAGCCAAACAGAAAGAACTCAAGTTCGATAAGATGCTAAGGAAGAAAGGAAATGAGCCTGCTGAGAATTTACGGAAGTCATTTCAGTTCGACATCCTGACGCAACTGGCCAATATTCCTGCAAGGATAACCTTGTACGAACTTCTGAAACTCTCTAAACCTACTAGAGAAACTTTAAGAGAAACTCTGTAAGATTCGGTGGTATTCGTGGCACAGATACCAGAAATAATTGAGGAGGAGGAATCCCCTTGCATGACGAGTCACCAGGTCTTTAGTAAGAACGTCCCTTGCATCACTGTCTCCCCGGAAGATATGCAAGTCAGGAGCAATAAGCATCACCGTCCCTTGTATTATAAGGGGTACATAGGCTCTACGGAGATTGATCGTATTCAAATTGATCCAGCCTCAGCCTTAAGTATCATGCCACGGAGGATGCTACAATACCTTGGGGTCCCGATGAATAGATTAGCAGTGACTAATACTACCATTTTTGGATTCAATGCTAACGGTAGCAGACCATTGGGAAAAATAAAGCTTAAGTGTCAGATCGGCGACTTGAAGACGGAAGCCACGTGCTACATGATAGACACGGACACGTCATACAATCTGCTATTGGGAAGACCTTGGATCCATAGCAATCTCATTGTGCCCTCCACGTTACACCAGTGCATGAAATATGTGGACGAAGATGGGAACGTAAGAACGCTGATCGCAGAAAAGCAGTCCTTTAAAGGAGTTGAAAACTACTTTACTGATGCGATGTTGTATCAAGATGCGTTCAGTATTTCAGATCAGCCTATTCCAAATGACTCTGATAGTGGCGAAGAGGCTGATACAGAATCAGGATCCGAAAAATCGGAATCCGAAGATGTAACTTGGGACAGTGAGCCCATTGTGATAAGCCTTGAAGGCTTTGATGTAAATAACACCGTTCACTCTGATAGTGAATGGGTGATAAATGAGAATTTAGAGTTTGTTTATTCTTCTGGTATTGATTCTGAACCTTCAAGCACTAGCACAGATGCATTCAGCGACTGTGTGAATAAGATATATTCTCTGACTTCCTTCCCAGCACCTATCCGATCATTCTTACACGATTTAAGTAACGATGTTGAGAGTGCTAACAAGGTCATTTTTGAGGTTCCTCCCAAGGATGAAACCCAAAAAGCAATAGTATTTGGAAAGGCAAGCCACCGAAACAAAAAGAAATGCTTAAATCCTGAGGAAGAACAGGGAAGTCCCGAGTTCTTCCATTATAGTCAAAACTCTCATAGATTAATAAAGAAAATGGGATATAATCTGGCCGAAGGCAGGGGGTTGAATTTCGAAAAAGGTAGAAGGACAATCCTTCAACCCTTCGTCTCAGAAGGGAAAATGTCAGATTATTACCAGAAAACTGGCAGGGGGTTAGGATACGTCACCACTACCGAGAATTCTTTAAGTAGAGGAACCGAAGAAAGACAGTGCGATCATTCATCATAATCATCCTGCTGGGACTCAGATGTCAGTATAGGCATGATTTTCCACGAAATATCCTCGAACATGGCTTCTGCGATCCAAGAAGGTGAAGATTTAGAGGAAGCCTCGCTAATAAAAGATGACCCCTGGGCCAAGCACCTTAATGAGAAGTGGGAAGTCCAGTTTGAACAACGCGAGCCTCCTACCGAGAATAAAGTGATTCAAATAAATATGGGAGATGAAAAGAATTCTAAACCCATATTCATAAGTGAGAATTTATCCTCGGAGGAAAGGGAGGATTTAATATCCCTCATTCACGAATATATCGATATTTTCGCCTGGAGTTATGAGGAAATGTCAGGATTAGACCCAGGTGTAGCGGTTCACAAATTGAATATCCGGCCAGATGCTAAGCCAGTAAAACAACAGTAACGAAGATTCCGCCCAGAAAACGTGGAAGCTATTGAACCTGAAATCAAGAACTTGATTGAGTCGGGCTTTATTCGCGAGGAACAGCACCCTGATTGGGTCGCGAATATAGTTCCCGTAACCAAGAAAAATGGAAAGATCCGAGTATGCATAGACTTTAGGGATCTGAAAGAGGCCTGTCCTAAGGATGAATTCCCGCTACCCATCACAGATGTTATGATAGATAACACTTGCGGGTTTGAGCGTATGACGTTCATGGATGGATTCTAAGGGTATAATCAAATAAAGATGTACCCTGTGATGAGAAGCATACATCCTTTAGAACACCGCTCGGGATGCATTGCTACACAGTCATGCCCTTTGGCTTGAAGAATACAGGTGCTACATATCAACGTGCCATGAACGTAATATTCCAAGAGCATCTCCGAAAAACAGTAGAATGTTACGTAGATGACCTAGCAATTAAAAGCAGAAACAAGGACGACCACTTGAAGGATTTGAAGACGGTGTTCGATCTTATGAGGAAACACCAGCTCAAGATGAATCCAACCAAGTCTTTCCGGGGGGTTTCTAGCGGAAAGTTCCTCGGCTTCATCGTAACATCGAAAGGAATCTACCTTGATCCAGATATGGTCAAGGCTATCCAAGATATGCCACATCCCCGTAACCTCAAAGAGTTGAGGGGATTGCAAGGTAGGCTGGCGTACATCTGCAGGTTCATATCAAATTTGTCTGGTAATGTCAACCTTTCACCAGATTAATGAGGAAAGGAATGTCATTTGTTTGGGATGACGTGTGCCAAAAGGCTTTTGAAGAAATCAAACAATATCTTATGAAGCCACCAGTGCTTGTATCCCCAGTCTAGGGAATACCTTTCTTGCTATATGTAAGGGCGATGGACCATTCTTTGGGAGTATTGTTAGCACAGAAGAATGAGTCAAGTTACGACAAGCTATTTATTACCTCAGAGAATGATGATTGGAGCAGAATACTGGTATAATCCCATGAAAAAGGAATGTCTAGTTTTAGTGTTCGCAATACAGAAAATGCGCCACTACTTAGTTGGACAAACCATCCATGTTGTAACGAGAGTTAACCCCCTGAGAATACTAATGACTAAACCCAGATCGTTAAATTCAAGATTATCCAATTGGGCTATTTTGCTATCACGGTATAATATGCGCTTTGTCCCGCAGAAGTCTATTAAAGGGCAGGCCGTGGCTGACTTCCTAGCCGAACATCCAATCCCGGCATCCTCGAAGTTATACGAACAAATTTCCAGGGAGTTAGAAGAATGGAACCCGATTCTAAAAAAAGATGACTCGCAAAAGCCTCCCGAGGCAAATACAGTCTCGAAAGGTGTGGCAACTTTTCTTCAATAGTGCCTCCCGAATGGGATCCGAAGAAAAGATGACAGCGGCGAGTATAATGCCCTCCTAATTGGCTTAAAAATAGCCAAGCAACTGAGGGTCAAATATTTGGAGGCATATGGGGACTCTCAACTCGTTGTAAATCAAGTAAAAGGAGAGTATGAGGTCAAATATGAAGACCTCTTACCATATTATCGTGCAGTGATCAGGATCGCCGATGGTTTTGAAGGTTTCTATATCAGCCATGTAATGCGTCACCGAAATAGTTATGCAGATTCACTAGCTTCCCTAGCTGCCACGTTAGCCTTACCCAAGCATGCTAGAAAGCAAATTACAGTAGGGAGTAAGGAATTATTTTGTCCAAAAGACGAACTCAAAGAGGAAATGCGGAAACCACAGGAAGACGAAGCTGAGGTATTCGAATCAAGCCTAGAACCAAGGGATTGGCGTTTTCCTTATATAGACTATGTCCTTTTACGGTATAATACCTGAAGGTCAAAAAGAAGCCAGGGCAATTCAGAGAAGGGTTGTCCGGTTCTACTACAACGCGGAGCTCCAGACGTTGTACAAAAAATCTTGTGATGGAATTTTACTCTGCTGTCTCTCCAACCGCGAAGCTCAAAAAGTACTCGAAGAAGCTCATGCTGGCATCTGCGGAGCGCACCAGCCAGGACCAAAACTCTGGGATAGAATCAGAAGAATGGGTTATTACTGGCCTAAGATGATGACAGAAGCGGTTAACTATGCCAAGAAGTGTAGAGCCTGCCAACTACATGCGGATTTTGTACATCAAGCTCCGGAATATCTCCACCCAACGGCTACGTCGTGGCCATTTGAGCAATGGGGTATGGACATTGTAGGGCTAATTTCTCCGCCATCAATAAGGGGACACCGATTCATTTTAGCTATAACGGATTACTTTTCGAAATGGACTGAGATCATTTTCCTAACCGAAGTAAAGTCATCAGATGTTATCAAATTCATCAAGCACCATGTGCTTTATCGCTTCGGGGTGCCCAGAAGAATAATTCATGACAACGGACCCTAGTTTGTGAGCCAAATGTATTTCAAATTCTGCAACAAGTACAGGATCGAAGATGTAGTTTTATCACCGTATTACCCTGCAATCAATAGTCTAGCAGAAGCTTTTAATAAGACCATTGTAAAACTTCTCAAAAAGTTCATAACATCCAATTAAAGGGACTGGGATGAGAAGCTCGGAGAATGTCTGTAGGCATATCGCACCACAGTCCGAACTCCAACCAATGCCACGCCCTTCTCCTTGGTATACAGATCAGAAGCGGTCTTGCCTTTGGAAATCCAAATTCCATCGTTGCGAGTCGCGTTAACAACTAGGATGACGGAAGAAGAAAGGCATCAGCAAACGCTTCAAGAATTAGAAGCCTTGGATGATAAGCGCTTGGAAGTTCAACAGAGTATTGAACTATACCAAGCGCGGATCTCCAAAACCTTTAACAAAAAGGCTAAACGAAGAACTTTCAAGAAGGGTGATCTGATCCTGTCAGTCAGAAAACCGATCATAACTAACAAAAAGTCTAGGGGAAAGTTCCAACCGAAATGGGAGGGACCTTTTGTCATTGATACTGTCTATTCCAACGGCGCATATCGGTTGGCAAAACCGAATGGTGATAAGATTATGATGCCGATTAACGACAAATTCCTGAAGAAGTATTATTCTTAGTAAAATTAGGAAACACTAGTCACAGTGCGATCTGGGTAGTTCTATGCAAATTATGAACAAAAAGCTTCTCTGTAATCAAAAGTTCATTAATGAAGATTCTTGATTCCGGACTAAAAATCTTTAGGTCGCGAATCACAAATTGTCCTTTTTCCAAACTCGCCAAGTTAAAAAAATACCTCTGGTGAATCACATTTTTCCTCCTTCCAAACTCACCAAGTTAAAAATACCTCTGGCGAATCACATTTCCAAAATTTCCAAGTTAAAAATACCTCTGACGAATCACATTTTTCTTTTTTCCAAACTTGCCAAGTTAAAAATACCTTTGGCGAATCACATTTTCAAAATTGCCAAGTTAAAAAATACATCTGGCAAATCACATTTTTCCTTCTTCCAAACTCGCGAAGTTCAAAATACCTCTGGCGAATCACATTTTTCCTTTTTCTAAACTTGCTAAGTTAAAAATACCTCTGGCGAATCACATTTCCAAAATTGCCAAGTTAAAAAATACCTCTGGCGAATCACATTTTTCTTTCTTTCTAAATTGCCAAGTTAAAAAATACCTCTGGTGAATCATATTTTTCCTTCTTCCAAACTCGCCACGTTAAAAATACCTCTGGCGAATCACATTTTTCCTTTTCCAAACTTGCTAAGTTAAAAAATACTTCTAGCAGTTACATTTTTAAAATTTCCAAGTTAAAAATACCTCTGGTGAATCACATTTTTCCTTCTTTCTAAATTGCCAAGTTAAAAATACCTCTGGCGAATCAAATTTGTCAGCTCTTTCATTCACGGTAATTTTGGGTACTTGGAAAATTTTGATTGATTTTAAAATTATCAAGTTAACAGTTATCTCTGGTAATCAACATCAGAATCATCCATCAGATACTCTTAGTTATGTAAAAAGAAAGAGCTTTTTTATTCATTATCAGATCAAGATTACAGAGAATTCTCTAATATTACACAGTCAACAAGAGTGAATACATATCACTGAAGAAAAAAAAAAGAGGAAAAAGTTTGCTTCTGTAGCCTCATCTCCCAAGGATGGCTTAAATGCAGTAGTCTGCTCTTACAGACTCTTCTGCAATGACAAACTTGCTTCTGTAGCCTTCTCTTTAGCATGGCTCAGACCAAAAAGTTTGTCCCTGCAAAATCTTCTTTCAGAATGACAAACTTGCTTCTGTAGCCTTCTCTTTCAACATGGCTTGGATCAAAAAGTTTGCTCCTGAAACTCCCACTTCCAATTTGCTCTTATAACCTCCTCTTAAAGAACAGTTCAAGAGTATAATCTTGTTTTTTCTTTCCGACCACAATCAGGGATCTCCTGGTTGGTTCCCCAAGTGATGATGTCAGTGACTTGATTAGTTCAAAACTGGCATACCAAGTGCACACCCCAGACATACAACATGAGGGGTTGCACAAGTTCAAGGTCCTGGTCATTAGTACCCCAACCTTGTGGAGTACTAGGAAAGAAGAAAAATAATGCCACAGACCCGAAATCTTTTCTCTCATGAAAAATTCATGAGACCTTCTAAGACCCTCGAGGTTTTGGAAGTAATTACGAGCCCATCAGGTCTAGGTCATTGTTAAGGAGAATGACTACGGTTATCTCCTGTAGCCAAGTTAAATCCCTGTTAAAAAAGGGGAAGAAAAAGAAGGAAGAGGAGGATATGAATCAGAAGAAGAGGTTTATCTTAATTAAGAAAAATGATTACGTTCAGAAAAACCTTTTCAGTGGAACACCCAACTGGATTGATACAGTCTGGAGGTCTTGTAACATGCCAATTCTATCCATTACTTCAGATGAAGAAGAAAAAAAATGGTTGCACTAATAGATCGGCTACAAAAAGAAGGAAGGGTAGAAAGTCGAGAAGAAAATTTCTCACGGCTGAATGATCTTCCATTGAAAAGATCATGTGCCTTATATAGACAGTCTGGTGATCGTGATCTTCAGTTTAGAAAAGATAAAACTGAAATTTTTGGTCAAGATTTTCAGTTTAGATCTCAACAGAATTTATTATTGTTGCATGGGACGTTTAGATATCGCAGTCCGGAGATCTCGTCATTAATGAAAATGTGTAACGCTTGGGATTCCACGCCCGACAACTTCATCCCATGGCTCACAGAAGTCTCTACCAATTCTGAAAGAGTCTACGGTTTATTCCGCAAACTTCCAGATGAAACATCACGAACCAAAATTTTGGAATCAGGATCGCGAATTAAGTATGGATTGTGTTAGTCCGCGAACCTCTAGATGCAAAGTCTCAGACTTCACGTGACTTATGAAAGTCACGTGACAGATATATAGATACCAGAGTTTTACGGTGGTTCGCAAACTTCAGACAAAAGATGGCAAATTCGATGCAAATCTTTGATGAACAACTGCAAAGCCATGCCTTAGAAGGCCAAAATCAGGTTCTCTATAAACGACAGGGAACTATTACAAAAAAAGAGAGCAGAGAATTAAAACATATATATATAAGCATTTACAGTTCAATGATTCAAGAGGGCTTTTATTTTCTCCTCATCATCAATGTCTTGTTGGAGGGTCTCATAAGTTTGGACAGTAGCTTGGCGATGCAATTCCTTATCACTAGCAATAACATTCTGCGTTGCAGCAGCCTTCAGTATATCCAATTCAGCTTGTATCGCCTGGAGATCTCTGGTTGTATTGTCTCGCTGGCTTGATAAGTTGGCGAGATTTCTCATTGGCTCATCACGCTTCTTGATGATTTTGGCCAAGAAAGCTTGAGTTTTGGCGATAGTCTCTTGGGTCCTAATAATAGCCTGGTCATGGTCCTTGACAATTGAAGCAACGGCCTCCACTTGAAGAACTAGAGACTCGCGATCTGATTGACCCTTTTCTAAGGAGACTTTGCAAATATTTGCCTTCTCCTGGGTCTCCTTCTGGAGCCTAAACTGTTCCTCTTTCAGCTTCTGGAAAATGATTTCCACTGTCTCAGATTTATCAGCACTTCTGATTTTTTATAGGAATTCAGCATGCTTTTGAAACTGAATTATCATAAGCCTAAAGGGAGCAGCTTTATCCTCTCTACCAATGCTGACAATACCAGTTAAATAAATATTGAGAACATTGGCGAGTGAAGCAAAAGAAGCCCCCTTTAGTATTTTATCAATACAGCGGTCAAAAAATGAAGGAAGGTCTCCACCGTATCCGTCAATAAATCAATCTCAAGCATATCAATCTCCGCATGAGAGGAAGTAACACTGGTTGAGGCAGAGGCGGATTGATCCATACTCTATTGTATAGGGGCAACCAGGCTAGTATCAGGAGAAATGGGACTTCTGGAGAGTTCAGCAGAGCTAACAACTGCAGCATCTTGAACCAAAACATCGGTCGGAGCAGTTGCGGCCAAAACCATGGACATAGTAGTCTCGGGGATCATTGCTTCCGTGGTATCAACAACAGAAGTGGTAACTGCGGTCGCCCCATCAGTGTCAGCTCCCGCGATGGTGTCATCTGGCGAAATTACCTTCTCGCCCATGCACTCTAAATCTGGAGTTGAAACTGGAGCTAGCAAAAAGAGAAAGTTAATAGCTAAATGTTACAACATTATTTGATAATAACATAATTGCTAAAAGAAGAAGATGCAGACCTAAAGGTTGGACACTGGATTCTCTAAGTCCGTACACCTCAGGACCAAACACTTCAAGCCCGTATACTTCAGTCCGAACCTCTTCACTCAAATAGACATACTTACCATGGTCTGATGGAGGGGTTGAAGATTGAAAATCATCACTGTCGACATTATAGTCATCTCCCCAATCATCCTGACTTTCTGAAGGAGGTGCTCTTTTTGGGAGATCTGATGCTCGAGTCTTCCCAATGATTTGTACTTCGTCATCTGCAACAGCAGGAGCTGAAGGGTCCTCTTGTATGGCCGGAGAAACACCGACTTCAACAGTGACCTGACAAGTAGGGGGTAGAACCCTCTTGAGTAACGGGAGTAAGATCACTGCAGAGAATAGGTCCTTGACTCCGACACCTCTTAAGGGAGCGGAAAGTTAAAGATGAGTCATCCTCATCCTCCTCGGGTTCCTCAGCGAGGGACTTAGAAATCAAAGTGGGTATTGCAGTGCCAGTTCCAAATGGGGTGCTCTGCGAATCAATCCCCTGCGGAATGGTAGGCAAGTCACTGAGGCGCCTTAATCTCTTCCGCTTATGTGAAGATTTCTTGGAAGGAGACTGCGATTAAAGAGAAGTCTTCTTCGATGTCGGGAGAGGAGAAGCATCAAGAGAGGCGGTTTGAGCTGATGCATTATTGACATCTTTCCTCTGTTGAGTTACCGGTTCTGATTCATTGGATGCGCTGTCTCCCCTGAAGTCTTCTATCCCTGCCACTTTCGTACTGGCAGCCTTCTTTTTCTGGACATACCAAGCTCTGATCTCCCGCAAACTGGAATGATTTATGCTGAAATTCTGAGGAGTGGAACTAACATCCGTGAACCACTTATAGAAACAGAAGCTCATACTCGAATTTGGGGTCTTGAGTGGAAGATCAAATCTGGCCTGAGTTCCACCTGCGACAAAGTGAAACCAAGCTCGAGCTCCTTCAAGAGCATTCCCAACAAAACTTATCTCTCTATTGGGATTACCAACATAAAGCTTATCATACCTGAACTGTCGAGCGAAAAACTCGGGTAGTAAGGCTCTATGTAGCAATGGTTCCCCAAACGAAGAACCAGATGTCCTGGGCGGATGTTTATCAACCACCAGAAGCACCCCGAGGACAGAATAGTAAATTTATCAGCGCCGGCAGTATCCGCGAATCCCTCCCCGTACCCAGCATTTGGAAAGTACGGAAAACATCTGAATAATTTAAAAGTCGAGAAATGACGGATGGTCTTGCGGATCGCAGCCATATAGCCCCCTCTCCATTGCGACCTCTTGTAGTGCTGTACTTTGGGAGCACTTTAGTCAATCTGCGAGTCGGCAGGACTCATCAAAGTGGGCAATGTAGAACCAACCAAGCCATCAAATAAGTATAAGAGAGTTCTACACGCGGATTAGGAGTTTTAATGACCGGATCCCCTTTCTTCATTTGCTCCTTCTTCACGTTGCAGAATTTATCAGATAATCTCCTCAGTCCACTTTGAATGCTGCACACCATCGCGGGCAATAGATTGAGTCGCCTACCTAATGCTAGTAGGATGGCTGGGTATACAGTCCTAACTGGTATATTTTCCTGCGAAGGAATAACACACTTTTTCAACCATACCATCAAATAACCCGCCAAGAAGGCAGGATCAGATAAAGGTTGAAGGGCCTGATAATGAAAACTCTCAAAGGACGTCCCAGCTTTGAAAACGTCCTCATCAGATTCAGCGACATGAGCATCTGTCCCGAAACTTGCGATTCTTCTCTCAACCTCCTTTTCAGAAACAGAAGGAAGGCGAGTAAAATTAGGATTACCTTTAGAAAAATTGGGCAGAAGATATTGCAGTCACTTCTTTGGTTTCAAACTGCGGGTGCCGGATGTGTGGGTGCAAATATGGTAGTGACAGAGTAATTCCTAGTAAGTATCATAGGCCAAAGGGTTCCGGGCCTTCAGCAGATGGAGTTCTTCCCCAGTGGGGACATACTCTTCATACGGGATGTCTCCCATGGGTAAGCCCGAAATTTCATACATTTCGTGAAGGGAAAAATCCAATTCGCCTCGAGGGTAAAAAATTGTACAAGTATCAGGATTGTACAGTTCTAGTAGAGCAAAAAAATGGAATCTGCTAGCAAGAATACCGTGCTGAACAGCCCTGATAACACGATGTAGCCCTGCGTAATGAAGTTGATCTCTGAAAGTTTTCAGGAAAAAGTCAGTCAAGACTGCCCACTCTCCTTTTGAAGAACAGTAAGCCCATCCAGGGGGGCGAAAATTCTGAACAGGAAACTTCCCTTGTGCATTAGTGAATCGGTGCAGAAAAGTCTGTGCGATTATGGGAACCTTGCCTCTGGGGAGGTCATGTTTAAACAGTCTCGGAAGCAACCCACAAAAGTGTTTTCCAGTACTACGAGGAAAAACACCTTGAGTATTGAAACCCCGCAATAAGATGCCGTCTTATGATCTGTTTATGTGTCAGTCCATTCGTCTAGGCACGGAAAGGGATTGAAAGGATAAGAACGGATAAGACCTCTCTATATTGAGAGAAACAAGTAGCAACCTTCAACTTGACGAAGCCACTTGTAATCTCTATTTTCCAAACAGCTATCGGGCACCGAAACGTGGTCCCCAAACAAAAAGGTGGGTTTGCGTAGCAGAGACCGATCATCTCTTTCGAAAGGTGCATTAGTTATTAGTTCTCGTAATGTTGAGCGAGAAGAATGGAGAATTTTATCTTCTCTCTCTTGGTTATCTGATGCTGTACAATGTGGAAAGACATGATCAAATCTGAACTCTTTCTTCCTATCATAACCATCCGAGTATCCGAAATAATGATCCTTAGGCCAAGGATTCAAGGTATAATCGACTGCAAGAGACATTCAGATTCAAGATAAGAAAATCTCTGAGAAAGGGACTACCTTTCGAAAGTTATTTTTTATTTACCTCCAATCAAGGGCTCCTGCCGAACCACTATTGAACTAGAAGTTGCTTGAGGATCTTGATGACCACTGGCAGCCGCATTGGAGGAAGAAGCTTTCTTCGGTATCTTTTGCAGATTGAGGAAATCCTTCACATAGAGAATCGAAAGCTAAAAGAAGTTGAAGACGAGAAGTCTGAGAAACTCTAACGAAAAACTTGGATTTCAAATTTCTTGATAAAAGAGTAGCCTCTCTCATAAAGTGGAGATTATATAGCAGATGATTTGATGGTCGAGATTTCTGGATAGACGTGATATCTGGCCCGAATCTCGTGGGTACCTTTTCATTTAATGCGGCTTAGAAAATGTCTCAATTCTTACACCGTAGAAAGCAACCGCCTTCCGGTTTTTCCGCAACCAAAAGTGAAAGTTCGCGTCTCTAATACAGAGTCGTGTTTCCTCCAAAATTTTAGTTTGCGACCCTAACACAGAGTCGTTTTCTGCTACTAAATTAAAGTTCGCGATCCTAATACAGAGTCGTGTTCCTTCCAAAGTGAAAGTTTGTGACCCTAACAAAGAGTCGTCTCTTAGTGATCTTAACACAGAATCAGATGCAGCAAATTGTGACACTAATACAAAGTCACATTCTCCTTCAACGGCACTAAATTGCGATACAGAGTCGCATTTTCCTTCAAATACAGTAAGATCATGGCGCTAACACAGAGTCGTGTTTCTTTCAATTCGAGATATTGAGACAGAATCATGCTGCCCTCAATTGAAGAGAATTCTAATACAGAATTGTACTCTCAGATGGAGATTATAATACAGAATGTTATATCCAAAATATTCCAAAACTCCTCAAAGAATCATGAGAGTTTTAAAAACTTTGGAGGGGGTTTTATCGGCAGAAAATTTTGGTATACAAAGCAGATCCGCGAATTTAGAGTTGGATATCCGCAACTCAGCGGATCCGCAAATTTAGAGTTGGATATCCACAACTCAGCGGATCCGCGAACCTAAGGATTGAGGTTCACAACCTAGTGACGACAGAACAGGTTCGCAAATCTAAAATTGAGATTCGCGATACTACCCATAACTTTCGAGTAGGGGTTTAATACAAAGTCACCTGACCCGAACAAGAGAGTTGCCATCTCAGATCATGGAGCTAACTGCCAAACGAATGCAACGGCACTACTTCGATCATGAGAGCAACCACCTAACAAATATGACGGCACTTCTCGAGTAGTGGGAGCTAACGGTCAAGCAAATAAGGCGGGACATTACCCTAGAACCCCTATAAAAGGCTGGGGAGCGAAAGATAATAGAGCAAGAGATGGAGGCGAAGAGACAGAGGGATCAATCATCTTCTTCTTGAATTACCCCCTTGTGACCAAGAGTCCAGAGCCTTTCTTTTCCCAACCAACTGAGAGAGATTGTGCGGAGTGTCAACGGAAAGAAGGATCGTCCTCCACAGCTACATTAGAATCCAACTTTAAACAAGGGGAAATCCATTTTCCACATTTTCTGTAAACGGAAAACCGTTGAATTGTAATCCTTTATTGAAAAAAAACTTCAATAGAGTTTCATTTGCAATTTTTATGGCGAATAGGACAGAGACGTCCTATGCCAAGATTCTAAACCGTATGGCTGCCAACTCGACCCAACTAAAAAATTTGTCATTTTAGGATTTGTTAGCAAATAATATACAAAAATAAAGCAAAATCTCGACTTTAATATATGAGATGATTTAGTGGATAAATACATCAACTCAAGTGGATTGGGTTTGAAGCTTCAAAAAGAAAAAAAAAATTCCAACAACAATTCATGCAGGAGAGATAGAGGAAGAGCTGAGGTTGAAGGAGAGAGCAATTTCGTCTTAAAAATTTAGGGTCAATATTGTTTTTCTTTTTTTTTCTTTTTTTTTTTTTGCTAGTCAACTCACACACACACATTTTTAGCGTTAAACTCAGAACCTCTCGCAAATTGAAAATGAGTGATACACTTGAGCCAAGACTCATTAGCATATCAATGTTGTTAGCAAACTTTTTAGGTGAGCTCACTAGAAAAACAATGTGTGCCCCTTTAGAAACTCCCCTATAGTCGGGAGTTTCTAGATGGGCACAATTTTTTTCCTAGTGAGCCTACTTTTCCTAGTGAGCACACCCTCTATTTTGAAAAGAAAGAATTTTTCCTAATGAGTACAATAATATTTCCAAAATATCCTCCATCTCCTCCTCTTCTCCCCTCCTCCCTCGATCCACCCGTCAGGACCTTGTCGTCACTCTCCCAAGTCCTCTCGTCGTCGCTCCCTTACATCGCCGCCCTCGCATTCTTACTCCTTAATCCGGACTTGATAATTCGGATCAAAGACGACTGATTCGGAACTGTTAGCCCAGATCAGAAGTCTTGATCTGGGCTGGACAGTCCGGATCAGAAAATCTTGATCCGAGCAGGACAGCATGGATCAAGTCCGAGCGGCAAGGGATTGGAGCGAGCGGAGCGAGGGAGCGGAGCGGGGGCGGAGTGGAGCGAGAGCGTAGTGAGCAGGGGTGGAGCAAGGGCGGGGCAGAGCGGAGGCGAGGGCGGAGCGGGGGCGGAGGCGAGCAGAGGGCGGGGCAGAGCGAAGGGCGAGGCGGAGCGAAGGCGAGGGCGGAGTAAGGGCGGAGCGGAGCAAAGCGGAGGTGAGGGCAGAGCAGAGGGCAGAGCAGGGGCGGAGGCGAGCAGAGGGCTGGGCAGAGGGCAGAGCAGGGGCAGAGGGCGGAGCGAGGGCGGGGCGAGTGACGAGGGAGAAGAAGGAAGACAGATATTTTGGTTCAAAAAATTTGATGGCAAGATTATAATATGATAGAAGTTTTAAGTAGGCTTACTAGGAAAAATTGTGTGCCCATCTAGAAACTCCCCTATAGTCATAGATCCACTCTCCGTAGCCGTGCGGTCACATCCGGATACCCAAAACGGCGCGGCGTGTGAGCCAAAAGTTGAGGTCCTAACTCGGCGGGAGCATCCCCTACACGTGTTACCCGCTTTTGAACGTTGACTTTCTCCCAGTCACCATCGCCGCTCCCTCCCGGACTCCCACCGCCTACTCCCGGTCACCCTCCCCTCTCCTCTCTTCTCCTCTGACCTCTGTCTCTCGCAATAACCCTTCCAACCTTCAAACTACCTGCATTTATACTACAAACCAAATTTTCCAAAAGAAAATTAAAAAAAAATAATTTTATTAAATTTGAAGAGGGGGAGAGAGAGAGAGAGGAGGGTCAAAACTACCTCTCTACTTCTTTCCCTCGAGAGCCCTCTTATTCTCTTCTGCTCTCTTCTTCTCTTTCTTCAATGTCGCCTTCATGGTTTCTTCAAGCTCTGAACTTGTTTAGATGATCCCCACCTCAAAATCTCTCGGAATTCTCAAATTGGTTGCTCTTGTTCTTGATTCTAATTCATAAAAATCCCTCCTTTTTCGATATAGTGCTCAACTATTGGGGATTTTTGTTGTTTTTTGAGAAGAGAGCTCCAGAGCTCTGATGGGCTTTGCATTTTGTAGATTCTCTCTCTGAAAAATCCTTCCTTCATTGATTTAATCCTCAACTGAAATGGGAAACAGGGGACCCTTCTTCTACTTTCTCTTATTTCTTCTTCAAAATTATTTCATCTACTCACAATCTCAATCCTGCAACCCAAATGATCTTACCTCATTGAGAGGTTTCATGAATGGGCTCAATTCTACACTCCAAGACTGGAGCTTTAACGCCTCGGACTGCTGTAATTGGCATGGAGTTGATTGTGATATCAATGGGAGAGTGATTGGATTGGATCTCTTCAATGAGAGCTTGAAAGGTTCAATTTCTGATTCTTTAGCTGGTTTGGATCAACTGAGAAGGATCATTCTCTCTGCAAACTCTCTCAGTGGCGTCGTCCCCAAGATATTGTTCACTCTTCCCCATTTGCAGCTGCTCGATCTCAGCATGAACGAGCTCTCCGGTGGAGTTCCATCGGACTCCGACCTTCCGTTGATTCAGTTCTTCAACATCTCCCGCAATATGTTCAATGGGAGCCAGCCAGTTCTTGCAGGATCGAAAAAGTTGACTACTTTTGATATCAGCTCCAATATGTTCACTGGTCGTATCGATGCTAGCATCTGCAATGATTGGGTTGCAGTTCGAGAGCTCCGGCTCTCGACGAATTTCTTCTCTGGCGAGTTTCCGACTGGATTCGGTAACTGCAGCTTGTTATCCGAGCTCTTCGTCGAAATGAATGAAATTTCTGGCAACTTGCCTGATGATCTTTTCAAGCAACAAACTTTGACGAAACTGTCTGTTCAGTACAATCGGCTCTCTGGTAGATTGAATTCTGACATCAGTAATCTCTCCAACCTTGTTCTCTTGGATATCTCTCTGAATAATTTTTCAGGAATTATTCCGAATGTGTTCAGTAGTCTCAAGAAGTTGGAGGCTTTCTCTGCTCACTCTAACAATTTCCAGGGTCCTCTGCCTTCGTCCTTATCGAACTTGTCTGCACTCAGTGTACTTAACTTGAGGAACAACTCTCTGAGTGGTAGCATCAATCTCAATTTCACTGCCATGGCTCATCTGAGGTCTCTCGACCTCGGTTCGAATTCTTTCGCTGGTCCTATTCCTTCAGACCTGTCTCAGTGTGTAGAGCTCAGGACTCTGAATTTGGCAAACAACAGTCTCACTGGGGAAATCCCTGATACATTCAAGGACCTTGTTTCGCTGTCGTACCTCTCCCTCTCGAAGAACAGCTTGTCCAACATATCGTCGGCGGTGGAGACCCTGCAGCACTGTCCAAAACTCACCAACTTAGTCCTCACGAGGAACTTCTTCGGCGGGGAGAAGATGCCACTGGATGGGATTCAAGGGTTCTTGAATATGGAAGTGCTTGTTATTGCCAACTGTGATCTCTCAGGATCAGTACCGCCTTGGTTGATGAATTCGGCGAGACTGAAGGCTTTGGATTTGTCGTGGAATCGATTGGAAGGGGAAATTCCGCCATGGATTGGGAACCTCGAGCATCTCTTCTACTTGGACCTCTCTAACAATTCAATCTCCGGGGAAATTCCGATGAGCTTGACTCAGATGAAGGGCTTCATTTCCTCCGATAACTCATCGCAGGAGGTTTCTGTACAGAACTTCCCATTCTTCATCAAGAGGAATACTTCAGGTAAAGGGTTGGAGTACAAACAGGTCAGCAGCTTCCCGCCATCTCTGATACTTAGTAGCAACATGCTTGTTGGGCCAATCTTGCCCGAGTTTGGGAACCTGAGACTGCTGCATGTGTTGGATTTGAGCAAGAACAGGCTATCGGGGAGCATACCAGCGGAGTTGTCAAATATGTCGAGCTTAGAAGTTTTGGTCTTGGCACACAACAACCTAACTGGAAGCATTCCGTCGTCACTCATCAAACTCAACTTCTTGTCGAGTTTTGATGTGTCTTATAACAATTTGGTCGGTTTGATCCCATCGAGAGGGCAATTCTCTACTTTCTCAAGTGCAGACTTCGAGGGCAACCCAGGCCTCTGCAACTCTAGCAACTCTAGCTCGTCGTCGTCGTCACCCCCCTGCACTGCAGGAGTTCCAACTGATCAGTCTGCAAGCAGACGACGACGAAAGAACAAAGGTGTCATAATCGGGATGGCGTTTGGGATTGGGCTTGGTACTGCTCTTCTGCTTGCTATCATCTACTTGTCTGTGTCGAGAACTCATTCAAGAATTCAAGAAGATACTGCGAAAGAGGAGGGCAGCGCGAATGGGCATTTAGAAACTGGCGGGTCTCAACTAGTGCTACTGTTTCAGAACAAGGACAACAAAGAGATGACCATCAGCGATATCATGGACGCAACCGGTAATTTTTCCCAGTCAAATATCGTCGGATGTGGAGGATTCGGTCTGGTTTACAAAGCAACTCTCCCCGATGGGAGGAGAGTCGCTATCAAGCGTCTCTCAGGTGACTATGGCCAGATGGAGAGGGAGTTCCATGCTGAGGTCGAAGCCCTTTCGAGAGCACAGCACAAAAATCTTGTTCTACTTCAAGGCTATTGCAAGATTGGGAACGATAGGCTCTTGATCTACTCGTACATGGAGAATGGGAGCTTGGACTACTGGCTCCATGAGAAGTTCGAACAAGAGTCATCTCTAGATTGGGAGACGAGGCTTCGGATAGCTCAGGGATCAGCGAGGGGTTTGGCTTACTTGCACCAGTCATGCCAGCCGCATATACTTCACCGAGACATCAAGTCGAGCAACATACTCCTCGACGAGAACTTTGAGGCTCACCTGGCAGACTTCGGGCTCGCAAGGCTAGTCCTTCCATACGACACTCATGTGACAACCGACCTCGTCGGCACCCTGGGGTACATTCCTCCGGAGTACTGCCAGTCTTCGGTCGCTACCTTCAAAGGCGACGTGTACAGCTTCGGCGTCGTGCTACTGGAGCTGCTCACAGGGAAGAGGCCTGTAGATATGTCGAAGCCGAAGCAATCCAGGGAGCTGATCTCATGGGTGGTTCAGATGAAGAACGAGAAGAGGGAAGCTGAGGTGTTCGATCCATTTATCTACGACAAGGACAATGGCAGCCAGATGATCAAGATGCTTGAGATTGCTTGCCTTTGCCTGAGCAACTCGCCGAAGCTGAGGCCGTCGACCCATCAACTAGTTACATGGCTTGATAGCATTGGCCTCGACGGCCAGTTGAATAAGTGACACCAGCCATGGAGTTCTGAGAGAAGAATGTAGCTGCTGTGCAAGTCTCTATCGACAGGAGATGACTCCAGGGGACGGCGATCCATGTAAATATATTACAGGCGACGATATATATATATATATATATATATATATACTTCTTGCTAAGACGTAAGTTATCTTACCCTTCTCATGGTTAATACCCTAGATTTTTTAAGTACTTATGTTTGTAACAGAGATGAATACATTAAATCTCACTGTTGTAAGAGTTGATCCCATATACCCCATGCTAATAGAGAATAAAAATATAGATATACTGATATATACTTTATGCATTTCACGTAAACATGATCATATTTGATACTTCTATGTATAATTTTTAAATTTGTGAGAGTTGTCTATCATGGTTATCATGGTTTTTGTGAATTTAAAAGAAATATGAGCATATTACGATGAACCGATGGTTGTAAAGCTATTAGTATTTCTGATTTCTAAGATTTCTGCACTGTTGATTAAGAATGCTAGATAGTAGTACTTCGGCTTTGAAGAACAGGGCTAAGTGATTCCTGAAGAATATATATGTGGCGGCTTTGAAGAACAGGGTTAAGTGATTCCTGAAGAATATGTGGAGGTTTACGATCAAATATTTTCTAAAGAAATATACTGTGCGTGTTGGATGAGCTTACTAGAATTATTCAGAAGTGTATGTTATTTACTAATTATATTGCCTTAGTTGATGAGACAAGAATAAGGGTAAATGTCAAGTTAGAGTTATGGAGACACACATTAGAATCTAGAGGTTTATATTGAGTAAGTCTAAAACAGAGTATATGGAATGTAAATTTAGTAAACGACGGACCATAAACTATAATGCTATAAAACTGGATGGGTAAGAGATACAAATAAGCAGTCAGTTTAGATATTTGGATTCTATTATTCAGAATGATGGAGAGATCGATAATGATACTAACCATAGAATACAAGTTGGTTAGTTGAACTGAAGGAGTGTAAAGAGAATTTTATGCGACCGTAACATTTTGTTAAGACTGAAGGAAAAATTTTATAGGACTGCTATTAGATCAGATTTATTATATGGTACGGAATATTAGGCTATAAAAAAATATCATTCACAGGAAATAAGTATAACAGAGATACGCATGCTCTTTTGGATATGCAGCAACACTAGGAGAGATAAAGTGAGAAATGAAGATATTCGTGCTAAAATAAGTGTAGCTCACATCGATGAGAAGATGTAAGAAAATTGCTTACAATGGTTTGGTCATGTGCAATGTAGGCCTACAAATGCACCAGTTCGACGAGGAGAGTTTATCAATGTAGGACAAGTTAAAAGAACGAATGAAAGACCAAAGAAAATATAGATGGAGGTAATACGAAAAGATATGGATTCTAGAGGTTTAAATGAGGAAATATTACTTGATAGAAATGAATGGAGAAGGACTATCAAAGTGATCGATCCGGCGTGATTCTTTTTTGGTTCATATAGCCTACCCCAAAAACTTGGGATAAAAGGCTTAGTTGTTGTTGTTGTATTGTTGTTGAAATATATTGTGCGTGATGATCTTTGGAAATTTGTCCTCCATAATCTTCATGAGTACCATGCCAACCTTATCTTCTGTAGTAACAAGAGTTTCCATATCCTTTTTACTTATATTCGTTTACAACAATCAAATTCTGAAATTGCTTGCAAAAAATAACACTAGTTCTTCTCGATGTTTTTTTTTTAAGAGAAACAGTGAACAAGTAAAGTCCTCCGCATTTTATTAACGAGAGTAACAACAGAACTACAGGCCTAGAACTTTATTACAAAATATCCTTACCTTTGTTCAAAGTCCATGCATGATCCCAAACCCTAGGTTCACTTGATTCAAGCTACCCTGTCACAGGTGCATGAACCTCATAGAGGCTTCCCACTCTAATCTCTTGTCTGAAAAGGGAGAGCAAATTTTGTACTTCTCGTTCTGCATGAGACAAAGCAATCAAAGAATTAAATTAGGAAGCAAATCAGCATAAAGTCCCCTCAGAAAATTTTAATTCTATTTGTTTTTGAAAGGTCTCCAAGCAGACAACTCATGACCAAATAACAAATCATGACCAAATCTGTTCCGTTCTTTTGTTTACTAGGATTTCATGGTTGTTGGTGTCAAAAGAAATAAACCCAGTAGAAAATAAAGAGGAAGACATTTGGTCTTTTTGATTGCTCAATTTATTTCTCGGGAAAATCTAAACGAGCACACCACTTGATTTGGAGAGCACCCTTTGCTTAGTGACCACAACCTCTTCTTTAGAAGGAGTGGGTTTTCTTAGTGGGCACTCCATTCTTCCAATACTATCCCCCTCAAATACTTCTCTACTTCTCATCATCTCCTCTCAAAGTCTTATCGCTTTTGAAGGGTGCTTCAATATAATTTTTCTAACCCTAATTTCTTTTTCATTTGATTCATATAATTTTCCTTAAAATTTATATAAAAAAAAATGAAAAGAAATTGGGTACTAAGAATTGATTAAATGAATGGATTCAAGATCGAGGGGACTCGAGTTTGGAGATAGAGTTTAGAGCACAAAAATTTGGAAATTTATGGATTTAAGTGTGTGCTTGAAGAGAGAGAGATTGTATTGGGGAAGAAGAAAAAATACGGTGAAAGATAACTTTGTTAGGGAAAAAAAAATGTAACTTATAATTCTTTACAACTTAGGCGTAGTGCTCACTGCATCAAGTTGTATGCCTATTTAGAATTTCCCTTCTTTCTCATGCCTTCAACTGTCAACAAACCCTTGTTTTATTCAAATCACGACAATGAAACCTAAAGGTAGTGTATGCATGCTTTGGGTAGCTGGTCTTTGCATCTGTTTAAGATTATTAGGTCCTGGGTTCATATCTCATCAACTTGAGCTGCTCTCTACTAATCAACTCAGTATTATTAAAATACTAATCAACTTTGGATTAAAATTCATTTTCATTTGTTGCTGGCATCTAATATTCAAGGGCTGAGTCAGAAGATCAAATCAAGGATCAGCACGTCTCCAGTACTGCTAGAAGTAGTTTGTTTATCGCTGTCGATATTAATCTAATAATCTATGGGCAGTCCTTGTCTGATACAGGATTAACTACTTCATTGTTGTTTGTTTAGTTAAGGTGCAGTTTACATTTAGATCAGATCTTACTAATTCTTTAAAAGAAATCCCCTAAATCTGTATTTTATTTTTATTTTTTTCGATATTTTTCATCTGTCTCATTTAACCGAGATTACAGGAAAAAGTAACATCTTCCAGGTTTCTAGGGGAATTTCTAAATGAGCACACCACTGTCCTAATGAGCCCATCTTACAAGTTTGCAATTTATTTTTGAAGACAAAGTTACTTTTGTTTTCTTCCTCCACAAAACACAGTGACATCCATTTTCTTCACCAAAATTTGAAATTAATAAATTCTAAAATATGATTCTCATTCCCCTTTTACCTTCTACCTCCCTCCACGTTTATTCCCACTCTACAAGTCAGGGAGAACGCGACCTTCTACCTCCCTCCACGTTTATTCCCACTCTACAAGTCAGGGAGAACGCGAGCGAGGCTGAGCCAGTATGGATTTAGGGAGAGAACATGGGTTTGGAGGAAAGAGAGGGAGTGGGTTTGGGGGAGAGAAGAGACGGGGTTCTCTTGAAAATAAGGGTGTATTCACTTCGAAAAAAGACCTCTTTTTTTTTTCCAGGGCTGGCTCACTAAGAAAGGTGTGCTCATTTAGAATTTCCCGATTTCTAGAAGGGGATAACTTTGCACGAGCTCAGTGGTCGGGAGAGGGAAAAAAAAAAAAAAAAAAAAATCTGGGTTCAGCTGTTAATAACTGACTTGGAGCCAAACATAGTTAAAAACATTTGAATTCACAAATGTCACTGCAAGTATTGGTAATGAGCTTGAGGACCATAAAGCAAAGAGATATACTGATAAGCGAACAGAAAGGAGAAGCTCTCACACATGGGACAAGTGATGCTGAAGCCGAAACTGAAACAAACATCAGTAAAGAGCTGAGGAATCATCACAATCATTAGAACTGACTAAGCACAAAACTCAGTAAAATTCACATTTATACTTTGAAAAACGAAGCAATCCAGCTCGACAAGCAGCAAAAGTACTCCTAAATTGAGTAAAGATGAAAAAAAAATATTTCAACCCTAACAATTTAGTACTGGTGTACTGGATTTGGTACGCAGTTACTTGCAGATCCTACATGATACAGATACACATTATGTTTTGCGAGAAATACTTGAAAACTCTCAATAATTGCTATCGAAGTCATCTTCCGTCTCTCGAACAGCCTGGAGAGGACCACTTCCGGAGTGGAAACTACTTTCAGATGCGTTGGAAGGCCAGTTACCGAACAGGCATACTTGTGGTTCGATTCTATTCATTCTGTTCCACTCCTCGTCCGAGAGAGACCAGTTGAAAATATCAATGTTCTTATGGATTCTTTCAGGCTTCAGGCTGCACGGTAGAACACTAGTTCCTCGTTCTAGACCCCACCGCAAGATTACCTGTTGGATTCGCAAACAAAGGTGATGATGGTATGAGAGTTGTGATGCACTATAGGCAAGAAACAAGAAGAGGGACATAACAATTATGTACTTATAATAGATCAGAGATATCTAGACATAAACTTGCACAACACTGTGGAAGCATAAAAGTTACTTCATACCTTCTCATATATGTAAAAATAATATATTAGAAAATATTTTATAATATCAAACAAGAAAACATTTTCACCATCAAGTCAAATTAATAGTGAGACACACATAATTAATAGAATATGACGGAAGAAGTATCAAGATAGTATAAAAGTACTGATTTATGTATGACATCACCACCATCATCGAAACCTTTTTCTATCAAAATGAGGTTGACCATGAAGCAAAGCTCTATGAAAAATTTGACAAAATTTTCTGACTGGTTGTCGACATGAAATAGTTGTGACCTCTTAGATCAGAGATATCTAGACATAAACTTGCACAACACTGTGGAAGCATAAAAGTTATTTCATACCTTCCCATATATGTAAAAATAATATATTAGAAAATATTTTATAATATCAAACAAGAAAACATTTTCAGCATCAAGTCAAATTAATAGTGAGAGACACCTAATTGATAGAATATGGTGGAAGAAGTAGCAAGATAGTATAAAAGTACTGATTTATGTATGACATCACCACCATCATCGAAACCTTTTTCTATCAAAATGAGGCTGACCATGAAGCAAAGCTCTATGAAAAATTTAACAAAATTTTCTGACTGGTTGTCAACATAAAATAGTTATGACCTCTTAGCCGAAAAAGTTTGGATAAGAGAGGCGTTTTGTCATAGGTTCATAAACCAAAACAGCCGGTTGACGTCTACTACATTCTCCTAAATTTGATTCCAGGACACATAAATCGAGGAGTACAAGAAATGCATTCTCTAAATTTATGTACAACTCATCCCCAAAATAATCAAAGGGTATCAGAAATGCATTCTCTAAATTTATGTACAACTCATCCCCAAAATAATAAAAGGGTATCAGATTACCCTGCTCTTGAACCTGCCAGCTATTCATTGCTAGTGTTAGGTAAACTGATTCTTAGTAAGTGATATCAGTTTGCTTCATAGTGTTAAAACTCCAGAGCAGTTCAAGGCTTGTCAAGTTAGGCAATTCTAACTGCCAAATCTCAGCAACAGTTAATCCGTCCATTTGCCCAACCCAACTCGATCTTGAACCTTATCCACCCTGCCAAATCATGTTGAGTCATTGACTTGTTGTTCGCAGCAGAAATTCGTTACCTTCCTTCCATTGAATTAACTTAAATTACAACGAAAGAGAACAAGAAAAAGAAAGAACAAACGAGAGGATTTTATATCTCAATCGCTCTCTTTTACAATGTAAATGTGGGATCTGTGTGGCGATGGGATCTGTCAAGCAGCTCCTTTGGACGATCTGACGTCGAACTCTTCTCTTGAAGATGGCGGCCGACTATAGAACTGATCTTCTCTGATCTTAATTCGTTCAAGACTCTATGCGTAACTCGAACTTCTCCAAAACTCCAGAAAAAAACCTCAGATACCGAAAAGAAGACCCCTAGGGCTTCCCCAAGAGGGTATTTATAGCCTTACGATCATATGAGAGTTTCTATCTAAATAGAATTTGTACTCATCAAGAATTCCAATCAAATATCTTAGTTTTGATTTAAATCTCTTGATTTAGAGTTCTGATCGGACTTAATTTAGGTATTTGGATAAGCCCAAATCATAATCTCAATCAATTTGAGATTCTGGTTATCTGCTCACACGGAGATAATCTCGCCAAAATGCGGAGCTAAAGAACCAGAATACGGAGTTATTGAATAGCTCCGCGTTTTACTCAAACGCGAGGCTAAAATTGCCAAACGCGGAGCTACTGAGTTAGCTCCGCGTTCTATTATGGAAAACTCTATTTACTTAGAAATTTTCACTGCCAATAGAACTCCCTCCAAAGTTTTCAAAATGGCTTAAAACTTAGCGAATTTTGAAATACTTTGGATCTTCAAACAGAAAACGCGGAGTTAAAATATCAAGTCGTCTTCGCGTTTTGTTCACTTGCGCAGAGCTAAATAACTTCGCGTTTTTAGTGAGCAACTGCTCATTAATTGCTCAGTAATTACTCAGTAATTGCTCAGTAATTACTTCGATCACCGCGCTGAATACCAAGAGGCAGGTTCTCATTTAAATAGAGTTTTTAACTCTTCTTTCTTACTTCATTCAAAGAATCCAGAAATCTGGAGCTCCGGCGACCGGGCGACTCATGCGAACGAGCGGTCATTTGATCGGACTTCTCCATAGATTTTCATCATTAGGATGTCATCTAAGAAGAGTACGGCGTCGCGCGCCTCCTCACCATCGGCGACCGTCGTTAGCAGCGGCAGCAGCGGCCGAGGGAGCGGATACAGCGGTGAACCAATTCATGTCGCACCCATTGGAGGTAGAAATCTCAACTTTGCGGACTCCTTAGAACAACTTTTAAGTGTTTTGGCTCGGTTTTAACCGACCAACCATTTTTGAACCGGCGAGATCGTCGTTCTCCGACCATAAGGCTTGGTAAGAAAGGAGAAAACGGAGAAGAACTCTGGTCTTCTTCTTACGCGAAGTTATCGCGTCATCCTCGCGTTTGAAACACGGGGCTATTTTAACTAGCAATCGCATTTCAACGCGAGACTATTTTTACTAGCAGTCGTGTTTCAACGCGAGCCTATCTTGACTAGCAGTCACGTTTCAACGCGAGACTATGCGCGAAGTTATTTTTTAACTCCGCATTTTTATACTTAGAAGATTTTTCGAGTTTTCTCTAACCCTTGATTCTTCTTTTGCAGTGAGGTATTCGGACCAGATCCTTTTTGAAGAGTAGTGCATATGGCTCTACCAATCTAGTGACTTGCTGATATTTCTACCCAACATGGAGCATAGCTATCCCCTGATATATCTTCAAAAGCTAGTCATGCACCGATCTTCATCAGCAAAAGTAACTCTAAGGAAAGCAGAAGCATATGCTTTACAACATAATTGCAGGTTTCAAGCTCTAGCTCCAAAAGGTAAACTTTTGAATGAGTTACAAGAACTCTGCGGCAACTCATTAAGTTTTCTTGAGAACCATTTCTGTTAGATGACAATCTCTGTCGCTTTCCAAGGCGATAGAGATGATCATCTAAGGGCTTGTAGCATGTCGAATTCAACTTGTGCATCTTCATTAGGATTCTTGTAGCAGTATCTTCATATGATCCACTAAAAACTTTAAACAGATCATAGTTGACATTTGCAGAGGAGATCTTTTGCATGTGAACCAAGGAATTCCAACACTCCATGGAGGAGACTCGTTGTCAGGTTATTGATGAGTCGATGAATAGGTTGAAGATTTTTGGGAGAGCTATAACTCCCTCTTCTTTTATAACCTTTTGCTTCATGAATAAAGATAATTCTTTTTCTCTTTATCTGTTGGCTTCAAAAATTTTGCTTGCTCAACAAATAGATGGTTCATAGTTTCGGTGAAAACAATCCAAGGCTCATTTGAGTAACTTAGACTGTTAGTACCTGAAATGATCAGATAAGGATCATTTAACTTAGACAAAGGCGTTTAATTGCACATGCCAAGTCCAAACTTCTCATAGAAACGCATAGCTAAAATATCAAGTTAGCTTCGGGTTTTGCATAGTTGCGCGGAGCTAATAGCTTCGCGTTTCCCATCACCACGCGAAGCTAATAGCTTCGCGTTTTAGAGAGCAACTGATCAGTTATCGCTCTGATTCTTGAGTCGAATACCAAGGGGCGGGTTATTTTCATTTTAAATAGAGTCTCTTTTTCTTCTTCCTTACTTCATTTGAAGAACTGAAGAGATTAGAGCCCAAGAATCTTCAGGCGACCGAGCGATTTTCGACCGGATTTTCGTCGATTTCCTTTGAGATTTCGCAAGCAATAGCACCCAAGACCCGTGCTTCTTCACGCGCAGCCTCACCGTCGGCGACTAGCGCAAGTCCACGCCTTTCGTGGCAGCGGCGAGCCAGTCCACGCCTCGCCTATCGAAGGTAAGAACCTCACTTTTGGGGCTTTTTAGAACATTTTTAGAGTGATTTGGCTCGGTTTTAACCGGCCAATCATTTCTTTCACCGGCGAGATCGCCGTACTCCGGCCAAATGGCTTGGAGAAGGAAAAGATCTCTGATCTTCCTCCACTCGAAACTATCGCGTTATCTCCGCATTTTAAACGCGAAGTTATTTTTGCTAACTATCGCATTCTGACGAGAGGTTAGAATTTTAGCTTTGTGTTTGTAAACGCGAAGTTATCCTCCTTAGCTTCGCGTTCGTAAACGCGAAGTTATCTCACTTAACTTCGTGCGGAGTTACCTCTAGCTCCGCGTTTTCATACTTAGAAAAATTTTCTGATTTGTAAAAATTTTCCTAATTCTTAATTGCTCTTTTGCAGTTGGCTATTCAGTGGATCCAATCTCCCAAGAGCATCACTTCGGCTATGGCGGGGTGCAGACTCAGTCATCCAGTTTCGCTTCACGACTGTTTTTGCTGCATACAAGCCGGGTTTGAGGGAGCGCAGGGAGAAGCTAATCAGATACAGCCCTGCTACTGCACGGGAGATCATTACGGAAGCTCCGTTTGAAGCCACAAACCGGGAGGCGTTGGAGAAGTCGGCGTTCCTCTTTGGAGATGCTATAGAGCACTCGGATGAGATCCTCTTTGAAGAGGAGGGCAAGTGGCTGTACCAAGCCGGGGATCTGCTCATGTTTCTGCCTGACATGGAGCGTAGCTACCCTCTGGTGTATCTCCAAAGGCTATCTTCCCACCGCGAGTTAGATTTTGAACTAACTTGTGAGTATGATGGTGTTGCGACCGGCAAGTTTGGCGCGAATAGGGCTTTTCAAAACGGTCCCCCTAGATGTATTATGGGGCTCCTCTCAGACAGAATCACCAAAGAGCACCCTGTTGGTGAAGTCCCGATTCGTGCTAAGACTTTCCTTAGCGAATTCTTGGCCAAGGGTGGACAATACCCCGCCAAAGACTTTAGAATGCCCGGATGGGTCCACTCCTCGGGCAACATGTGGTGGTTCAGACTTGTCAAACACATACTGGACACCCATGAGCAGGCCCTAAAGGAAATTGGCTTGTACAAAGCCATTAGAAACGTCCAGTTTGGCTTGCCTCAAAGTTCGTACCACTTGTTCAGCCTGCTGGAGATGTATAACCACAAAACCGGCACCTTCTTTACACGGTGGGTGAGTTGGGATTCGCTCTCCACAAGATGTTCGAAGTGTCGGGGTTATCAATGGGCGAAGTCCCTTATTATGAATATATCCCCACTAATGAAGAATTAAAGATGCTAAAAGCGGGGGATGAGCACATTTACCAGACCTACTGGGAAATGATGTGCCACTATCATATTTGCGCCGACTTGGCTGGAGTAAGGAACCAGGGAATTGGCCATAAGAAGTGGGCAGACTATCTCTTCATCAATCTGAAAGAGAGTCTCCCCATGGTTCGTGGACACTCTTCTGTTAGCATCGAAGAAGTGAAGGAGCGTATCTCCAACTTAGAAGCCACAACATATACGACCGAATCAAATGAAGGAGGATTAGCCCAGACACGGTCTTTCAGAGCTTCCATTACCAAGTCCAGTTCCCTATTTCTGAGAAGGGTCTCCTTGATGACTTTTTAATGTTGTGGCTGAAGAGGTGTGTCGTCCCTTCATTACCTAAGGAAGCTATTGCCAAGAACGTCATCTATCCAGCCATCCTATTGGCCGATGGACGACCCTTCGGGTTATTACCAGCGATGGTTGCCAACCTCCAAAGCGGGTTCCGGGCCCTCTGCAACAGCTTTATGCCAGCAGAGAAGAACAAAGGTAAAGTTGGAAAGGGAAAGGCAGCCAAAGAGGCTGCTACGATGAAGACACCGCACCCAAGGGTAGAGATGCCTTATCCATATTTAATGGCGTGGCTAGTCACGCACTGCCCGTCTTTGATGAGTGCTGCGGATTACAACCCAACTGACAAATCGTTCTTTGTAGAGAAATACGAGCGCTCTGTCTGGAAGAGTAATTATATGTCTCAAATCCGCAGGACACTCCGTCACCATCAAAACTACGAGATCTTCCGCTGCTTTCCAGACTTCCCTGGGAGAGAGTATGGATCTAAATTTAAAGATATTTTGGGAGCAAACAAGTTCACCAACTTATCCTCAGGTGTCTTCTGGTGGTTATTGAATATTCGCCCCGGACACTTAGTGTACAGGCAAGACACCATGTGCTACATAGAGCCATATATCCCAAGTAGATTTGCTCGTCAATTTAGATATACGCAGCTTTATGTAGGAAATCCAAATAAAGGGTTGGCGTAAGAGGGGAATCTGCACGCAGGGGCATGGGGCTGGTTCCATTTTGTTGCTAGAGGAACCGGAGCAGAATTTATGCTATCCCTGAAATCGCCAGAGCTAAGCATGATGTTAAACTTATGTACCTAATACAGCGTTGCTAATGCTGAAGTACCTAACTTCTCCATCAACCGCAGCTGCTGCAAGGAGATAAAGGCCTTCTATGCTAGCCGCAAAAGAGCCAAAAGAGTGAGGGTGAAAGGAATGGACGAATTCCTTGATGCGGCGGCCGATCCATTAGACTTGGGCAACTCTGATGGTGATGACGATAATGGTAATGATGATGACGGCGATGATGGTGGTGCCCCTCAAGATTTAGTTCCCCGCTCCCGGAGTTCAGCCATTAAACGCCGCGGATCTGAAGAAGAAGCAGAAATTAGCCCCGGGGACCCTCTTAGTCTCTCAAGAGGCGGCGGTCAAGTTTGCTTCAGATTTGTTGACCTCAACTCTGCCTCCGACGCCGGCAGAGGAGAGTAGACCTGCTGAACCTCCAAGTGCTACTGAGGTCCCAACTCCCCCAATCGCAGAATCTGTCGAACACTCTGTGACGCACCTCTGGGTAGCGAAACAGGTGCGCTCCTGAAAACAGCGATGGCTCCCCCTTCAAGTCCGACAACTGGACTTGTATCTCCGGGTATGGTTTTTATATTCTATCTTCTGTCTATTATTCACTGCATCATTATATGAACACTATTTGTTTGCTTTCTGAAATGCAGGTAGTCAGCCCCACTCGCCGATGCATTCGACTACCAGGGGAGAGTCTGAGGAGAAGGTGAATTATTCTGGCATAACTGGCTCGGTGAGAGGTTTGGGTAGTTTTGCAAATGAGTTTGACGCAGACTACTTTACGACAACTCCTCCCTCTGTTCCTTCTTCAGTTCCCCCAATAGATGAACTCAGGAGTGATGATAGGACAGAGGTGGTTGTCGAGGCTGCAGCAAGAGAAGCTACGCCATCCCCAAGTCTGCCGTCTCCAACACCAACGGTCTGTTTCGAAGAGGCCTTTCCAGTAGTTGTTGGTGTACCCTCTAATCCTCAGCCAGAAATATTAACATCTTCTGCCATTATGGCTATTGAGACACCTACGACTCCTCCAGCTTTAAGTCTTCTGCCAGTGGGAGACCAAGAAAATCTGAAGTTATCATTCGAAGCCACTTCTGCCATAGGGGGAGTTTCAGGTGAAAACACTCCATCGTCTACTCCTGCTGATGGTGCTACTCGAATGATCTGTACCAGTGATACTCCTCCTCGGGTTCCTAGTTCTGCCAAGTCCATATTGGCTTTACTGGCCCCTCATATCATGAATCTGGTACAGAGACGGGCTTCTTCTTCCTCGACCCCAACGGACACTACTCCTCCCCCAACGACATCTTCCTTAGCATTGCCTGCTCTAAACACAGACACTGTGGACCCTCTTGAAGAATTATTCAACCACAGTGTAAATGACTTTATGCGGCTACTAAGGAGGTGCATCGGAATGATCCTGGACGGAAGAGATTTCTTTAATTTTGGATGTCCAATGTTGTCCAGCTATCTGGATAATATTGAAATGATTGGGGTATGTGACCGAGCAGCTCCCTACCGAGCCCGCCTGGAAGCTATAGAAGACCAGGTGAACACATTAAACACAGTTCGCCAAGCGGATGTGAAAGCGATCACTGAGATCGAATCGGCGCGTCTTCGGGCAGAGTTAGTGGCTCGTCAAGAGGAACTGAAGCGCCAAGAGGAAGTCTGGTCTCGGGAGTTAGCATAACTACGAGCCAGTCAAGAATCAATCCTCAGAGGATTAGAGATAGTGGACTTCGAGATTGAGGGGAGTCAGGCCGCCATCCTTAGAGCCAGAGAGATTATTGCTAAGGCTCGAGCTATTCTAGAAGCCAGTGAGTCTCGGTTAGAGAAATCCGTTAAAAAACGGAAAGAGCTGATTCTTCAATAAGGACAGCTCGAACAGGAAGGCATAATGAGGAGCCGTACTATTGAAAAATCTCGTCAGCAGTTGGCCCAGCAACTGGCAATAAACGACGATGATTTACGCCGGCAGGCCTAACATTCCGTGGAGGAAACTCGTCGTCGAGTGATTGACGAGACGACAAATAAATTGAGGCTTCTAGGAGATCCATAACTTTCTTTCTTTCTATTTCTTTATTCTTTTTGTAATAAGAACTTGTAATAGAAGAGAGAACTTTACTGTTTCTTTGTGACTTCATTCCCTTTCGAATAAAGGTAATCTTTTGATTCTTTTACCTGTTGGCTACAAAATTTGTTTGCACAACAGATAACTTGTCATCAAAATGACTTAGTTGTTTAGGTAAAACAGTCCAAGGCTCATCTGCGTAACTTAGACTGCTAATACCGAGGTGATCGGGTCAGGATCACCAGATTTCGGCAGAGGCACCTAACTGCACATGCCTAGAGTTTGATTCGGCAGAGTCGCCTAATTGCACATGCCTAGTCCAAGTGCTCATGTACATAACTTGAATCGGTGGATGGTTATACTCCTAGGGATCTGAACCAGATGTGACAGTTACTCTGTCATCATTCGTAACTTAGACTGTTTAGGTAAAACAGTCCAAGGCTCATCTGCGTAACTTAGACTGCTAATACCGAGGTGATCGGGTCAGGATCACCAGATTTCGGCAGAGGCACCTAACTGCACATGCCTAGAGTTTGATTCGGCAGAGTCGCCTAATTGCACATGCCTAGTCCAAGTGCTCATGTACATAACTTGAATCGGTGGATGGTTATACTCCTAGGGATCTGAACCAGATGTGACAGTTACTCTGTCATCATTCTGGTTTATTTTAGGCATAGTATTTTTTCAGAAATTTGCCGTTGATCGGCATCATCATTCTATCGTCGTTCTAATTCATTAAGCGATAGGCTCCACTAGAGTATACCGTCTCCACAACAAACGGTCATTCCCACTTGGGTTCAAATTTACCCTTAGTCTTGTGGGTTAGAATCATTGGCTTTTTAATAGCCAGGACCAAGTCTCCTTATTTAAAGATCCTTGGTTTAACATTTTTATTGAACGTTTGCGAGATTCGAGCTTGATACAACTCAATTTGTTGCTGAGCCCTGAGACGTTTTTCATCTAATGCCTCTAATTCTTGCAGTCTTTGTTGATGGCGCTCTTCTGTCGTCATCCTTGTGGCTAAGGCCACTCTTAATGATGGTATCTAGACTTCGAGAGGCAAGACGGCCTCACTTCCATAAACCAAAGAGAACGGGGTAGTTTTTATTGGGGTGCGAACGATGGTGCGATAAGCCCACAAGCACTCTCCTAACTTTTCATCCCAGTCTCGTTTGTTGGAAGAGACAAACTTTCGAAGGAGTTTAATGATCGTCTTGTTGAAAGCTTCGGCTAATCCATTTGCCGCGGGGTTATATGGCGTTGAATCAATATCTTTGATTCTGAATTTATCACAGAATCTTGAGAACCCCTGGTTGATGAATTGCAGTCTATTATCATGAATGATCCTTCGGGGACGCCAAAACGGTAAATGACATGATACTTAATGAACTTAATCACATCTGTCGTTTTCACCTCTCTCATGGACACGGTTTCGACCCATCTTGAAAAATAATCAGTTATTGCAAGAATAAACCGATGTCCTCTGAACGACGGGGGAGTTATTGGCCCCACAATATCCATTCCCCATGCCTCAAATGGCCAACTAGCAACGGTATTGTGCAAGTATTCTGGGGTTGATGAATAAAATTGGCATGTAATTGACATGCATGGCACCGTTTAGCGTATGTCATTGCCTCTGTAATCATCTTCGACCAGTAGTATCCCAGCCTTCTTATGCGGTCTCCGAGTTTTGGACCGGACTGATGAGCTCCACACACTCCATCATGTGTTTCCTTCAGCACTTCATCTGCTTCTGCTTTTGATATGCAGCGTAGTAGCAGACATCGTTTGACTTTCTGTATAAAATTTGAAGTGTACGATCAAAGTAGAATCTCGGGGCCTTCCTCTTTATCGCGGCGGCCTCCTTTGAATCCTCTGGTAGTATCCCATATAGGGCGTAATCTATAAATGGAAATCGCCAATCTCGGGGTTCCAGTATTAAACCTGTCTGGCACACCTCTTTGGTTTGGGATACCATATCTGGATGGAGGAGTTCTCTGCTACCAATAGTGATGCTTTTAGCTTCACCCGGCGGGATCGTCAATGTTGCAGCTAACGCAGCAAGAGCATCTACATAGACGTTCTCATTCTAAGATATATAATATATATATAATTGTTCAAAATATCCTGCTAGCTCAATGGCTAGCTGATGATAAGGAATGAGGGCTTCATGTCTGACTTCATACTCACCCATCATTTGGTTGACGATGAGCTTAGAATCTCCATATGCCTCTAGATAGTTCACCCCCAGTTGCAGAGCCATTTTTAAGCCGATAATGAGCGCGTTGTATTCCGCCACATTATTCGTGCACGGTTCTGTTAATTAGTAACCGTTAGGCAATATATGTTTATGTGGGGATATTAGCACAACCCCCACTCCAGCAGTAGATCGTCTAGCAGTACCATCAAAGAACATTTGCCATGGTTGTTCTTTACTAACTGTATTGACCTCTGTCGTCTGTTTGGAATTGGACCAGATTGGATGATCTGCTAGGAAATCGGCGATTGCATGTCCCTTCATGGCTTTTTGAGGGACGAAGTGTATATCATATGGCGATAGCAATAATGCCCATTTCGCCAATCGGCAGTTTAAGAATCCTGATTTTGTCATCAGAATTTTCAAAGGATTAACCCGTGAGATGACATGTATCATTTGCCCTGAAAGATAGTGTCGCATTTTCTGAACAGCGAACACTAGGGCTAAATATTCTTTTTCGATTGGGGTATACCGACGCTTGGCTCCGATCATCGTCCTGCTTAAGTAATAAAGAGCATGTTCATGGCCATGCTCATTATATTGAGCAAGTAACGCTCCTAAAGTATCATCCATGGCCCTTACATATATAAGAAATGGCTGTTCAGGGACCGGTGCCATAAGAACAGGAGGTTTGGTAAGGTATTTTTTGATATCGTCAAACGCCTATTGACATGTCTCATCTCATACGAAAGAAACCCCCTTTTTCATGAGTCTAGAGAACGGCTGGTATCGCCCTGATAAATTGAAGATGAACCAGATATAGACTAACTTTCCTTATAACCTCCTTAATTCCTTAAGATTGCGGGGCGGTGGCATTTCACTAATCGCTTTCACCTTTTCGGGATTAAGGAAAATTCCTTTTGAGGTTATTATGAACCCGAGGAATTTCCCGCTGGATACCCCCATAAAAGACTTAGTGGGATTCATCTTCGGATGGTGTTTTCGCATAAAATCGAAAACTGTCCTTAAGTCATGCAGATGATCTTCTTTGTTTCTGCTTTTGACCGCTAAGTCATCGACATAACACTCTACCGTTTTGGATAGGTATTCTTTGAATATGACACTCATCGCTCATTGGTAGGTGGCACCGGCGTTCTTCAATCCGAAAGGCATCACCGTATAACAGTATACTCCCAGCGGCATTCTGAAAGCCGTGTGCTTTTCATCATCTGGGTACATTTTAATCTGGTTATAGTCTGAGAAGCCATCCATAAAGGACATCCTCTTATAACCGCAAGTATTATCAATCATCACATCGGTGATGGGGAGTGGAAATTCATCCTTAGGACATGCAGCGTTCAGATCTCGAAAATCGATATATATCCGGATTTTGCCGTTCTTCTTACGAACCGGCACTATGTTAGCCACCCAATCAGGATGTTGCTCTTCACGGATGAATCCGGATTTTATAAGCTTGTTGACCTCGGCAATTATTGCCTCCATCAATTCCGGTTGAAAACGCCTTTGCTATTGTTTAACTGATTTGGCGTCTTCTTTAATATTTAATCGATGCATGGCAATTTGAGGGTCAAGTCCAGGCATGTCTGCGTAGCTTCATGCGAACACGTCTATATACTCTTTGATAAGAGATATAAGTTTCTCCTTTTCCAAGTGAGTTAGCATGTCGCTTACGAAGATGGGCTTCGGATTTTCGTCCGTTCCCATATTGACTTGTACTAACTTATCTTCTGTGGGCGGGTCACGCTGTTCAAAGCGGACATCCCAGAGAGTGTCCATATGCTTAGCCCAGGAATCATCTTGAACATCAATTGGTTCCTCGTCGCTTTCTGGTACGGCTGAAACCATATTGGCTGTCAAAGATTGAAACCAAGTGCCAGTACTTAGATCCGAGTCCTGATCAATCGGGTTTAAATCCTCATCGGACGAAGATCTTTTCTCATATTGGCATGTTGGTGAGGGAGGAGTAGATACATAGCCCAACCCCCTGTGAGTCTTTTGATAATTGTCTGGGCTCTTTCCTCTCGGTCTAAATGAGAGTATGAGATTCCGTCGCCCTTTTCCAAAGTTTAACCCTGATTTCTGGGTGAAATTATAACCCATCTTCTCCATGATTTGCCGGGATTTCTGTTCATATAAGTGAAATTGAGATGATGTTTGTTCATCACTTTCACTGCTTTGTTTTTGTCGAGGTGACATAATTACTTTGCCGAACATGATCGGCTTTTGAGACCCCTATCGAGGAGGTATCTCAAAGAAGTGACCTTGTCCCTTAGTTATTTTTGATTGAGAGAGGAGGGATGACCTGAGGGGCAAATGGTATGCCGCCAGAACTTCAAGTTCGGACAGGCCATCCACTTCGGTGGAAGTACAAGAAAGTTCAGATTCAGTAGCTACTGCAGGCTCGTAGACTAACTTTATGTTTTCATTAATAACCCACTCATCCTCTATTACATCAGTTACATTATTATCAAAATTCAAATTAAAATCTATGCGAGGATTGATTTCATAATCACCCCCATCGTTCTCTTCGGGAGGCTCGTACTCCGTATCTGCCTCGTTGCCGCTCTCGTCAAACTTTTGAGTTTTGTTGAGGTTGTTGTCGGAGACTTCATGGGCTGGCTTGTAGAGTAAAGCATCCGTAAAGTAATTTTCTAGCCCTTTAAATGGTTGCCAATCTGCAACTAGTGTCCGGACTTCTCCTTATTCATCACAGTATTTCATACACTGGTGGAGAGTCGACGGGACTATCATATAGGGATCCAAGGCCGTCCCAGTAAGATGTTATAAGACGTATCTGCATCTATAACGTAGCATGTGACCTCCGTCCTCAAATCCCCGATTTGACACCGGAGTCGGATCTTTCCAGGGGGACAGCTATCATTGGAATTGAACTCATATATTGTAGTATTGGTTGGCGTCAGGCGATGGGGAGAAATTCCCAATAGCTGCATCAACCTTCTGGGAATGACGCTTAGTGCAGATCCTGGATCAATCTGGATGCGATCCACTTTCGTGGATCCGACATACCCGGTGAAATATACAGGCCTGTTGTGTTTTATATTTCTTACCTGCATATCTTCTGGAGAGAAGATAATTTGTTGGATCTACCTCCTCACTTGATAACAGCGGGGGCAAGAGTCCTGTTCTTCGTCGGCCGGCTCGACAATCTGAGCTAGAAATGACTCAGAGTCTGCCAGGGCTTCTCTCAACGCCTCACGAGTTGATTTCGTTAATCGTAACAACTCGTACAGCATGACTCGAGCTGGAATATTTGTCAGCTGAGCTATTATATCAAATTTGAAGGTAGCGTCTTTGACTCCATCTTTTCCAGGATTTTTCTGGAAGCGAAGTCCTTTCTGTTTTGCAGGTTTTGCGAGTTCCATATATATATCTTTCGTGTCTACTCTGGTGTAGTCTTTGAGATATGTTTTTCCAGATCGAGTGCCGGAAGGGCCTGCCCCATCCTGATGAGTGGCCATAGCCTCGGGCTCCTCTTCAAAGTCTGTTAATACCCCTGCAATTATGTATTCATCTTTTATCTTCGCGCAAATAGCGTTGCTGGTCCGCTTTTTCTTTTGACCCCCTGCGGAAGTCCACTGTTCATCATGTAGTAAATCAGGATGGACCCACATGATTTCCCCTTTTTGAGTTTTTATGGGGACAAGTCCTTCTTGAGCCTTTTTCTGCGGGTCATGATTTTTCGTAACCAGCTTCCCCTTTGGAATTAGGGTCACCCCTGCGGGGAATTCATGGGTTCCAACCACTATAGTTGCCATTTTGACAGTGACCTTTTGTTCCTCTTTAAGTATCAGAACTCCAGTTTCTATCAGTGCTTGGATTCTGCTCTTTAGAGGGTAACAATCCCTAGTAGGGTGCCCAACATTCCGGTTGTAGAGACAATAGTTGGGGTCGTTGGTCTTACCAGCGTCCTCCGGTTTCCTATTCTCCGGAAGTTTCAACATTCCCTTTCTCAGGAGCAGGTGGAAGAGTGTAGGCGTTTGCTCTGCTTTGAAGGTATAGGTTCTCTCTTGCTAAGGCTTATTTTGTCTTGTGCCCTTCTGATTTTGGGGCTTTGAGTTTGGAGGATTTGTCTTTTGTTGAGCGACTTCTGATGCCATCACTGCTTTTTCCTTATTTTTATTATTATTATTTTGGGTGTACGGCCTATTATTCCCAGTGTTTCTTGACCCACGAGACTCTTCAACTCGACGGATCAAGTCCTTAACTTGCTCTCCTTACTTGAGCAAATCTCTCCACGTCTTATAGACTCTACGGTCCCCATTTTTAAGAGCACGTTAGTTTTAAGATTATGCCGACATGTCTCCACTAGAGTTTTCTGAACCATTCCGTATTTACAATGCACGGTCGTCTCCCGAAACCTTTCTATGAAGTCTTTTACTGTTTCTTGTTCCCCTTGTTTAGTTGCAAGAAGGGAATAAACCATAATTTCGGTGTCATCCTCAAATAAACGTGCGAGAAATAGTCTCTCAACATCAAACCAGGTATTAATAGTACCTGGGGGCAGCTGCATAAACCAAGTAAAGGCAGGCCCTCGCAAAGTACTTACGAATACCTTGGTCATAACCGGGTCATTGCCCATCAAATGTCCTGCTTGGGACAAGAAGTAATAAATATGTTGACTGGGAGATCCTTTCCCATCATATGGCTCTAATTTGAGCGGCTTGTATTTCTCCGGGTATGGTGTCAAATCCCATTCAGGTGGATATGATCTTGATACCCATGATTCTTTCAACTCCTTTTTGTGCATTAGCATTTCAAGTTGATTTTGTAACTTCTCTATTTTCTCTCCATGTGGATCATGAAAAGAATACCTATCATCGCCCTCATGCGTCGAATAGGCTTTCTCTTCTTTATCTTCTTCGTTCATTTTATTGAACAAAGTTTCTTTTCCCTTTTTAATGTTATCCTCGACGATTTTTTGGGTATTCTCGACCACTTTTGAGAGCATCATTTTAAGATCCTCGATTGTCTTTTGTTGCTACCGAATCATCTTCTCTTGGGCTTCAAGTCTCTGGTCGATGTCGTCAGATTTATCCGCCACATGTGATGCTGACTTTTGTAACCGAGATGATGCAGAGGAACGAGATGAAGTTATAACCGAGTTATCGCTGTCGTCGTCATAAGAACTTTTTACAAGTTTCTTATAGTTTTGAGGTGGGACAGCTCCTGATTTTAGTCGGGTGAAGTGATGAGGTTCTTCAGCACTTGACTCTGAGTTATCATCTCTTTCAATGACTTTCTTACCCTTGCCGACCATATTGGAAGTTACAATTCTCCATTCTGCTCGGAGAGTAGCCTTTGTTTTCTTAGCAGGATTTTTGTCCGACTTGGTTAACCGGTCGAACACCGATACCCTGTTATTGTTGCAGCAACAATTATCTATTACAGCGGATACCGCCGTCATGAGTTGCTGGCAATGACACAGGTTCGGATTGAGCTTGTTCTATACCTCTCTTCTTGGTTAGATACTCCCTGAGATCAGTGAATTTAGTCATGGAATCGTGGGACCCATTCAACTGTTTAGAGGGTCCAGGAGCCTGTTGAAGTTTCTTGGAATCACTGGAGTTCAGTTCTGGTCCATTGATGCGACGATCAGCCCTGATTTTGTATTCGGGTTGTTCTACGCGGAGCTGAGAAATAACTTCGCGTTTTGGAGCGCGGGACTGAGAAATAACTCCGCGTTTTGCATCGTGGGCGTGAAGAATAGCTCCGCGTTTTACTACGCTAGCCTCGCGTTTTACGCTGGCTTGGCGTTCCTTCAGAAGTTTCTCTTCTGGAATCTTGGCCCCGCGTGGAAGAACATTCTTGCACGCTGGCTTATTCTTGCGATTAACGCAAATCACAACTTCGCGTCTAGCGCGATTTTTACGATCAACGACAATCTGCCAATCATCTTCGCGATTTACGCGGAGGTGAGGCATCTTGCGTTTCTCGCAAGTACTACTGGCTTCGCGTTTCTCGCTAAGCTCAGTATTAGTGTCGCGTGGAGAATTACACGCTGGCTGTAAGGAATTTTTATCCTCGCGTTTCTCGCGAGTATAAGAAATCTTGCGTTTATCGCAAGTGCTACTGGCTCCGCATTTATCGCTAAGCCTAGCAGTAGCCTCGCATGGAGAATCACATGCTGGCTTTAATGAATCTTTATCCTCGCGTTCCTCGCGAGTGTAAGAAATCTTGCGTTTATCGTAAGTGCTACTGGCTTCGCGTTTATCGCTAAGCCCAGTAGTAGCCTCGCATGGAGAATCACATGCTGGCTTTAAGGAGATTTTATACTCGCATTTATCGCGAGTGTCAGAGATATTGCGATTAACGCAAATTTTACTGGCTTCGCGTTTCTCGCTAAGCTCAGTAATAGCCTCGCGTGGAGAATCACACGCTGGCATTTCCTTGCGATCAACGCAAGTTGTAACTTCGCGTTTAACATGATAATGATTGGTCTCACGATTAGCGCGAGCCAGTTTGCGAGGGACCATAACCTCGCGTTCTATGACGTTAGCCTCGCGTCCAAGGCGGGCTTTAAGGGCTTTTCGCCTTACTCTCTGATTTCTATTTCGGAGTTGGGTTCTGATCAATCCAGTTCTCAAACCTTCTTCGGCAGTAGAGAGGCCATCCTCTGCTAGGATTTCCTGTCCAAACACCGGCTCTATGGCCGCGGTCCCCAAGGATCCCCGTTCATCAGTGGATACATTTTTACCCGTTACTCGGGTATTGGAACGCACGCGACGATAGTATCGTGTCTCGTTCAGGTTACCTGATTCAGAGGAGAGGTACTCCTCGTACTTCTGCTGGTCGATTTCAACGACGAGTATATCTACGTCGGATCCGATTCTATCGACGTCCGATTGTGCCACGATCTCTTCTCTGGTGAAAGAGACTTCTCCCACTGTGGTCGCCAGTTTGTTCACAGCAGAAATTTGTTGCCTTCCATTGAATTAACTTAAATTACAATGAAAGAGAACAAGAAAAAGAAAGAACAAACGAGAGGATTTTATATCTCAATCGCTCTCTTTTACAATGTAAATGTGGGATCTGTGTGGCGATAGGATCTATCAAGCAGCTCTTTTGGACGATCTGACGTCGAACTCTTCTCTTGAAGATGGCGGCCGACTATAGAACTGATCTTCTCTGGTCTTGATTCGTTCAAGGCTCTATGCGTAACTCGAACTTCTCCAAAACTCCAGAAAAAGACCTCAGATACCGAAAAGAAGACCCATAGGGCTTCCCCAAGAGGGTATTTATAGGCTTAGGATCATATGAGAATTTCTATCTAAATAGAATTTGTACCCATCAAGGATTCCAATCAAATATCTTAGTTTTGATTTAAATCTCTTGATTTAGAGTTCTGATCGAATTTAATTTGGGTATTTGGATAAGTCCAAATCATAATCTCAATCAATTTGAGATTCTGGTTATTTGCTCACGCGGAGCTAAAGAACCAAAACGTAGAGTTATTGAATAGCTCCGCGTTTTACTCAAACGCGAGACTAAAATTGCCAAACGCGGAGCTACTGAGTTAGCTCCGCGTTCTATTGTGGAAAACTCTATTTACTTAGAAATTTTCACTGCTAACACTCGTGGAAGCCCAAAAGTACCAGTTCATATTCTGAAATCAAATCATGGTAAGAGACTCGTGGAAGCCCAAAAGTACCAGTTCATATTCTCCAAAATATGGACACAAGGACATGCTTCTCAAGATCCACACATGGACTTTCCCATGCAAGTCCTATTGCTAATCCAACAGTAATAACAAAAGCGGCAGAAATCAATGGATTCAATGTTTCTCCAACGGACACAAGGACATGCTTCTCAAGATCCACATATGGACCTGCCCATGCAAATCCTATGGCTAATCCAACAGTAATAACAAAAGCAGCAGAAATCAATGGATTCAATATAACATCGAGACCATTGTTGAAAATAACGCGTTATGAAACTCGTTATTTGCGTTACGTAACCTAACGGAATCCCAACGCTACGTAACAACTAGAAATAACTCAGTGCACCGTAACAGTACGTTTTTTACGTTATTTTACGTTATATTACATAACGTTACGTTAAATTACGTTATGCCACGTTATTTACAATTATTTTTTTTAGTAATTCATATATTGTTGTTGATTATTATTTTGATTATTAGCGAATTGCTGTAATTTTCTTAATTAATTGTTGGCTTGGTTGATTACTTTTGGAATTTCTAACTTGATAATTTAACTTTGTTTCTTTATTCACTTGTTGTATTTCTCGTCCGGTTGCTAAAATATTTTACTTGTTGATTTTATTAAATTTTTAATTGAACTGAAATCAGCAATCATAAATAAGATAAATTGAACATTACAAAATATAAATTACAACAATGATAATAATTGGAATCGAAATAAAAAATTGGAATCTTGCTTTTTTTTATTTAAATGATGATTGGAATTACGGTTGCAAACTTAATATAATTTATGAAGATATATGAAAATTATTGTAAAACTTAATATAACATTTGAATATATTATGTATTACAAAATAATTTTATATATTTTTAGATATTTTAAATTTATTTTAATTATTTTATATGGTTTTATATTTATTTTTATTAAATAAATAGAAAATTGCATAACCTACGTTATGCGTTACGCTATTTGCGACATAACCTAACAAAGGCAAAACGTTACGTTACCGTTATCGCTATTTTAAACATTGATCGAGACCAATAAATCCTAATTTTAAATATTCAAATAATGTGAGAAGAAAAATAATTAGAAACCATAATCAATTTATGTTTAAATATGCAGATTTTTTTGACTATTAATTAATGAACAACTAATTGTGTTGTAGTCTAAAACAAGGCAAATAAAATGAGATAAAGAAAAATATAAAGTCTTATTCATACATATCAATAATAGAGATAGAGTTTGGATGTAATTAGACTAAGATGGTGGCGAAATTATGAAAATTTACAAGATATCTCAACCAATTAAAGGAGTGATTGTAGGACAATGACAAGTATCTTATTAAAAGAAGATTAAAGCCAAAATTTGATTGAGAGAGAGGAAAGAGAAGTCTAGGTCTTTTTTGAAGTAATGAGTCACCACTAAATTATCTTATTCATCTATATAACCATCCATGCAGCCACTATTCATCCAAGAATAAAATTTCCAATTCTCCTCTCAAACTAGAGAAACTCTTAAGCTCTTCCTTTTCAATTTCTTCAACCAACTCCAAATACACTAAAACCCAGTCTCTCTCTACTTTTAATTTTCCATTAAATTTCTTCAACCCCTAAAAAGTCACCCATAAATTTTCATCCAAAGCATTGATCCCTCAACTTTCACAATTTTTTCCAAAATTAAACCCCAAATCCTCTCTCCCTCTCTCCCTCCCTCCCTCCTTCCTTGGTTAAACCATAAGTAGCTAACCCAGATCAACTAACTCTGGTCCAAGTCGAGCCAATCCTGGCTCAGTCCGAACCAACTATAGGCCATATTCAGAGCAACATTTTTAAAGTGCAAAGCACTTTTTTGACCAGGTCACGCTGCTTGCTAGCTACCAGTACAAGGAAGACTTGACGCATCCCCTATTCACATAATCATAAACTTATAGAGTGTAGAGGCAGTTATGAAACTTTACACCATTCTTAAATGAACTTAAACTACAGCATCCCAGCGAAAGTACTTTGACACCATTGTTAAAGGACAGGTGTTGGTAACTTGTTCTTTTTTAATATTTTTTTTTTACGGGCTTGGGGCTTGAGAGGACTGAGTGAGTTGTTTCTTTTGAGTGTTATTTACTTATTTTTGTTTATTAATAGGGAGTTCTGGATTTATCTTTATTTATTTATTATCTTTCTTCTATGACTATGGGGATGCTTCTTTGCAAGTCACAAAAAGATACACAAATTAGATAAACAAAAATAGTGATAAGTAGATTTTATAAAAAATGAGTAGAAAGGAGAAATAAGTTACCTGTTCAGGTGTCTTCTTGTGATGTTCCGCAATATCTGTAACTACAGAAAGCTTCAGCATTGGACCATGCACAGATCTTGACCTTCTAAATGTGATCCTTGGAGTTCCAGGTTCGTCTTCTGATCCACTATCAGATAGACTAAGACCCATACCACCACTGGTTGCCGGTACTCCTAATGGAGTATGAGCAGACACATGAATGCCATTCTCTTGACAAAACTCTACAAGTTCATCCTGCCTCCAAAAAGGATGTAATTCCACCTAAAAAGATCCACCGGTCACTCAGAAGTTAAACATATAATTCTAGAAGAATTTCATAGACACTGTAACATCAAAAACAACCAAAATTTAGAAAAAGATAAAATGGAGATACTGGCTTTATCATGACACATACTAACCTAATTTACTAATTGGTATTAACACTTGTAAGTAAACAGAAGTTAAAAATCTTCATCAATTAGTTCTGGAACATGTGCAATGCCATGTCAGAAAAAATGTGAAAATAAAAAATAAAACTATAAGATTTTGCAATATCTGCAATTTTCCCTATGTGTTTAACCACAAACTTTCACCAAATAAAACATTGGCATGTCCAACCATGTCGAACATGACACCCGCCCATGTCCAATAGTTACAAATGTGTATAACTTTTATTCACCTAGAGAATATGTATCAAAACCCTTTTGACTAAAAACAAATGCTTTATTGATCATTTTCGTATTCTAATCTCTTTTTTCCCCAAATGTGAATGACAACACAATAAGTGAAATTATGTGATAGAAATGTATATATTTTTAAAAAGACACATATATAGCATGTTTTTTAGTATCCTGATACTGTGTGATTGCCTAGTCTGGCAACCCCCCTCCCCGCCCCGCCCCGCCCATGTAGGAGAGACATTTGTGTCAATATCTAAAAATAAAAGAGTTCATACTCAGTTAAATATACAAATATCTTGCATATCATCGTCATTTTAGTTCAGGTTATATAAACATTATTATTCAATTAATCATCAGCATCCAATATTAAAGGAAAAACCACAAGTATATAGCTCATTTGGAAGGGAGAGAAGACAAGAGCTCTTGAGTATGCATATGTATATCTTTCTTCACACAAAAACAAAGCAAGGAAGACAATTGGAGTTGAATTTCATCCCTTCTACTAAAATTTGATAATCTAGTCTCAATGCCCTTAATCAAAGCATTGAAGACACTGAAGTAATGCTTCCTGTTATAAAAAACATTAAACAAGTTGTACTTTACATTAATCTTTTGAATGAAATGTCTGAACTTCTAAAATTAGATGAGCAATTTTGCTAGCTTATAAAGCCACATATTAGAGATTACTAGATAAGATGCAACATCCAACTTTGACATCCGCCTTGTTTACAGATGGTCAGATCAAGTTGGTAACTGATTCAAATAAGCAAAAAAGATAGAACAAGAAATGTAATTGAAAAGATGGCATCTTATAAAAGCAATAGTCAAGAATGCAAGTATAATCCATTTTCTTTATGATTTTATAACTTATGGTAGATCATTTTTATAGGTACTGGTGCTGTTTAATAGAGTTGGTATCTGTGCTTTTGAATTTGGTGATTGCTTGGAGAACCTCAACATAGATGTGGTTAGTGGTTTAGTGTTGGACAAGGAGAGTACTATTAGAGATGCCTATGGTCGGGGTAGTTACAGGTTATCACTAGGGCATATAGGGGAAATTAGAACCTCGGGGAGGCTGAATGATCTGCTACTGAGAATTTGCATACCAATCAGGGAGTTGCGGACAAGGTTGGTTGTGACAGAGATCTGGAATATACAGCATGGCAGCTTGTTACAAGGTTCTCACCTCTAGTGGGGTTGTCTCCCCTATTGCATCTGCTATTTGGGTTGCCAAGGTCCCCACTGAGGTGCCTTTCCTTTGGTTGGTTGCTAAGGGAGTTACTCTGACCTAGGACGACCTTAAAAAATGAGAATCAATGTTGAAAATAACATGTTATGAAACCTGTTATATTGTGTTATGAAACCAAACAGAACGCCAACGTTACTTAACAGTCGAAAATAACTCAATGCACCATAACAATGCGTTTTTTATATTATTTTACGTTATTTTACGTTACGTTACGTTAAATTACGTTATTTACAATAATTTTTAAATACTTTTTATATTGATTTTGATTATTTATTTTGATTGTTAGTGAATTGCTGTAGTTTTTTTACTTAACGGCTTGCTGTTTACTTATTTGATTGCTTGTGATATTATTAGCTTGTACATCCTTATTTACTTGTTATAATTTCTTTCCAATTACTGATAAAAATTTATAATTCATTTCTAATTACTGAAATTTCTTACTTGCTGGATAAATTGAATTCTCAGCTAATCTAAAATAAATAATTAAAAATAATATAAATTGAGTATTACAAAATATAAATTACAATATTGATAATTATTGAAAATAAATTTGAAATCTTATTTTCTTATTTAAATGATGACTGAAATTATGGGTGTGAATGTAATTTAATTTATGAAGATAAATATGAGAATTACTGTAAAACTTGTTAGAAATTTAGAATTAAATACTGGGATATAATTTTTTTATATTTTCTTTTAAAAATTTTAATTCAATTTTCAATTTATAAAATTTATTTTATATAATTTTATATTTATTTTTAATTAAATAAATAGATAATCGCGTAATTTACGTTATGCACTACGATATATGCTATGTATACTTTTCGTGTACTTTTCGTCCTTGTCCTAGCAAGGGATGTTAGCATCCTCTATCTATATGTAAACTTTGTTTGATTAAAGTCTATTTAATAGAATGTTGGGCGATCTACCCACCATTTATACTAAAGAAAATTTACACATAGAGATTGCATAAAGCCCAAGATATCTATCGCTTTCAACACTGACGCAAGATTATATCTCCAAAAGGTGCTGGGTTTTTCCATTGTGTGTGGATCTTATACAAACCATTGATTAACACTTCAATCCATTAAGACACTTGCAACCTTAACCAAGTCAAGCCAAGAACCATAAATCTAATGCCAGGGCTGTTAGAGAAGAGTAGGACTACAAGGCGGTATAACTTTGTTCCAAGAGCACGCTAGCAGGCCATAAGGTGTGTGGATATCTATGGCTTTCAACACTGACGCAAGATTATATCTCCAAAAGGTGCTGGGTTTTTCCATTGTGTGTGGATCTTATACAAACCATTGATTAACACTTCAATCCATTAAGACACTTGCAACCTTAACCAAGTCAAGCCAAGAACCATAAATCTAATGCCAGGGCTGTTAGAGAAGAGTAGGACTACAAGGCGGTATAACTTTGTTCCAAGAGCACGCTAGCAGGCCATAAGGTGTACTAGTTAGAACATACTTTTCTAAATCCCTATGATAGTAATTACTAATTAAGGACCTCAACCATGGCATCGCTAAAATTTGAGAGCACCTGACTGTTGGAGAAGAAAATTTTAAAAGAGAAGAAAAAATAGTTTCGCGGCCAGCCAGACGCGAAGCTATCTCTTAGCTTCACGTTGGCCAGAAGCGTAGCCTCGCATGGAGAAGATAAACGTGAAGTTAAGTCATTAATTTCGCATCCAGAACTCTTAACTCCGCGTGGGCATATTCTTAGAATCCTTAATTGGTTGTGATTGAGATTTAGGATTATCTAATACCCGAATTGAGTCCAACCAGAATTCAAGCTCAAGATATTTAAGTCAAAATTAAATATTTGATTGGAATCATTAATAAATACAAAGACTTTCTATTCTTATCCCTAAGGAAACTCTCATAACCAATTAAGGACCTCAATCATGGCATCGCTAAAATTTGAGAGCACCAGACTGTTGAAGGAGAAATTTCAAAAGAGAAGAAAAAATAGCTTCGCGGCCAGCCAGACGCGAAGCTATCTCTTAGCTTCACGTCGGCCAGAAAGCATAGTTTCACATGGAGAAGATAAACGTGAAGTTAATTCATTAATTTCGCATCCAGAGCTCTTAACTCCGCTTGGGCAGATTCTTAGAATTCTTAATTGGTTGTGATTGAGATTTAGGATTATCTAATACCCGAATTGAGCCCAACTAGAATTCAAGCTCAAGATATTTAAGTCAAAATCAAATATTTGATTGGAATCCTTGATAAATACAAAGACCTATTATTATCTCTAAGGAAACTCTCATAACCAACTAAATTCTATAAATAACCTCATTAAGGAGACTTTGGGGATCTTTTGGCAATTCAAGTTATGGGCAAGAGTCTTGAATTCATTGGATCAGCAGAGAGAGCTAGGGTCGACCATCATTTTCTTCAAAGAGAGAGATCATCACGTCGGATCATCAGCAGGTTTTACTAGATAGATCTCATCGCAACACTAAAACCTACTTTTATTGTAAAATAGAATGATAATATATAAATTGTTTCGTTTGTTTTTTCTATTGTTCTTCTTTCGTTGTAATCATTGTAACCAATGGAAGAAAGTAAGATTTTGGGAAGAACACTAACTACCCTCAATTGGTATCCTCATCATTGGGTGCAAGTTCGAATATGTGCTGAGGCTACTAACTAGTTCTGCAATACACAAATCTCAATAACAGCAACAAAAATATCTGGAAGAAACCCCCATCACCATCTGAAATTGAGATTAAAAATAAACTGAAATTTATTGGATTAATAAATAATTTAAATAATATTTATGATTCAATCACACTTTTAAACTACAGTGCCGAGATACTTTGACAAAGTAGATGTCCAAGTTTCAGATACATATCTGACACTTGGATGCACCCAATATTTGATGGACAATTGCCGAACATTCCTATTAACATATCTTACAATGCATCCTAGATATACTAAAGATATATCATAGATACATCCAAGACAGAATATATGAAAGATGGGTTTCCAAAACATTTCAATTTGTAAATGCATTTCGTAATATAATTTGTGCATTTTTTAAAAAAATTAAGGAATATAATTGCTTGCATAAATTTTTACATAAGTTGAAAATATTCCATAATATGCAAGATATTGTGCTCTTTTAACCATTCAAGCCTTATAGTTTCATGCTGCAGGTGACATCATAGCCATGATTATCAGTATCCTGTATATTTAGGATTTGCCATATCCACAAAACCATATTTAATATTTTGTCTTTTGTATGCATATCTTCATGCATTTGCAAGTATTGTTGTGTCCATTTTGTAACAATGTCCTTTCTTTCAAAAGTTTTTATACCGCCATGTCTATCTGACACTGTATGGTTATTCACTGTATGGTTAATAATCGTGCCTCAAACTCATGTTTTACAACTTTTAAAAAAAAAATCCTGAAGAGATTCCGTTTTAGTCTCTACCAAAATTATTAGTGATTTATTTGTGACCTCATCGACAGAAATTCTCTTCTCAACAAACTTGCAAATGTTGAACACAGAATTATTGAAACTGCAACTTGACTCAGGGAAAAAAGGAGGTTTTTTGTCAACTGTATTTCGTGTGTTCTTTACTATAAGTCATAAAACATCCAAGGTTTATGATAATTGTAAATTTCTGTATGTTTTGTAATAGCCAAAGTAAGCACTATCCACAGTAAACACTATAGCTCTTTAGATATGAGACCTTATATGCAACTTAGTTACTGGCATTTTCCAAGGAAAGAAAATGTAAGGACATTTGAAAGATTAGATGACTAAATAAGCAAGCATCACTCGAAGTGTCAGCATTGTGACCATGTGAAGAATAGTAAAAAGCAGTGCTAACAAGTGCTATATTTTCTACTCCACAGTTATCCAAACCCGTGTCACGTTTTTTACTTGACCCTGTCAATATCATGGGATAGGTGAACAGCTAGAGCAAAGACAGAGATTGCTCCTGTATATAAGAGATGTTACACAGATATGAAATTATGTGTCCATCCCCAATTGTTTAAAATTTGCTGTGTTCTACACATTAGGACACTCAGATACTTGACACCCACGTCCTGTATCCAAGTAACAATATTGATACAACAACAACAACAACTAAGCCTTTCATCCCAAGTATTTGGGGTAAGCTACATGAACCAAAAAAAAATCACGCCGGATCCATCACTTTGATAGTCATTCTCCATTCATTTCTATCAAGTAATATCTCCTCATTTAAACCTCTAGATCTATATCTTTTCGTATCACCTCCATCCATATTTTCTTCGGTTTTCCCTTCGTTCTTTTAACTTATCCTACATTGATAAACTCCCCTCGTCAAACTGGTGCATTTGTAAGCCTACGTTGCACATGATCAAACCATCGTAATCGGTTTTCTCGCATCTTCTCATCGATGGGAGCTACATCTACCTTAGCACGAATATCTTAATTTCTCACTTTATCTCTCCTAATATTGTCACACATCCAGCAGAGCATGTGTATGTTTGCTACACTTATTTTCTGTGAATGACGTTTCTTTATACCCCAACATTCTGTGTCATATAACAAACCTGGCCGAATAGCAGTCCTATAAAATTTTTCCTTCAGTCTTAACGGAATATTACGGTCGCATAAAACTCTCGTTGCCCTCCTCTATTTCAACCAGCCAGCTTATATCCTATGGTTAACATCATTATCGATCTCTCCATCATTCTGAATAATAGAACCCAAATACTTAAACTGACTGTTCATTTGCATCTCTTGCCCATCCAGTTTTACAGCATTATAGTATATGATTCGTCGTTTACTAAATTTACACTCCATATACTATATTTTAGACCTACTCAATTTAAAAACTCTAGATCATAATGTATGCCTTCATAACTCTAGCTTGGCATTTACCCCTGCTCTTGTCTCATCAACTAAGACAATATCATCAGCAAATAGCATACACCAAACTATCTCGTCCTGAATAACTCTAGTAAGCTCATCCATCACTATAGCAAATAAGAACCGGGTCAGTGCAGATCCTTAATGCAATCCAATTATGATAGAAAAATCACTTGTTAAACCACCACATGTTCTGACATTGGCCATTACTCTATCATACATGTCCTTAATTATGTCGATATACTTTGATGGAAACTCTTTTTTTTATCAATGTCCACCAAAATATCTCTCGTGGTAGCTTATCATAGGGTTTCTCTAAGTCAATAAATACCATATACAAATCTCTATTTCTCTCTCAGAATCGCTTTACAAGTTGACGAAGTAAATGAATAGTTTCTGTCGTCGATCGCTCCGGCATAAATCCAAGCTGGTTCTCCGATATTTTAACAGTTTGTCGCAATCTATGTTCAATTATCCTTTCACAAAGCTTTATCGTATAACACATGAGTTTTATTCCTCAATAGTTAGAACAACTCTGAATATTACCCTTATTCTTATACAGAGATACTAGAATACTCTTCCTCCATTCATTTGGCATTTTCTTAATTTGCCAAATCTTATTAAAAAGATCTGTCAGCCACCTCACACCAATCCCTCCTAAGTATCTCTATATCTCTATAGGAATCTCATCTAGGCCAACAGTTTTTCTTGATTTCATCTTTTTCAAAGCCTCTTTTGCTTCAGACTCTTTAATTCTGCGCATAAAACTATAAGTAACAATATTGATAATGAACAAAATTTGTATAAATATTGCAATAAAATGAATAGACAGAAGAAAAATGCAGCATTAAGTGTCACTTCACACTCGCAGTTTATCAAATTGAGGTAGACAATTAAATGTGTCATATCTTACTAAAAACATGAAGTGCCAGCTCACTAACTTAACTATCAATCATGTAAAAATACACAATAAAACAAGAAGCCATCTTAAACATGTATAGATGTGATACTTCCTGTTGTGTCATTACTGTTACCAAGTTAATATTTAAAAAATTTCTATGCATCCTCATGGTGATTCAAGTTGTTCCTTGTCGGCATGTTTCTTAAAATTGAGAAATAAAAGGGTGTTCGATGCATAGATCAAATGCTATTCCTACTTTGTATATGTTAAGAAGTATATTTATGGAGGATTCTTAGAACTCAGGAGCTTCTCACAGATTGTCAGATTTCGTCATGACATGCATAAATAGTATTTTAAAGTATAGACGCAGAAAACTCGCTGGATTATTCTGAAAATACTGTAAGTTCAGTCCCATAATAGCATGTCATAGCATTCCTACTTTGAGAAGTTAGCTTATTGCAAAGAACTGAGAAGAACCAATATCGGAAGCCAACAATCTATCAAAATTAACTAGTATTCTCATTCTACTAGCTTTCTATTAGTGCCATGCTCAATTTCAGTTGACATTGTTTAGATAGTCAGGGGATTTTCAGAACATCAACACATATCTAGTGAATGCCCAAACAATTAATCAATGCATAATTCAAGTAACCATATACCTTGTATAAGATAAAGGAATATCAAGCTAACCTGATTGACTGCTGGGACAATTTTCGCAAACTGAAGCAGTTCACCAATCTGTTGAACACTGAAATTGCTCACACCAATAGCACGAACCAAGCCCGTCTCCACAAGCTCCTCCATAGCTTTCCACGTCGGTTTCAGACGCTGCAGGAACTGCCTATAATCACTCCCCGAGTTCCACGGAGGATCAGTAGCATCCCCAAAAGCCGAGCTCTCACTCCAGTGCACAAGGTACAGGTCCAGATACGACACCCCGAGGTTCTTCAGGGAAACTCTAACCGAATTCTGAATCCTCTTATGAGAGTTAGTAGCAAAGTAAAGTTTCGAAGTCAAGAACACATCTTCTCTCTTAAGCCCGCCACTAAAAGCATCGGCCAACGCTTTCCCCACTTCCGCTTCGTTTTCATACAAATGGGCGCAATCTATATGGCGATATCCAACCTTCAGAGCAGTCGACACAGCTTCGACACAGATATCTCCTCCATATTGCCATGTCCCAAGCCCAATAGCAGGGATCTTCGCCCCATTGTTCAGCACGAAGCAGTTACCATTTCCTACTCCCTTTCCTCTCATTCTTCCCAACTAGATACCCTAACAATAACTTTGATGAGAGATGAATCCAAATCAAAATAAACCAATTAATTCAGTAAAATTGAAACAAGACCAACCTTCTTCGATAATCAAGTACGAAGAAGAAACCCAAAAATGGGCGAACGATAAAATTTCACAAGTTGGAAGAAAAAAAAAATAAAAAAAAAATAATTAATTACCAACTAAAATCAAAGAAACCTAACTCAGAGAAAAAGCCCCAAAAGAGTTCTCATGTATACAAATATCTATAAGAATCCAAAAAAAATAAAACTTTAACTCAAGATCACCAAGGAACCAATCACGAGATCGCTAAAAACCCAATTGAAACAAGTAAAATAAAAGAAAAAGGACTAAATAAACATCTAAAGGAATCAGAAGAAACGTGCTGAGAGTCCATCAGTAACAAAGCAGGAAAAATCCAACAAAAAAGAGAAAAATACAAACAAAAGAGGTAGCGACCCAAAGCTCACCTAACTGAGATGAGCCAAGATCCAACCTAACTCTCTTCTTCTGAAAGAGATTGAAGAATTTTTTTTTTTTTCTTTTTTTTTTCCTGCCAAAATTTGTAGAGAAACGAGGAGAGAGAGTTTTTTTTTTTTTTTTTTCCCCTCCCGCAACGGTAAAGAGAGGAGACTGGCAGTCGTTTTCGATTGCAGTCGTCGGCTGCTTGCCGCTGTATACTTTTGTTTTTTATTTTGATTTTTTTTTTTTTTTAACTATCTCTGAAAAAAAAAAATTGTACTTGAAATTTTGCCCTGCTGCTTTTGCTGCTGCAAAATGACAGAGAAAGGGCAACGGCAATGCCGGCTGGGTTAAGAACCGTACATCCTGTCAATCATCACTCAATCAATCACCAAATTTGGGTTTTTTTTTCTTTTAATCTTTTAAAGGAAGAATATCCCTAATTAAGAAAAATAGAGAAGTGCATTAAAAAATAAATAAAGGGAAGTTCTAAATGCGCACCACAACTTTCTTTGTGAGCACCACATCCAATTGTAAAGTTTTTTACATCCTAGGGGAAAATTGTGCTCACTAAGTCAATTGCGGTGCTCATTTAGAATTTCCCAAAAATAAAACTCTTCCGATTTTGGGTAACCACATATTAATTTATCATTATTTGTCGGCATAAATACAACAACAATTAAGCATTTTATTCCAAGTATTTGGGGTAGGCTACGTAAACCAAAAGAGAATCACGTCGGATCGATCATGTTGATAAATCTTCTTCATTCATTCCAATCAAGTAGTATCTCCTCATTTCTCCGTCAGTGTTGTATTTAAAAGATTTATTTTTTTTACTGTCTGTCCCAAGTCAGAATAAAAGAGGAGGGTTGTCGTAGGTTGGTGATAGCCAGTATAAAACATTGTCACATATTATATCATGAACCAAAATATTTGTCGGCATAAATGATTAAAAAAATAAAGATTTGATTATGTAACGATCGATTATACAAGTTTTAGAAAATTTCTAGATGTGCTTTATGTTTTTCTCAGTGAGCCCCAAAAGTTAGAGAAAAATAATTACATCACTAAGAAATTGGAACTGGGACGCATCTAGAAATTCTCCTAGTTTTATTGTGCTCTTTGGATAAATAAAATTATAGTCCTGAGCATTTTGGTTTTTCTCTTGTCGTCTCTTTCTTTTCTTTTCTTTTTCTTCTTTCTGAGAAAGGTATAAAGTTTATTAAATAAACTATAGTTTTGGAGAGTTTCTAATTTGAATTTTTTTTTTATATATATATAATGACCTTAATGGCTACATTCTCTCATAACAAAAATTAAATGCATCATTATTCATCATGAGTTTGATAAGTTGTTGTTGTTGTTGAGGAAAATTCTATTCCAAATAACCTTCGTATCCAACTGAGGTCTCTTATTATTAACAAATATCAGCACACATATTACCTTTCCTCCATTTATGAAAATCATAGGCTTCATGAAAATAATTACTCAGTATGCAAGCATTTTGGAAAAGAAGATGATGAGCGATACTGATAGAATATATAAACAGAATCAAGATACTTTGGACATCACCTTCCCATACAAGTCATTGTCCATGAATATTGTTTACGACTCAAACAATTACCTCCGATACTAAAGCACAGGCAATCAATAAATTACCAGAATCAATCAGCATCCTATATTATTTCTCATTACAAATCTTGCTCTAACCTTAGTGCTTTGCACATAACCATCAAAGTTAAGTTAAAAACCAACCCCTAGACAGTAGTAGTTTCTAATTTGATAAGATGAACCTTCATTTTAGAACATTATATATAAACTAAATTTAACTTAAATGAAACTCTAGTTGTCATAAGCTGGAGTTTCTACATATACGGACTCTAATTTTCTTAACACTAATTTTCTTAAATTAAGTGAAATTTCTTAACTCTAATTTTGTTAAATTAAGTGAAATCAGAGTTTTGTTGAAGCTGATATCCAAACAAGTCCTAGTAAGAGAGAGGTATCTACTTGTAAGACCTGGTCAAGATAAAGTCTGACTATTGAAGTACTAAATGATATAAGATGAATGTTTGGCACAAAGCTCTCTTGTACTCTTCCTTCCTTTTTTTTTTTTTTCTTTTTTTTTTTTTTACTAATAGGACCACTATATTTTGTCCACACATACAGCACAACTAAAGAATTATTCTGTACTTACTTAAAAACAGAACCTACTGGATTTTTACTCACATCTACACTAAAGTTTACTTTTATTCTCATTTCATTTTTTTTCCCCAGTGAAACTCCCATACATGTACTTATTTCTATAATATTATTCAAATTAAATTTTTACTGAGAATTGAGAATTTAACTCGAAGCCTCTCACATAGGAGACGGTGATGCTATTAGAGTCAAGATTCATTAAAGTATTCTCTTTTCATTTGGAGTAACAAATAAAAGGGAAATAACTTTATTTAGATGTTAGAATAATTAGAAAATTGTGTGATTTTGTATGTATTTAGATTTGGAAAGAAAATATTCATAATATTTTATAAGTGAGCAGTTATATTAAAATACAAAATAACTTCTCTCAACTTTTATCATAACTTTAGACTTTTGATGCAGTGAAATAGACTTTCAATATGGTATTAGAGCAACTCAGATTGCTGCGTAAAATCCAGATTTCTACCCAAATATGAACATTCAACCTGTGGGGGCGTGTTAAAATACAAAATAATTTCTCTTAACTCTCATCATAACTTCGAAGTTTTGGTGCAGTGGAAGGAACTTTCAACAAATTGGACCAAAAAAATACGGAGTTATGGTGGAGTGGAAGGAACTTTCAACAAGTTGGACTAAAAAAATAGAAAAGAAATTTTCTTAAAAGAGAACTTTTAATACCCCTCCAAGTTCTTAGTACAACCCTAAAAAAAAACACTTTTATTATAAATTTGTCATTTAATTTGGAATGTTGCTACCTCTTCTTCTTTCTCTCTCTCTCTCTCTCTCTTTCTAAGTCTCTTTTAAAATCCTAATAATTCTCCCAAAAATTAAATAATAAATCTCTTTAAAAATTCTATAAAATAAATAACAAAGTATTTTATTTCTCTTTCAATTGAAAAAAATTCAAAGAAAGGATCTAGCATTTGAGAGCATAACGAAAGTTGATTAAAATTAAAAAACAATTTAATTTTATGAAAAAAATAAACTTTGAATAACAAGTAAGATATTTTATTTAAAATGTTATTTTTCACATCTCAAAATGTCTTATTTTGTTTAAAAATAGATTAAATATTTTTGAGATGTTCAGCATATTAGAATTTTTCAGAATAAAGAAGAAACCCTGGAATAGAGAGACATTTAGAAATTAGGGGAAAACTGAGAAGAGTAATTTAGAAATATAAAAGAGAATATTTAGGGAAAAAAATAAATAATTTTGAATTTCAAATGGTATACTTACTATGAGGGGGTATCTAGAGATTGGGAGGATGCATTTAGAATTTCTTTTCCTAAAATTTTGATATTTGAAATCTCTATTTCAAATACAAATTTCAAATTTTATGTTTTTTAACTTTTGTTAGTTGTGCACATGGTTGTCTTTCCTATTTTGGTTTATAATTTTCTAAACCAAACAACTAAAATTATCATCCTCTAAAAACTTGTAATTTTCAAATCTATAAAAAAAATTATATATGTTTTATTAAAAATTTAAGCAACTTAATAGAATCCAAAATCTTAGCAAAAAATTGCTCCTTCTAAATTATTGTTCAAAATGATTGGCATGATTTGCTAGTCTCCATTTATAGTAAAGTCAGCTATCTTAGCATTGATCAAAAACACCAACAACAAATATTAAAAATGAAAAAAAGATGGATCCATGCCCTTATCTAAAATGGAGAAATAAATTTCCTCACTTGGACCAAGTCTTTTTCTTGATTTTTTTTGCTAATAAAGTCTTCTTTCTAAGTTGTCATTTAGCAAGTCATATTTTTTCCAAAAAAAAAAGTCTCTTTTCCCTTTTCATTCACATTGTTAATCTATTAATCTATACTTTCAAGAAATAAAAAATAGTGTTAGTAGTTGGAGGACATTTTTACATCAAAATAATTTTCTTGAGAAATAATTAATAATGTCGGGTTAATCAAAAAATAATGGGTAAAAGAAATGAGAGATTTGAGATCAATCTAATTTTTGTTTTTTTTAATAATTGTCATATGATTAATTATTCAAGTTTAATTTTTCGATTGTTACTTGTAGAAATAACCGTCTACTTGAAAGTGGGGAGTAAACAACAACAAAACTTTCTATTTCAAGTATTTGGAATAGACTATATGAGTCAAAATAAAATCACCATTGAATCGATAGTAGTAAACGTCCCAGTGAAATTCATTTTTTTTATCATATCATAATATGTGATAATATTTTACGCTGGTTGTTACAGGCCTACCACAACTTTAGACAGTGAGAAGATCAATATTTAAGCACAACACTTGCAGAATTAAAAATTAAAAATGTGAAATTAATAATAATAATAATAAATGAAGAAAGAAAATCTCATAAATTAAATTAAACAGCTGCGTGAGACACGTGGCTATGTTGAAAAATCAATTTGTCCCCAGAGGTTGGGGGTGTTGTCTCAATATCTCTCTCTCTCTCTAATCTCTCTGTCCCATAAAGGAACGATTGACATTTTTCGTTTGTAGGCTCCTAGCAACAGTGACTGCAGACAGTAGCTGCTGCCCAAGAACGAAGGGTGACAGGTCACTTACATAAATTGGTGAATAGTTGCTTATAAACAATGATTGATTCGTTTGGCTAAAGCTTCTTTCTGCCGGCATCTCGTTTTCATTTCCTTTTCTTCATTTTTTGAGTAAAAAACCTCATTATGAGCTAGGGAATTTCGAGAGTTTCTAAAGGAGTACACCTTTTTCTTTTTCTTTTTCTTTTTCTTTTTTTTTTTTTTTTTTCCCCAGTGAGTCCACTTTATAATTGTTATATTCGGACTTTTAAATTACACTATAAAATAGACTCACTAGGAAAATCGGCGTGCGCCATTGGAAACTCCCAGAATTTCTAAACAAGTATTCCACTGGTCTTAGTGGGCACACTTCATCTGATTTCTATAGAAGCACACCTTTTTTTCCTAGTGAGCCCACTTTATAACTGTCTGGACTTTCAAATTACACTGTAAAGTAGGCTCACTAGGAAAAGGGGCGTGCGCCTTTGGAAACTCCCAGAATTTCTAAACGAGTACTCCACTGGTCATAGTGGGCACACTTCATCTGGCTGTAAAAATTTACAGATTTGTCATCATATTTTTGGATCGAAATTGTCCTTGTTTTTAATTCCCAAGCTCTCCTTCTCTCTGCCAGTAAACTTCAAGACTCCTTCTCCTTCAAGTTTCAGAACCCATAAATCCTAAAGCAGGTGCAGAGGCGGCGGGGAGGGGGGGGGGGGGGGGTGGGGTTGTGTGGATGGTTTCCGGGCACAAGTGGGCTAAGAGTCAGAGGGGAGGTAGCGGAAGCGGATAGGAAGAGAGGAAGAGAGGGATTTGGAAATTTTTGGGTAGGTTAAGGGAGGGAAAGAGGCATGATAATATGGGAAAAATTAGTATGCTCACTAAAAAAATTCAACTAAAAAAATTCATCACTTTTCAAATGAGAAGGTGATGTGATTACTAAAACCAGTGGAGTGCTCATTTAGTATGAGCAAATAATTAAAGCACAACATCAACCCTTTAAAATGAAAATAAATGTATGCAGTTCCAAACCTATCAGGAGAGGCTAGGGGACTCTTCTACCCTACACTAGACTTCACTCTTGGAGATTTCTATTTTTTAGGGAGATTTGTGAACTAGTCAGCATTTAGGACAGAAGTATATGCTGTACTTTTATAGCCTGATTTGTTATAACTAATTAATGAAATGCGAACGACATTTGCTAACTGTTATAACATAAAAATTAACCCTATGTTAGATTATGATTTTGCCGCAAAGGGAAAAAAGAAGAAGAATACATACAAGTTTAGAAAGTTGACTCGCCTACAGTGACCACGTCGCTCCTCTCTTGCTAGTAAAAAGAGAGTCTGATGGTAGGAGGTCTTGCACTCAACAACGAGCTATGGCCTTTGTTCAACAAATAAATATATCACTCGCATAAGATTATTTATTGGTTGTGTAGTTGTAAGCTTAGAAACATAGCGACTGAATTATACAGGGCTGTCCCAATTAGGGATGGTATTAAATGCGTTAACGGATCAAATCTTGACCCTTTAAATATAAAATATTAAATTAAAAAAAATTAAATTTTCATTTTTATTGTCATCCCTAATCCCAATTCTCCCAAATTGTATCCCAACAACCACCACAATACTTATTTCTGGGAAATTCTATTCAGGCATGACACTTTGCTCAACACACAACCCCCAAAACTTATAATAAATTATAAGTTTGTAATTATTTTTTTTACTAATTTGCCTTTTAATAATCCACTAGTTGGATATTAAACTATTAATATTCGACCTAATTGAATATCGATTTGGTATTAATACCCGATGAAATTTCATATGGGTCGAATAATAATATATAATTAGGATGAAATAGGACGAAAAAAACTAATACATGACCTAATTGAATACCGGTTGGGTATTAATATCCGACCAAGTTTCATATTGGTCGGATAATAATATCCGGCGAGGATGAAATAGGATGGAAAAGAAGAAAGAGAGGGTTAGACTTGGGAAAAAAGTGAGCTTGATGAGTAAATATGAAATGGCTCAAAATAAAAAGTAGGCGTAGAGAGAAAGGTGGACATCTTGAGCAAAGTGGTGTGCATGATTTGGACTCTGAGAAGTTTTGAATTGTAAGTAACTCGAGGTGTCAAGTTCAAGATCTGGCTCACTAAAAATTTGAGAAGTGGAGCATGCGCCAACCTTGGATTATGAAATTATCCAACACCATAAAGCCACAAAATAGATGTGACTTGTTAACGTTCCCTAAGAGATACAAGCAGTAGAAATAGAACAAGGACATTGGACTGAGGACGTGTAAAGCTGAGTAATTCCAACATCAAAATCAGAGGAGGAACCACATGCCAAATTTTAGTATGTTCTTTTGAATTAAAATTAAAAAATTTATTTTTCTAATTTAAAATTTTATATAGAGAGAGTTAAAATTTAGCCCGTAGATGCATTTATTACCATCCCAAGAGACCAGTGTCAGTAATAATAAACAATTGAGGCATTCATTAAGGCCACTATTCAACTTGCACGGAATATTTCATGTTTTTGAAAGCATCATCAACAGTTGTAGACTAAGTGTCGACAACATAAATGAAGTGTCAATGTTACTTATTGTAAAACTATTGATTTTGGAGCTTTGGAGAGTCTTAAACTCTACAAAATCGGAGTTTAGAAACTCCATCTTAGATATCCAAATGAAATATTATCGTTAAAAAAAAAGATAGAGTTTCGCTCCGAAATTGTAGTTTCACTTATTGAAACCTTGTAGTCGAACTACGCTGAATCACTCATCAAGATGGGCATAACATTCATAAGACATATTTAATTATGGCAATCATACGTAATCAGTGGGGAGATAGCACATGGACATAGGGGAGGCGAGAATGCTTCGACAAGTGGTGGAGATCAAGAGGCAGTTAACCAAGGGAAAAGTTACAAACAAAAATGAGGAAAGAATCGACGCAAGCTTATTTAATAGAAGAGATGTAACGTTAAGCTTAAGCTTGTTAGACAGTAGTCTCATAACTAGAGAAAATGGGAAATTCACTGACAGAGAAAGAAGTTTTTTCATTAGCTTAAGTGGTCCAATAAAATAATTACACGTAGTATCACTCAAGGTAGTTATGATGTGAGAGAAAAGATTTGATTTAGATTTGATATTTTGAGTAGCATCATGTGTAATTATTTTATTGGACCACCTAAGTGCTAACGAAAAAACTCTCTTCAGTGCCAGTGATTTTTCGTTTTCTCCTCGTTATGTATTAGTACGAATTTATGGCACCAAGCGCACCTCTATTTTTAGGAGCGTTGCCACTTCAACTGCCTTCTTCTAAGCTATTTTCATTCTCTATTTTCTCGTCTTTCCTCTCTTGGTCGACTCCGAGAAGGCGACAAGTGACCAAACTCCTATGCAAAATATATAACCTCCAAAGAAACCAAGCAATATGAGATATCGAACTCTCAAAACCAAAACAAACAGATCAGAAGCTTCTAGTAAGAAATTTACATGATCATCCTTTTTCGATGGCTTTAGCTTCAACCAAAACCGATCGAAAAAACCAAACTTTGTAGCTTATTTATTTTCTTTAATTTATTTTCAATGTGTTTTTCTTTTAAATCTTTGATAAAAAAAAAATGTAATTGTTATTTTAATAGATAGAAAAAGAAAAAAATAGAAAAAAAATTATTATTTTTCCTATAAAATACACACATTTATCACATATTTAGTTTCAAATCCAAATAATCAAAAACCGACCAAATCGAACCGAGCCAAAAATTCGGTTTCGGTTTTCTTGGGAGTTCGGTCGGTTTCGGTTCTACTATTTCGGTTCGGTTTTCGGTATAAATTTTTTCACCAAAACCGAACCGACCGATACTCACCCCTATATTCGGCTGCGTGCAATTGCAGAATATGCAGAAATATATCTTTGTAAGCACAACTGCTATTGCGTGCATGCTAGCACTTTAGTCTCTCTTATAACAAAATCTTCATAGATTTGGCCATGCCGTGTAGTTCATGTATTTTATATCTTAAAAGAGTAAAAATTCATTCATCAAATCTATAGGGAGTTTCAAGTGGACTCATGTTCATCGCACTCACAATGTTCGATATATAGGACTAATTTTATTGTCCAAATTTGCTTAGAATTCATTAAGCAAAATAGTTCTGTATGATCGAATAATCACCTTCATTTGCAATATTAAAAATTAAATTAAAACCGTACACTTTCATACTTTTTTCAATCTTATTTTATTGGAAAAATACTAAGCGAGTTATTTTTAATGGATTCAAGTGTAAAATATATAACTAACTAACTTACTCACACACAAGAGTTCTTTTAAATCCTGCCCTTTAAAGGGCTTAGTGGGCCTTTCGTATTAGAATAGAAAACACTATGGCTTTTATCCATATTCGGATGAGCCTATGGATCCTAGTCATAAAGGAATTCATAAAGGCACACAACAATTCTCTGTATTTGTTTGCATAGAAGTATAATGAAAGTAGTAGAAGTAATGTTACTTCTACTACTTTAAGTATTTGTTTACTCAGAAAGTAAGTTGGAAGTTACTTTATATATGGCGAGGAGACGCCTCTATGGCATCTTACTTCCAAACTTCTCTTCCTCACATTTTGACTTGGAAAAGTTCAAAGAAGTAGATGATCAAGGCAAAAAAATAATTTTTTTTCATATCATAATTACCATTCAAAAAATTATATTTTATATATAGAAAACTAATAAAATATTATAATTATTATTTTATTTAATCAATTAAAATAATATTACATTCACTTCCTAATACATTTTTATTTTCAAAAAATTAGCAAACAAATATAAGAAGATATCTCTTCTTCTATTTTCATTATGAAATCATTCACTGTTTTTACTTCAAGGAGCCAAACACACCCTAAAAGTACACCCCCCTCAACCTGGTTGGAGGGGAGGATACGATTCGAGGGGGATTAGACTGAGAAAAGTGGGTTTACTGAGCAAAGTAGAGCACGTAAAATGGTTCTATTATTTTATTGCCCGCATCAAGATTCAGGAGTTGCCAATGTTTCCTCTACTCATGGCTCGACTACACTCGACAACTTTTTGGGCGATTTGCATGCAGGACAACGTTGGCTGCACTGCTCTCTTGATGCATAGCAATTCTCCGTTGGAAGACACAACCACTGTCCAATGTCACGCAATTCTCCGTTGGAAGACACAACCACTGCCCAATGTCACGCAATTCTCCTTTGGAAGACACAACCACTGCCCAATGTCACACATGTCGTCTCCCTTAGCGCAACATGGCCCTTCGGACGGAGTCACCTTTGCATAACAAAAGAGACCAAGAAGTGTTTTATCTTTCTTTCTTTTTTCCTTTTTCCATTTTTATAAATGGCATAGGAAGTATTCTCTAAGAGAGGATGAAGTAATCAAAATCAAAACAATTTTCCAAAGAGATATAAAAATTAAAAAAATTTCTATAAATTGATCTGAAAGGAAAATATTTCCAATCAAAACCAATTATATAGAGAAATCAGTGTTTTCGATGGAAAATATATCTCTTTAAGAGATGATTCATAAATTATCACTCTCTTTTTTTTACAGAAGTTGTGAGTTTTTTAGTGGCTACGAGGTAGTCCTTTAGTGGTTATGGAGTAGTTTTGATCCTCATTGACAATCGTAGGGTACTTTTGATCTTGATGTATGAATAGCACAGTGTATGAATAGAGTAGGGCTTGATCGATGTATGTATGAATAGCGTATATGACCGTAAAACTTATAACCTCTGTTTATACGCACTCGATAGTACTTCAAATGAACTTGGATATTCCCAAGGTGGTGCCTTCAAGAGTCTCCCTTGATGCTTATTTATAGGCATGAGTAGTTGCTCAACCTGCCTTGCAGATAGAGATGGAAATCTCTTTTTCCCTATGAAGATTGAGTCAAATATCTGACTAGATTTGATTCTTCTTTGGTTAATTGTATCTGGTCCTAATTTGATCAAGTATCTGATTGATTGAAGATTTGGCAGGATCTCTTCATGATTTCCTGTTCAAATATTTGACTTTTCATTTGATTAGATTTGACTCATATTTAGGTCAAGATTAGAGATTTCGCTAAGATTATCTGAGATTTCAACTGAAATGGACAATTCCTCAGCAATTTTTTGTCGTCAACAATCTGGACTAGTCATATATGAATATATCTATTTGATGAATTGGGAATTGTTAAGTCTGAATTTCTAATTTCTCTTTTTCCTATATGCTAATTTATATTTAGTAATTTCTAGGTTAAAATTTAATATTGCAAATCATATTCACTATTATTAAGTATTAACTTTTCTATATGCTCATTGACTATGTATACTTGATGGTGATTAAGTATAGAAAGATGGCCACTCCTTGATGGTAATTAAGTCCATTTTATGATTAGAAATAGTACATTGGAAACTAACAAACATTCCAACCCATTTTCTTCCTCCAACATAAAATTCGATAATAAATTCAAAATTAGATTAAAATTTTTAGCAATAAAAAATAATATGACATGAATTTAGAATAGAACCGAATAAAATTATTACATGTGGCACAACTCAAAGGGCGGTTAAGCGAATTCATTTATTTGTTATCTTGAATGACGCCACGTGTAATAATTTTATTGGGCCACCTAAGCGGCGGTGAAGGAACTCGCTTCACTATCGGTGTATTTTCCGTTTCCTACATATATATATATATATATATAGAGAGAGAGAGAGAGAGAGAGAAATAGAAATGAGCTGACAGCTCACGCAAGTTATCTGAGCTGCAGTTCATTATCACTATCTCCAATAAATTTTTTTAAAAAAATTCTTTTGGATTATGATCTCGACCCCCTAGGGTTCACTCATACCCAACTTCTTGGGTTTTAGTTTTGATTTGGTCCTCCATCAAGCTAACACAAAATTAACGGTTTTCAATGAATAAAATATTTTGTATGCACTTGATGAAAGAGTAAATGAAATCCAAAATTTATGAAATTTAATCCGAAATAAGTTAAAAAGGTAGAGATAGTGATTGTTAAAAAAAATTGAAGTAAAATCATTGGATCATTACAGTTTTGCCGCTAACTTTACATAACTTTTTCTGAGCTAACGACTCACCTACAGTAATCTCATATACACACACACATGTGTGTGCGTGCTTATGTGTGTATATCTATGTGCGTGTGTGTATGAGTAAAATGGAAATAAGCTGGCAACTCACACAAGTTATCAGAGCTGCAGTTCATTTTCACTATCTTTAATAAATTTTTTTAAAATTTTTTCTTTTGGATTATGATCTCGACCCTTTAGAGTTCACTCATACATAATTTCTTAGATTTTAGTTTTGATTTGGTCATTCATCAAGTTGACAAAAAAATTAACTATTTCAATAAATAAATTTTTTGTATCTACTTAAAATGTAAATTAACTCCAAAATTCATGAAATTTAATTTTATTAAAGTTAAAAAGATAAAGATCCTAGTTCTTGAAAAAATTTGAGCAAAAATAGTTGGATCACTATACTTTTGCTGCTAACTCACGTAATTTTCCTGAGCTGGTAGCTTAACTACAGTAATCCCCTCTCTCTCTCTCTCTCTCTCTCTCTCTATATATATATATATATATATATATATATATATATATATATTTTTTTTTTTTTTTTTTTTTTTTTTGAATAGCCACATAACTCTTGGGGTACTATACGTATTGGTATTGGTCATAAGCAAGAAAACAACTATGCTTTGAAAAAAAAGATTTAATATCTGAAAAAAATGTCTAGAAGTAGAAACTCTTTTTATTTAGGAAAATGGTGGATATAAACCCCCAAAGTTTCATTAATAGTTAATTAACGAAACATCCTGGAAGCTCAGACTACATTTTTTTTTTTTAATAAAAATAAAACAAAAGCCTACAAAAGAAAATTAAGCATATGCCTGCAAAATTACCATGATCAAGTGCACACAGGTAAGGATGGTAATGGACGCATCCACGGACCAAATTTTAGCCCTTCCTATACAAAATTTTGAATTAAAAAAAATAAAATTCTTATTTTTAATTCAAAATTTTGTATAGAACGGACCAAAATTTGGTCCGTGGACGTATCCATTATCATCCCTACACACAAATTTCTCAGAAGAAAAAAAAAAGTTGAAAGCAAAGCTTATTTTCATCATTTTTATTATGGATTTCAGTATATTATACTAAACTCAAGTTTCAAGACTTTATAGTAGAGATACATGAGCCATATGCACATTGTAGCATTCATACATCAAATCTCTTAATACTTTTCTAGATACAATGCAATAACTGCAATGTGTAATGTAATCAATACATATTTAGATAATGACTATTGTTCATTAACCTCTATTTGGAAAAATCGAAGGTTAATTCGTCAAATTCCTTAATGTCTTTCAAGTATAATTAATGGCTGATTAGTTTATAGAAAGTGTAAACCAGAAAGTGAACTGGTCGGATTTAATAACCTTTTATATATATATATATATATATATATATATATATATATATATATATATATATATATATATATATATGAGGAAACGGGAAATACACCGGTAGTGAAGGGAGTTCCTTCACCGCCGCTTAGATGGCCCAATAAAATTATTACACGTGGCGTCGTTTAAGATAACAAATAAATGAATTTTCTTAATTGCCCTTTGAGTGGTGCCACATGTAATAATTTTATTGGGCCACCTAAACGGTGGTGAAGGAACTCCCTTCACCGCCGGTGTATTTCCCGTTTACTATATATATATATATATATATATATATATATATATATATATATATATATATATATATATATATATATATATATATATATATATATATATACTTTTCTTGAGTAGTTCATATAAAATAGTTATGAAAAGTGATCTAGTCCAATCCTTCTCTACTTTTCATTGATTTTTTTTTTTTAATAGAAAGTGACCATCAAAAGTGATCCATAGAAAGTTTGATGTGGTCAGTCAACTTAACTCTCTAATAGGATAAAAGATTTTTAGGGTGATATAAGATGTAAGTTTGCCTACTTTCATGAAATACAGATAAAATTATATATAATTCTAACTCTATTAATTTTTTAGAGGTTGAAACAATACGATTATATATAGTAATAAAATTAAAAATTTTTATATAAATATATTTTTATATTTGAATTTAATTGAGATTTTAATTTCCCAAATAGATTAATGAAATACTGAAAATTTGAAAATTATGCCGATTGGTCTAAGTAACAAATAGATTGGTTGATCAAGTATATGGTTGAAGACTATATAGTAGAGGAGAGCGCTAGTATAGCGTATTATCATCATTTTTATTATTAAATTCAGTTTATTGCCAAGTATATTGTATTTTTTGAAGACTATATAGTAGAGGAGAGCGCAAGATAGCTATATCATAGAATTAATTCATCAAATCCACAAAGATTGTTCTAGATGCAATGCAGCAACACTGATATTTAATTATAATTGTTACCGATTTAATTATTCATGCTTAATGTTTTTTCAAAATTCAAATTTATCATTAATCAAATTTATAATAATGTTTTTTTAGGAAATTCATCATAATAATGTTTAATGATCATTTATCAAATTTATATAAAAAAAAAATTCCAAGTAAAAACTATATCCACAAAATATTTAATAGGACTATTCATGTTGTGTATATTATTCTAGAATCGATTAATTAAAAAAAATTGACCATAGTCTAACAATTACCCAATTGTTTTAAAGATTTAATTGTGACGCCCCTATCTAAAAATTCAATTTAGTTATTTCCAATCCTTACTTTATTATTATTATTTTTAAAACATTTGTTAAATTATGATTATGTACATGCTTGCTTAGATTATTTTCAATTAATCAAATGCCATGCAACCTTTAATTTGAGCTTCAAAAGTTTTGAGATCGGGTCGTATTTTAGGCCGGCCTGATCCTGTCTCACCTCCATTCCTAGATGTTGATTGTTGGAAATAGTCAAGACATCAAAGAGTTTTAAATTAGAAGTTATCATAAACTATCAACAACTCACTATAAGGTACACGTCATGAGAGAGTTTAGCATGAACTTTTCTTATTATATCGGCAGAACTGGACAAATTCAATAGAAACAGTTTTAGCACTATATTTTGGATCCCCGTCCCTTCTAGATGGGCATAGCTTTCTCCTTCTACGGCCAAAGATGATTTCAGTCCACTCATTAATTAGACTATATAACATTAATAACACAAGCAATTCATTTTTAATTTTGGTAGGAAATGGTCTATTATCAAGTAGATTTTAAAATAAAACACTTGATAAGATCAAGTGACTAGTAATATATATTTGGAATGTAGACCACGTTGCTTTCTGGGCTGCTTAATAAAATTGCAATCATGGTGCTTCGATATTATAACAATACAATAAAGCTGTCTTTGTTAGCAAAAGTGGGGAGCTTCCAAAGGAGCACACCATTTTACCTAATGAGCCCACTTTCCAACTGAAAGTGCTGAAAGTCCAAAAGAAAAAAAAAAACTATTTAGCGGGTTCACTAGAAAAAGTGGTGCGTTCCTTTGAAAACTCTCCAAAAGTGAGACTATGAACTCTTGGGAGAATGAATATGCTTGTTTGGCTTGAGAGAAAAAGAAGGAAAAGAAAAGAAAAGAAAAGAAAATAAGAATAAAAGTATTTTTTTTATTATTTGGTATGGAAGAAAATTTTAAAGAAAATGAAGTGCGAGAAAATTAAGAGAAAATATGATTTAAAGTTTTCTCTCTCCTTTTTTTTCTCCGACCCTAAAGAATATGAGAGAGATAATGTTATGCGATATTACTGCAAAAATTATTATAGGAGAGAGGAGGGAATTTGGAACAAAGTTTTTTCTTTTCTTTTAAATTTTCTTTAATTTGAAGAAAAAAACAAAGAGAATCCTATCTCCTTTTCTATTTATTTTCTCTTAACTTTTTAATTTTTAAAATTTTAAATTTATTTATTTTTCTTTTTCAACCAAACACAATTAGAATCCTATTTCCTTTTCCATTTCTTTTCTTTTTCCTTTCTTTTTCCATTTATTTTTATTTCTTTCCATTTCTACCAAATCAAACATAGCCTTAAAGTTCTGGTCATAGAAATGGAGTGATGGAGCGTAATTCATTATCATAACTTCAATTTTCAAATATACGAAATAAGTTGGCTCCTAAAATGTACATGCTGAAATAGGGGAAAAGCTATTTGAGCACACCAATTTCTCAATAAGCCCATCTCTTAAAGTTTTTAAAAATTACACATTTCTCATTTCTCTATGTGAATGAATTTTCTATCGTTATCAGAAATTAGTCTCCTAACAATACCGAACGGTTCCATTCGGAAGTTATTTTCCGATAGACTTATTGAGCAATAATGTGCTCAAATAGAACTCCCCCAGAAAGAGAGAGTCAAGCTGGCCGAGCATATTCCCTTTTTCTCCCTAGCTTAAGTAGACACAAATTTGCTTTCTTTTTTTACTGCCAATTGAATAATAATGACTCGGCAGCGTCCGGCTAAGGGAAAATTCTAAATGCGCACCACATTGAGAGCACCACATACTATATTTACATAGGGGGGAATGGTGCTCACTAGTAAAATATGGTGCGCATTTAGAATTTCCCCCCACTAAGCCGTTCTCGTGACTTTTTGGGCTTTTGTTTTCGCCCCCCTGGTCAGAAAAAGTAGCCTTGGAATGTCTATAAAGCTTATGAGACATTCCGTCTCACACGTTTCCTCTCGAAATGTGATTCAGTCTGAGCTGACCTATCTTGTTATTCATACCTACTATTTTGTCTCGGAATAAAAAATAATATCTTATAAAGTTTGGGTAGATTCACTTAATTCTCATTTTGTCTTCCAAATAGATTTTTTAATATATTTTTTAGATGGGGTATTTACTGATTTGTCCCTCAAATCTTTATATATTATGATTTTGCCTCTCAAATCTTCATATTTAGAATTTTGCCTCTCAAATCTCATAAGTTACAACAATTTAGTCCCTCTCTCTAACACAGTTAAATATTTGACCATTTTACCCCTCTTTTCCTCTTCTATTTTCCTCCTCTATTCTTCTTCTCTCTTCCTCCTCTCTTATCATTTTCTTCATTATTTCTCCTCTCTTCTTTCTCCTCTCTTCCTCCTCTCTTCTCCTCTCTTCCCTAACACAGTTAAATACTGGAGAAAGAAGAGAGGAGAAATAATGAAGAAAAGGAGAAGAGAGGAGGAAGAGAGAAGAAGAAAATAGAAGAGGAAAAGAGGGGTAAAATAGTCAAATATTTAACTGTGTTAGAGAAGGGGACTAAATTGTTGTAACTTATGAGATTTGGGGGGCAAAATCCTAAATATGAAGATTTGAGGGGCAAAATCATAATATATAAAGATGTGACGGACAAACCAGTAAATACCCCTTTTTAGATTTTAAATGCTCTAAAATATTAGGATATTTCCCAACATTCCTTTTACTCGCTCAAAAGAAGTCAAGAAAAAAAGAAAAAAAAAAAAAAATCTACATCCACCTGCTTAGCAAAAATTGAACTTACAATAATTATTTTTTAGAGAAAAAAAAAAAAAGAAAGCTAGAACAATTATTTAAGTTGTTTCATTCATATTAATGAATATCAACTATATTACCATAACAATAATAATAATAATTGAACAAAATCACATTTATATATCCTAACAAACTAATGGTGAAACTAGACAAACTATTATTTCTGTGTCCTTGGATAAATATCTCGATTGTGTTAATTTTTTTTTAAAGTAATGAATGTTTAATAAATTATATTCCAGTGATTGATGTTGAATTTGAATCCGATTGAATTTGTCAGAACTTAATATTTTAAATAATTATTATTTAATGATTTACATGTCACTTTATTGAGAGAAAATTCACATGGTCCTCAGTTTTTGTTTTTTTTAAATATGAAATCCAGGGCACATATCCTTAAACGAGGGTGAGAATATCCTCAGCTGCCTTTTCTGGTCAAATCAAAATAGCTAATAGTCAGTCACCTCCATCAAAGAGAAAAAAAAAAACAAAGAAAACAACCACACTATCCAAACACAATTCCAATTCCAACGTGCGAAAATGACCCATTAAAAGCAATAAGACCCAACAACCAAACTAAACCAAACTTGGACGATTCCATAAAAAACTCCAGTGGCATCCTCGTAATAACACACCAAATCAGAGCTGACTAATGCCCTTCAAATCCAACAGTAAACCTGATCGGAAACCAACAGCCTCGGGCGGGGCCCATCACCACCACCACCACCACCACCACCATCGAGCCCCGCCGTAGCTTGCACCGTACGTAACACCAGTTCCCATGGACTACGAGCGAATCCAAAAACCATCGCATCAGCAGCAGGTATCGTTCACTATCCGTTTCATTGACTTGTCTAATCAATCGCAGCTTTCTCCGACTCCGATTGGAACCTAGAGTGAGATTTAGGGATTAGGGTTTTGATTTGATGCGGTGGTCGCTGTTTTTTTGGATTTTTTCTGAATTTGATTCGTTTTTCTTGGGAATGAGAGATCAGAGCGGGGGATTCTCGCCGAGCAAGCTGCGGGCGGTTTTGCTTGGGATCGAGAGGAAGCAAAAGAAGGAGGAGGAGCTGGAATCTGGACTAGCTCTGAGGTCTGAAGCTGACGAGATTGAAGCTCGAGGTGAGATGTTTTTTTGGTTCAATTTTTAACTCAGTCAAATCTCTGAAAATTTTGAAATCTACAGGAGAAAAAAAAAAAACAAACTAAACTGGGGGGCAAAATGCATTTTTTCAATTACAGAAGTAAAATTTCTGGAAATTTTGTTATTGTGACAGAAAATGGAACAATTTTATTTTTATTATTATTATTTTTTTTTTTTTGAGGTTGTAACTTGTAAGGGTGAGCAACTGCCCCCGCGTTCTAGGCTATGGAACAAATGTTTCTGCTTTTAGTCTTAAACCAGTTTGGACCTCTGATTGATAGAGTTGTAGCGGACATTTTGTAGGTGCTAATGCCTCGGAGAACTGTAAAGATGTGGATATGGTGAGCTCGCCGCCTGAGTGCTCTACTTCAATGGAGTTTGGTAGTGGTTATAGGTCAAGAGATCACAACTTAGCGAGTTCTAGAGTTCGAGTGCAGGAGGATGATTCTTTTGTTTCTGATAGTGTTTCATCATCGGTGTTTGAGTTCCATAAGACGGCGGAACGGGGGGTTCCCCATATGTTGCCGTTGGTGCCACCATTCTCGAAGCCAGCGCCTTCTAAGTGGGATGATGCGGAGAAATGGATAGGAAGCCCGACTTGTAATAGGTCAAGTAAGGGTGGTGGTGGTGCTAGTGGCGGTGGTGTACAGACGAAGAGGTCAAGTTTAGGTGGTTATGGCTCTAGGAGTTTTGGTGCTAAGGTAGTTCTTGAGGTTACAGATGAAGTGGATACGAAAAGGGTTGACCTTAGCCAAGGTAACAAGGATGGTGGTGATCAGAAGGCCATGAGTTGGGGGCCTGACCCATTCCTTGCAGTGGTTGGTGATAAGCCTTCTGTGGTTTTTGAGAACCCATTCGCGGACTCTGCAAGTAAGCAAATTTTTCGTTAAATTATATATTTAGGAAAGAAATTGTCTTTTTTCTTTCTTTCTTGGATTACTATATAACTACAAAATGTTTGTTTATGTTGTCTTGATTGCAATAGTTGAAGATATTTTTTCTCCCCAGGTGATCAAATTAATTCTCATTACCAGGAGCCTTCAACTTTTCCTCAAAACATTAATTATTATATGTGTTCATAATGTTAAGCATATAAGCTCATTGATTTTAGAACTCTACTGGTGACTTTTTTCCCTCATTCCATTGTCAGTGATCATATACAAAAAATGTTATCTAAGAAAGTCCATACCGCATACAAGGTGATTTATGAAGTGAGCCTAGTTTTCTTCTATTGATGTATGAGCTTACTTGAGGGCTAACTGCAATGAAGAACTTACCTCTTATCAAATACTTAAAAAGTCCAATAGAGAATTCATGTCTCTGTGCCTGTTACATGGCTGAAGGTCTTCCACTAACTGACTTACAAAGCCCAGTAAAATTGATAAACCCAAAACACTTGCTACTAAAATTGTCATCAATCTAATGATGTTTATAAGAAATCAGGAAAAAGAATTTGTGGAGAAAAACCCTTTCATCATCTCTCTCTCTCTCTCTCTCTCTCTCTCTCTCTCTCTCCCCCTCCCTCCCTCTGGGACATGCCTAAATACATATCCTTGACTTTTTTTTAGAGATAAGTTGGGCAGTCATACTTTTTCGTAATTCTGATCCTGATTACCAATTGAAGGAGAAAGAGAAGGGAATTAAATCAATTAATCTCATAAACACCCACTGAATTGTCCTCCTTCAGTAGAAATATCCCCTTGTTGCATGCTCCTGGCCACTGTTTGTAATAAGATTCTATATTTAAACATCCCTTTAACCTTTTAGAATAGCTGTATAATACCCTGTGATTATAATACCCTGTGATTTTTTTCAGTTTATTACCTCCCTAGTGTTCATCCAGATTTTTGTTTAACTTGTTCCGTGATTGCCATTATAGCACAATGGGGAAGCCTCTACGCTCTTAGCAGTGGGTAACAGGTCTATATCAAACTGTGCTTGCTCCTGTCCACGACCTTATTCTCAAGAAAATGATAAAAAGGAAGGAAGAAAAAAAGAGATTTATGCCTTCAACAAAATTCCTACTTACAAGAAAATTCCTACACACCTATTGGGTAACGTTAAAAGCATGTAGTCATAAAATTGTCAACTGTGTATCAATGGAATGTTGAGTTAAAAATCATTACAGTTCATGATAGGTTTCTGCAAAAACTCATTATGGTTCATGGTAATTTCTTGTACAAAATAAAGTTTTTGTGGTCTCTGGAAACAGGGCGAAGTTCATAGTAGTTCTTGGAAATTTGGCCTGCTTAGATATATATAGAAGGTTTGTATATTTAGATGTCATCATATAGTTCTCACTTGGCATTAGACATTTTGTGCTTGACATTCCTAAACTTAGTTTTAGTAACCCAATGCTATTCGTGTTTCGATATGTGTAGAAGTTTTTTTACTTGTGTATATGTTGATTGGATCCGTTAGTTCCCACCAAGGTTTTAAATCTTGTAATTGTTATTGGCAGAGATGGTTTATACTATATAATTTATGATAGTAGAAATCGGCATATAGGACATCATATTGGCTGTATTGTCAATGTTGGCCATATTTTGGCAAAATATGAGTAGTTGGCAGTATCCATACCGGTATTATATGGTCTAAATTGTATTAGAGTCCGTCATGATATTCTCAATACTTATTGGTATCCACTGATACTTAAAATGTTGGTTTCCATGATACATTAGAAAGTATGGATCCTGAGATATTTTCCCCCCTCTTTGCATATCGTTCTTTTAGCATTCTATTTAATGTATATTCCATCAATTTTAGCAATTTAACTTGTTAGCTTGCATATTTGAATTGCCTAGATTGATTTTAGTTGAGTTTTGATGCCGTGATTATCTATTATAATATCACATTTAAATTTTGTGCAGTTAGTCTCAGTAAGCATAATTTAGCATCATCTGTTCAAAGTGCTTCAACATTTATCGCACCACCCATAGTTAAGGCTGTATCCATGAGGGATATGGGCACAGAAATGACTCCGATTGCTAGCCAGGAAACGTCACGGACTGGAACACCTAATAGATCTTTGACGCCTATACGCAGTCCTAATTCTTCTCGTCCATTATCCCCTGCAAGAATTGGGACAACTTCAAGCGCAAATGAGTCAGCAGAGCACCTTGGGGATTGTGACAAAAAAGAGTTGTCTGAAGAGGAACTCAAAATGAAAACTAGAAGAGAAATAATGGTTCTTGGTCAACAATTGGGTAAGATGAGTATTGCAGCTTGGGCAAGTAAAGAAGAGGAAGGAAGCAATGAAACTGTTAAGGTGGGCAAGCCAGCTATAAGTGTCAATGAGGCTCGTGCAGCAGCCTGGGAAGATGCGGAGAAGGCCAAGTATTCAGCTAGGTTTGTACCTGAAACCTCAGTTTTCTACATTGGGGAATTTGATCTTGATTCTTTCATTAAGACCATGCTGTAAGCCATTTAATACGATGTCTATTTATGTGGACCAAGATTGAAATACTGCATTGAATTTACAGGCTTAAACAGGAAGAAATCAAAATCCAAGCATGGGAAAATCATCAGAAGGCAAAGACTGAAGCTGAAATGAGAAAAATTGAGGTAGCGCCCATTGAATTTTACAAATGACTTTTGTAATTTCACAATATTTGCATGAACTAGTGCAGGCCTAGATCACACACATGGGCGCGGGTGCACAAACACACATGCATAAAAAAAACTCCCTATGCTATGTAGACTAGGACTCTTTTGCCCCAGCTAAAATTTAGCATGCACGACAGTGTTGTACATGACTCCCATGTCCATATTTGTCTGACAACTAATGTTTAAATCTTCAATTCATCTTAACAATATGCACGAGATGGATTATATTAAACCAGCCCTTTGTCAAAAACTAAATTTTTGTATGCTTCATATTTTAAATTTAGCTTCTTTGATAATGACAATGACCCTATATATATATATATATATGTGTGTGTGTGTGTGTGTATATATATATATATATATATATATATATATATATATATATATATATATCTGAGCCATGTAGCCTGTAGTTTTAAGTCAAAGATGAAATATTATCATGCTATGCTGGGAAAATTAGCCATATATCTATATCTACATTTGAGTTCTTTATCTCTTAAGAAAAAAAAATTTACATTTGTGTTCACCTAGTTGAGTATCTTATGTAGACTACGAGGTGTCTAGGTCCTAAAACTTTTATCCAGACAACTTAGGAAACTCCATTAACTAAGTCCTAGACTATTTGAAATTGCACCCTGTGAATCATCTTCACAGTATTTTTTGTATAGTTGAGATTGATTAAGACCTAAATATCTCATTATGATTTCTCTTCATGATTGTTACGTCTTTTAAATTTCTTATGGTGATCATTGGTAAATTTTAGTCAAATTTGAAAAATAAACAATAATACTGTTTTCCCTTGAAGTACCTCACCTGTAGACGGAAGTCTGGGTCATTGAACATGGAACGAGAGCAATGTTTATACGAAGTTGGCTCTCTAAACTCTAAAGGTTTGATGAGGTCTTACTGTCCCAAGACTAAATGTTTTACTTGTCTGCTTCACATTCTGCCCTACGTACATCTATATCTTTGCCTATCAGTTCTCCACATCAATCCATTGATTGCTCGCTCCTAATAAATCATATTAAATACGTTATGGGAAAATAATAATAATAGTAAGTAAATAACAAAGTGCATATCCTCATTCTGTGATGAAAATTCGAATTGCATAGAATTAAAAAATAAGAGGTGAAATTAGTAGTTTCTATTCAATGCAGAAAACTGGGTGCTGTGAAGTAGACAGTATAGTTTGCACTTTGCAGTATCCAAATTGAATGTCATGGTCATCCATACTCATTTACTTAGGTTGAGGTGGAAAGGATGAGGGCTCGTGCACATGAGAAACTTATGAACCAGCTTGCTGCTGCAAGGCATGAAGCTGAGAAAAAGCGTGCTGCAGCGGAGGCAAAGAGAAATAAGCAAGCTGCAAGAACAGCACAACAAGCCGAGTATATCAGAAGAACTGGGCAGATTCCAACCTCTTTTGCCTGCCGGGGTTGGTGCTCCTCATAGTGTTTCAGAAGCGATTGTCAAACTTGTCTGGTATGTTAAGTGTAAAAATATTTTGTGCTTTAGCAATCTTGTAAACTGGCATACTTTGTTGGCGAACCTTCTCATATTCTCTTTTTGTGCTGATGAATGTAGTTGGTTCACCTTCATGTAAATATATAAGATATCCACATCTTCTATTCTTCATGGCATGATTCTTTTGCATATACAATGATAAAACTGCATGTTTCCCATTTAATTTATCAGAAGATTGTGATCTCTTCTTCTAATGTTTCTTCTTATATGTTGTTGCTATTTGTTTCCATGAAATATGGCTGAAAGGTATGGCAATGCTTGTTTTAGTCACACTGTTACTTTAAACTGTTGGTCATGGATGATGTAGAAATTTAACTTATCAAAAACAAGTCTAGGCTTTAGTTAGCTTTAGTTTTAGAGGTGCTAATAATATTACTGTACTAAAATATCTACAAGTGGGGTTCTCCTCTTAGATCAGTTGGTCCTTCTATCAGGTTAGTGGCTTGTATTCGTTGATATGAGTGTATAGTCAGAAGTCTGTTCTATTATCTATTCTTGCTGGTGCCTACTAAAACTGTCTTATTGCAGTCTTCATACTTGTTCTAAAAGTTAGGAGATGCATAACATTTATCGCTATGCACATTACTTCTATTTTTTGTCATTTTCATTCAAGAAAGCCTGTATTTAGAATTGATTCTAAATTGAAGCAAACCTTGGTCTACTCATGAGCATTAACCTCTCTTATTCTATTGGTTCAGGTAAGTCCTTAATACTAGGGCTGTTTCTTCTTTTTGAACTTGCTCTGAAATTTGTATTAGTCCCATTTCAGTTGGTCCCTACCCAATTGGGCTTGAAATCTTCATAATGCTTTTTACATTTGCTAATATTTCCTTTGGATAGGCTTGTGAGGGATCTTGATTGATCAAGCATCCATGGTCTGCCAAGCATTGGTAGTCTATGAACATTGGATTTGTATGAAATTGATCTTTTGGGATCCTTTAACACAGTTGCTTGAACTAAATTACATAGTGTTCAGGACAATAAGTTAAGCATATAAGATTAAGTATCCGGAGACTAGGCCCATTATACAGTCCACGGTCCAGTCAGTCGTTTATTTCTCCTCCTGACTGTTGTAAAAGCTTCAGGATCTAAAGATACAGCTTGTTTCAAATCTCATTGATTTGAGATGTACTGTCATTTTCTGCACAGCATTCTCCTCCTCTTCTCCATGATTTTTCCCTTAAACTTGTCGATAGTACGCCATTTACTGTCCAGAGTTTGGATACAGAAAGGAGCAATGACTAAGAGTAGTAAAGAAGTTGATAGAGACGGAGGGATGATTCTCAGGTCCCAATCCTGGGGGTGCTTAAGGAAATTTTAGTAGATGCTTCACCTCTACCTCAAAAGGAAAGAGAAATTAAGCAGGACAATCTGGAAACTCAACTAGTATATCTTTGATCATTTAGATCGTCATCTGAATCAATTGGTCATACATCTACTGTGGCAGGCCTTTATACAAACAAAGAATGCATTCTTGGGTATCTTGATAACACTTATATTTACCTGGTTTTGTATGCAGATCTATTTTCTCGAAATTCTGAACCTCACATTTTGTAACAAATAGATTTCCAACATTAAAAGCTTGAGAACCAGCATTTCTTAGGTCTTCGCCGAGGGTCAGTTTGCTTGATCTAGTTATTCAGTCTTTTCTTGATCAGGTTACTCCTTTGGTTTTGATTAGGCAGTGGTCTTCACATTGTGCGTTTCTCTCAAGTTTTTTTTGGTGGTCCCTTTTGGGTCATATGTATCCTAGGAGGCTGAACCTCAGCCAGAAATCCATCTTTTATTTAATTGGAGTTTGCCTATATATATGGAAAGAGGATCTTGGTAAATGGGCTAATTGATAGGTGTACCCATGCTGAGCAGGGTAGAGGAGTCATGATGTGGATGAAGATCACTCATTCCCTCATGCATCAACCATCTTTTAGCGTTCTACACTACATGAGTAGAGTTCTTAAGATCCAGTATAAGGCCTTGCAATTGAAAAAACATCCATTTCGAGTTTATAATTTGTTTTTCTCCTTTGTCATGCATGTATATTATTGTTCTTTAATTGTGATTACTTTGACCCTAGATCCAATGTTCTAAAGACCTGTCTAGTTCTTTGTGTTATTGTTTTAATTGTCTCTTCTACATTAAGAAGTTGTGTTGTTTTTCATCATGAGAAAAGTTTATATTGCTCAGAGCCTCAAGTTGAAATGCTGAGTAGCTACTTTCTTTTTCTTTTGGTACTGTATATATCAGAAAATTGTTATCCGTGATTATGACCTTTTAGGCTTTTGAATTTTGACCTCGGCTTCTGGGTGAGGATAAGCATAAAGCATGGGATAGCTCTCCATTGTTCTTGATCTTCTTGTCTACTGAGTGAGATATGGCCCAGTCGTGGGTGCAAGGGGATCCTCTCATGGACTAGTCAAATAACAGATCTTTCTTTCCATCAAGGCTAACAAGCATCCGTATTTTCCTTAATTACTATTTCACAATCTTCATATTTTTTGCTTAACTAGTATTTAGTCACATATAACATTTGACATGGCATAGTGCATAGATCTTTGGCACTGTGAAGTGATGCCAGGTTCAGGAAGAATACATAGGTTCACGTGCTTTATTTCCTTCGAGTTTACTGTGCATGAGTTAATGGATCTGTTAAAATATAAAACAATAATCCTCAATTATGACCACAACTTTGGAACTTTGGCATAGTGGAGGGGACTTTAATATACTATGAGAGCAATCCAAGTTCTTTGTCTGCAAATTTTAAAAAAAATAAATATTGCAGGTTTTAGCCCAAAAAGCTCAACTTGAAGAGATGTATTAAAATATTGTGGAACGATAAAACAAGTCCGAATCCGAGTCTGAGTAGGAATCCTAGTCCGAGTAGGAATCCAAAATCCGAGTTCGAATCCTAATCCGAGTAAGGGGTGCAGCGGCAACGAGGATCCTCGCAGCAAGGCCCGCTGCCTCGTTGCAGCAAGGCTCACTCCTACCTCGCCCCCGCAGCAGTGACTGCCTCGCTATAGCGAGGCTTGCCTAGCTGCAGCGAGGCTCGCTGCCTTGCTGTGAGAGGCACCTGCCTCGCTGCAGCGGAGCTCTTCCCCCCTGCGGCGAGGCTGCGTTTGGCCTCGCACGCAGTAAACCCTTGCCCCGCACTTGATTTTAACTCCCCAAATCGTTTTGAGTATTGTACAAATCCTAATAAAATTCAAACTCTAATTAGAGTCCAACTAATTTTTGGATACAAAGTTCTTAATTAATTTTCCTTAAGTTGAATAATTATCCAAATTTTAAGTTGAAATCAAATTAATTTTTGGATACAAAATAAATAATTATTTTTGGAAATTGATAATCAACGAAATTCTAATTAAATTTTTAATTGGTTCTTTGGGTGCAGAAACATGGCCCGATACGACGAATCTGGATCAAAATCTAACTAAAAGGAATATTCTAAGATTTCATGAAGATATCAGTTCTATCTACATGGAAATACTCCTCAAAATCAAATCTTCTTGATTCCATCTATAAAGAAACCGGCTCAACAATTGGGAGCCTATAAATACTCTTGAAGAAGAATAGATGAGGACTTTTGGCAAAAATCTCTTGTGCGCGAGAACTCTGTCCTTCCTCCAAGAATCTGGGAGAAGAAGAAGAGGAAGAAGCTAGCCTCCAATCGCCGACGCCAGAGCATCAATGGGGAAGGGATCAATCCCTACAGCTGCTACAGAGCCCACTACTTCTGTAAAAAGAGAGCGGTGGTTTATAAACCCTCTCTGTCTGATTTTTCTTTTTTTTTTTGTCGTTGTAGTATAGAAGAAGAGAAATTTTAAAGAATCTGTAATTTTTCTCTTGAATTCAATGACAATAAAAAGAAAAAACTGTTTCCGAGGAAAACAGACTGGCGACCACAGTGGGAGAGATTTCCTGCACTGACGAGGAGATGGTGACCCAATCTGACGTTGGCGAGATTGGAAAGACAGTCGAAGTGCTGGTGATCAGTCGAAATGCTGGTCATCGAAGTTGATTAGTAAAAATATGAAGATTTCATATTTTCGGGCTCAACGAGTCCATGCTACAAGAGATGTGCACGGCGAGAGCACAAGAAGACTAACTCTGAACAAGGAGGGGATTTCATGGTCTTAAATGACAAGGAGGTGTTGATTCATCAACAACCACTTAGATTTTCGAGCTCCGACCCGCCAAAACAAACAGAGTCACTCCCTATGTTTAGAGAACTTGCTGCATATGACGCCAAAGGGAACCCTATTGTAGCGCAAAGGTGAACCCAGATCTTAGAGCTCGCTTTGCACGTCGTAGAGCACTTAGAGCTCACTTTGCACGCAAGACACAGACTCAATCTTGCCAATTTGAAGAGGATCAAACTCCCCAATATAGTGCTCAACAGCCTAACATAAAGCAAGAGGGAGGCGAGGCTCAAGATCAACTCCGCCTCAATCAACCTCGCCGCGGTGATGTCACTTAGCCCCGCCGCGAAGATGACAATCAGCCTCGCTGCAAACAGCCCCGCTGCGGTGACATTAATCGGCCCCACCACGAACAGCCTTGTTGCGGTGATCTTGATCAGGCCTGCTGCGAAGACATCGATCAGCCTCACTGCGAACAGCCTCGCTGCGAAGATGACAATCAGCCCCGCCGCGAACAGCCCCATTGCGGTGACATTAATCGGTCCCGCCACGAACAACCTCACCGCGGTGATCTTGAACAGCCTTGCCGCGAAGATGACAATCAGCCCCGCCGCAAACAGCCCTGCTGCGAACAGTTCTGTTGCGGTGATGTCAATCAACCCCACTAACTTGGCACGGAGAAAGAGGAGAAACAAACTGAGTCTAAGCCAGCGCGCGGGCTAGTCCAGCTAAGCCAGCATGCGAGGCTAGATCAATACGTCAAGTTTCCCAATAGAGTCACGCAAGACCTACCAAAGTTAGTGACGAACATAAAACTAATATGAAGATTGACAAACATGACCAAACAAACAAAGTTACTCAAAAAATAGACTTTGTTTATAAAAGAGAACTGCATCACCACGTGAAAAGACTCTGGACTTACGGAGATATCTCAAAAAAAAGGGAAGCCGCATAGCCCCATCGGGCATGCTGCTGCGAAAAATTGATTGCCGCAGTTTTGACTCACTGTCACTGTGAAGCCCCGAGAACGTCGGTATTCAACCGGTTATCTGAACCGAAATATTACATTCCAAAGAGAAGACGACTGCAAAGGTGAAACTCTGACTCAGGTGAAGAATTGCCTACTTTCCTGTCAAATATAGTGAATAAAAAGGTAAGAAGTCAGTCACTGATGGGTATATCTCTGAGACCGAAGCAGAGGAGACCTACCCCCGCATTCGTCTCAAAAAGGGCATAACAGCTCCTCGCAACTACAGAAATTTAGCAAGGGGGTTGGATGATGAAGAGGAAGAATTTAGCGATTACTCGGCCATAGCAACGACGCGATCGCACGCCTCCTCTCACTCCAGTAGAAGGATAGTACATATGGCCGAGACGTCGGCCGAGATGAGACAAAGGATTGAGGTGTAAGAACGTCTCATATAGGAGCAACAAAAAAGTATCGAGGACCTCAAGACAATGCTAGCTAAAGTCCTGGAAAATAATTAGAAAGATACAGAGAATGGGCCGAGGGTTCTTCGGACAAAACTAATAAAGATAAAGATAATGATGAATCCAATCATGGCAAGACAAAAAAGGATGATCCCAATCAGAATAATGACGGGAAAACCGAGAAAGAGTATATTTTTAATCCTCACGCGGAAAGGTTGGAAAAACTTCATAACAAGGTGGAGGCATTACTGCATAGCAAAGGATCGAGAGAAACTGGGATAACGAGACCATACCCAATGGAGTGGAAGTCCGCTCCGTTTCCTCCAAAATATAAACCTCTCAAGTTAGAGTCATATGATGGGAAGGAGTCACCAAATCAACACATGTACTACTTCCTTTCGTAGACCAACCATCTCATAGGTAATGACTCAGTGATGACAAGAATTTTCGCAAGTGCCCTGTGAGGGCCTACATTTACTTGGTTTATGCAGCTGTCCTCGGAGACCATCAATGTGTCTGGTCCAATGTGGAAAGGAAATTTCTGGTGCGCTTCTTCGAAGATGACAATGAAGTGTCCGTTCACTCTCTTTTAGCGAATAAGCAAAGAGAGGACGAGACAGTCAAGAGTTTCATCAAGCATTTCCGCGAGATGTCAATGCGATACCCGCATGGCATGTCGCATGAGACATTGGTCAAAACCTGCAAGTACAACCTTCAGACTGAAATATTGGTCAAAATGGGAGTCGCCGAATCTAAGAGTTGGAAAGATCTAGCTAAGCAAGGCGAGCTAGCTGAAGACCTTATCCGCCGCTTGGGAGAACGTTCTACAAAAGACGCCCAGTTAGGAAGACAATACCCTCGGGGCTCCCGATCGAAAGGAAAAGAAGTTATGGTGGTAGGGACCCCTTCGCAACAAAAGCTAAAATATCAAAAAGAGAAGGGGCCATCTAAGCAGTTCCCTGCTCCTGTCTACGACTTCAAAGGCGAACAAACGGTGACGTCGTTCAACCTACTCAAAAAGAAAGGGATGCTTCAATTTCCCTCTAATCCGAGGCCGGAGGAAGCAGAAAAGACCAACGACCCCAAATACTGCCTCTATCATTAGAACTTGGGGCATGCTACGAAGGATTGCTATACTCTAAAGAAAAAAATACAAGCACTAATCAAGGTCAAGGTGATTACACTGGGGTCGGATCAGAAAATTGTGACGACTAATGCGGTCACGTTGATGATTGGAACGAATGAAATTCCCGCCGGAGTCACTCTAGTGCCCGCTAGGAAAATGCTGCTTGTGAATCACGACCCACATGGCATGAAGAAGAAAGGGCTCTCTCCAATCACCACGAAGAAGGGTGAGATCATGTGGGTGCATTAAGACCTTTTGAATGATGAGCATTGGTCTTCGTCAGAAGCTGAGCAAAGGAAAAACTTGCCACGTGGTTTCTACAATCATCGAGGAAGACCACGACGAGGCAAGTATGTTAATTGACTCCGAAACGGAGGTATCGGCTTTGGCCACTCATCATGATGAGACATGCCCAGAAGGAACTCAATCGGGAAGGAGTTATCTTAAAGATTATTCCAAAGCGCAGCCTGACGAATCCACCACTACGAATGAAGAGCCACCCTCCAAGTAGAAGGAACTCCGCTTCCAGAAAGGGACAAGGAAGGATGGTGAGGTAGCTGGTGTGCCATTTAAATTTGATGTGCTTACCCAGCTAGCTAACATTCTGGCCCGCATAACTCTTTACGAGTTGTTGCGATTATCCAAGATAACCAGAGACGCGTTGAGGGAAGTTTTGGCTGACTCTGAAATCCTTTTTGCTCAAATTGCAGAGTCGTCTTTAGACACAGAGAAACCTTGCCCTCACTGCAACTAAGTGACGAGGCAGGTCCCGTGCATCGCCTTCTCGCCAGATGACATACAAGTTAAAAATACCAAACATAACAGACCTCTGTATTATACAAGGTACATGGGTTCTCTCAAAGTGAATCAGATCTTCATAGATCTGGGTTTCGCCCTAAGCATCATCCCAACGAGATTGATGCAGATGCTTGGGATTTCAATGAGTCGATTGACTCCCACCAACACTTTCATTTTTGGATTTAACTCAAGTGGAAGCCACTCTTTGGGGAAGATCCGACTTCGTTGCCAGATTGGGAGCCTGAAGTCCGAAGCAATTTGCTATGTAATCGATGCAGACACTTCCTATAATATACTTTTAGGATGTCCCTGGATCCACTCCAACTTGATAGTACCTTCTACCCTCCACCAATACATGAAGTATTGCGACGATGAAGGGAGAGTTCACACGTTGATCGCCTTCAAACAACCCTTCAATGGGATAGAAAACTATTTTACGGATGCCATGCTATACAGAGATACAGTAAAGGCGTCTGTGGAATCAGTAGAGGACGTCAAAAGGGATTGTGACAACGGCAACGAAGCAGACGCCGAGCCCGAGCCGGCAGATGAAGAAGACTGCGAGTTCCAAATAAATCCTATTATTATTAATTGTAATGATTTTAATGTAATCGATGTCAATATAATGAAGCGAGCGAATGAGTTATCAATGAAAATTTAGTTTTTGCTTATTTTTCTATTGTTGCTTCGAATTCTACTCCGTCTTGTGCAAGCACAAAAGTAGATAGTATATCTGAGTGGGAAGCCTTAACGGCGTTCCACCTGCCAATTCAGTTGTCGTTGACCGATCAAACCAAAATTCACAAAGAGGATGGGGCTACTTTTGAGGTGCCTGCTCAATGGCCAGACCAACAGTCGATAATATTCGGGTGAGTTGAGTTGCGGCCCGAACCAACCATAAATAGTGAAAGTGATGACCAAGCGACACCTCAATTTGGTCATTACGAACCAATCTCTCATCGAATGATGAAGAAGATGGGTACGATTTCAAATATAAACAAGGTCTAAACTTCGGAAGAGGACGACGAAACTTTTTGTGTTCGTTTGTCCCACAAGGAAAAGAGCCTGATTACTACCATAAAATCGGCCGAGAGTTGGGATATGTTACTACTTTCGATTCTTCGGAAAGAGAATACATAGACCTGACCGAATCAGAAAGTCCTAAAGAAATAGTTGCATCCGATTCTGATTTTGGTGCAAGTGTGATTTTTAAGGCCTTTGCCGCTAACATGGATTTAGTAAGTCACGAAGAGCCCGACGATTCTTGGGCACAACACTTGGATATCCAATGGGATATTAGATTCGAGCAATGAGAAACGCCAACCGAAGACCAAGTGGTTCAAGTCAACATGGGTACTGAAGAAGACCCGAAGCCTATATTTATAAGCGAGAGTCTCACTTCTCAAGAGAAAGAGGACCTTGTATCCCTTATAAGGGAGTATATCGACGTCTTCGCATGGAGTTACGAAGACATGTCCGGCCTGAACCCACAAGTTGCCATGCACCGACTCAATATTAAACTGGATGCTAAACCTGTAAAGCAACAATAAAGGCGCTCCAAGCCCGAACTAATGGAAGTCATAGAGTCTGAAGTGAAGAAGCTGATAGACTCAAGATTCATTCACGAAGAGTGATACCCTGATTGGGTAACAAACATTGTGCCAGTGCCCAAAAGGAATGGCAAGATAAGAATATGCATAGATTTTCGAGATCTTAATGTTGCATGTCCAAAAGATGAATTCTCATTCCCCATCACGGATGTCATGATTGATAATACGTGTGGGTTTGAGAAGATGTCCTTTATGGACGGCTTCTCAGAATACAACCAAATCAAGATATGTCCAGAAGATAAGAAGCACACAGTGTTCAGAACACCACTTGGAATTTATTGCTACATAGTGATACTCTTCGGATTAAAGAATGCCGGCGCTACTTATCAGCGGGCCATGAGCGTCATCTTTTAGGAACACTTACGTAAAATCGTCGAGTGTTACGTAGATGATCTCGCCGTCAAGAGTAAGAAGAAGAAAGATTACCTACGAGACTTGAGGGTCATGTTCAACATCATGAGGAAGCATCAGCTGAAAATGAATCCTACTAAGTCTTTCATCAGGGTATCAAGTGGGAAGTTCTTGGAATTTGTGGTGATTTCGACGGGAATTCATCTAGATCTAGATAAAGTCAAAGCAATAAAAAAAATGCAGCCACCACGAAACTTGAAAGAACTCAGGGAGTTGTAAGGCAAATTGACATACATCCGACAATTTATAACAAATTTATCAGAAAGGTGCCAGCCATTCTTAAAGCTGATGAAGAAGGGAGTCATTCGTTTGGGATGAAGATTGCTAATGAGCTTTTGAAGATATCAAAGATTACCTCACAAAACCGCCTATTTTAATGGCACCTGTTTCGGGAAAGCCATTCTTGATTTATGTGTGAGCAATGGACCATGCCCTTGGGGCACTATTGGTTCAGCATAATGATCAAGGTCAGGAGTAGACAATATACTATTTGAGCCAAACAATGATTGGAGCGGAGCATCGATATAGCCCAATCGAAAAAAAATGCTTAGCGCTAGTATTCGCAGTCCAGAAGATGCGACATTGTTTGCTGGCCAGACGATACACGTCATTTCTCGGATAAATCCGCTGAGATTGCTCATGACTAAGTCAGGATCGTTAAACAGCCGACTCACCAATTGGACGTTATTATTATCACCTTATGACATGTACTTCGTGCCTCAGAAAGCGACGAAGGGTCAGACCATAGCCGACTTTCTCACCGAACATCCAGTTCCAAAAAACTCTAAACTCCAGGCCGACATCCCCGACGAAGTTGCGAAAATTATTGCAGCATTTAAAGAGCAGATGTGGCAACTGTACTTTGATTGAGCGGCAGGGAGAGATGCTACCGGTGTAGGGGTCGTCATAATGTCTCCCCACAAACACGTGATACCTCAAGGGTACTCGTTAACCAAGCTTTGCACGAACAATGTCGCGGAGTACAATACCCTTATTACTGGTCTCCAAATCGCTTGGCAACTGGAGGTGAGGCATATTGAAACATATGGCGATTCAAAGTTAGTCGTCAACCAGATGTCTAGCGAATATGAGTAGAGTATGAAGTCATCATACCATATCACCAAACAACAATGTGACTAGCAAATAAGTTCGAAGAATTTTATATTGATCATATGCCAAAATATGAGAACACATACACCGATGCTCTTGCATCGTTGGTTGCAACCTTGCCCGTGCCAAGTGGGTCAACTAATCATGTCACGATTGGCAGTCACGAACTCCTACACTCAGAAGCAATCATGGAGGTAGATGAATCAAACCAAGTTGGCATAAATTTTGAGCCAAGAGATTGGCGTTTTTCACTTGTGGATTATGCGTTGCACGGCACCTTCCAGAGGGTCCTAAAGAAATCACTTCCATAAGAAATAAGGCTACAAAGTTTTATTACAACGCCGCACTCCAGACTCTGTATTGGAGATCACACGATGGCATTCTGCTTCGTTGCTTATAAAAAAGCGAGGCTCAGGAGGTGATTAAAGCAACCCGCGACGGGACCTGCGGGGCCCACCATGCTGGACCAAAACTCTGGGACCGCACTAGAAAATTGAGGTACTTGTGGCCCAAGATGATCACAAATGCAGTGGCATATGTAAAGCGTTTTTATGCCTGTTAGGTCCATGCTAATTTCATACACCAACCTCCAGAGTACTTATATACATCAACTGCCAGTTGGCCGTTCAAGACATGGAGAATAAATGTTATTGGGTCAATCACTCCGCAATCCTCCGAAGGACACCGATTTATATTGGCAATAACCGACTACTTATCTAAATAGGCAGAAGTTGTCCCCATAAGAGAAGTAAAGACAACGGACGTGGTCAAATTCATCAAACAACACGTAATTTACCGCTTTGGTGTGCCCCGACGAATCATCCACGACAATAGGCCTCAATTTATTAGTCAAGGCTTCGTGAAATTCTGCGGCAAATTCAGAATTCAAGATATAGCTTCAACGCCTTATAACCCGGCAGCCAACGATTAGCCGAAGCTTTCAACAAGGCTATTGTGAAGCTTCTACAAAAGTTTATTTTTTCGAGTCGCCGCGATTGGGATGAAAAGTTATGCGAGTGTTTGTGGACTTACCGTACGACGGTGCGAACTCTAACAAAAGCTACCTATTCTCTTTGGTGTATGGTTACGAAGCAGTATTGCCGTTGGAGATCCAAATCCCATCCCTGCGGGTAGCGCTGGCTACAAAAATGATGACCGAAGAAAAAACATCAAAAGCGACTTCAAGAATTAGTGGCCTTGGACAAAAAACGCCGAACGCAAAGTAACAAATCAAGTTGTATCAAGCACGCATCTCGAGAGCATTTAATAAGAAAGTTAAACGAAGAATTTTCATTGAAAGATACTTGGTTTTAGCTGTCAAAAAACTAATGATTCTGACCCATAAGACTAAGAGAAAATTCGAACCCAAGTGGGAAGGACCTTTTGAAGTAGAAACCGTCTACCCAAATGGAGCCTATCACCTAATCAATCAAGATGACGACAAGATGATGATTCCTATCAACGGAAAACTCTTGAAGAAATACTACATCTAGCCACTTTAAAAAAAAAGGGGGTTAAGGAAAGGCTAAAGAATCCACCGTCCAATGCTGTCAGAAGTAACGGGAAGAGAAATTGAAAATTTCTCATCAACCCTATCATACTGGGGGTAAGAGTATGAAACCGATCGCCCAATACTAAAAAGGTAAAGGGAAGAGAGACGTTTGGTATTTAAGCCCAATCAAAACTCTCGACAACTCATCATACTGAGGGAAAAAATATGCCTAGCCCAACGCAAACGGCGATTGGTAAAGACACTTCAAATCTGTTTATAGCTGGGACTTGGCTAAAAATCCCGTAAAAATCTGTCGTAATACTATCTTACAAGGATAAGTTATGAACCGATGCTCCAAAAGTAAAGGGGGAAGGAATTCAAATTTTCGATAACTCATGCTGAGGTAAAAGTATGAACCACCCAACACTTAAAAAATAAATGGGAGAAGGAACGTTTGTTATCTAAGTCCAAATAAGACATTCGACAACTCATCATGCTAAGGGGAATAGCATGACTAGCCCAACGCAAACGGCGATCGGTAAAGACACCTCAAATCCGTTGATAGCTGGGGTTTGTTAAAAATCTCGTGAACCTGTCATGTTAAGCTCTTATCTCTGACAGCGAGATTCAAACCTTCTCACCTCAATGCAAGCAAACCTATCACGTTAAAATCTTTATCTCTGACAGCGAGATTCAACCATCTCATCGCAAAAACAACCAAATCTGCCAAGTTAAGCTCCTACCTCTGACAGCGAGATTCAAATCATCTCATCTCAATACACCAAACCTGTCATATTAAGCTCTTATTTTTGATAGCGAGATTCAAATTATCTCATCTCAATGCACCAAGCATGTCATGTTAAGCTCTTATCTCTGATAGCGAGATTCAAAACCATCTCATCTAAAAAACAACTGAACCTGTTATGTTAAAATCTTAACTCTAATAGCGAGATTTGAATAATCACAAAGAATGCAACCTATGATCCCAACACGATCACTGGCTCTGTTTGTCAGCCAGACGAGTCACCGGCTCTGTCGGTCGGGCGAGCTACTCCATAACTTAAATCAAATCCCTTCAATATGTTTAACAGTAAACCTCTATCGAAACTCTTCGGTGCATTTTCTGAATATCTCTGTCGAGACCCTCTGGGTACGTTTTCTGAACACCTCTGCCCATAGTTTCTGACCCTAACAAGTTATCTTAGTACGTTTTATGAATACCTCTGCTGAAATCCCATCGGTATGTTTAACAGTATATCTCTGTCGAAACCCCTTGGTACGTTTTCTGAATATCTCTGTCAAGACCCCGTGGGTATATTTTCTGAACACCTCTGCTCATAGTTTTTCCGACCCTAATACGGTCACCTTAGTACGTTTTCTGAACACTTTTGCTGAGACCCAATTGGTATGTTTAACAGTATACCTCTGCCGAAATCTCTTAGTATGTTTTCTGAACACCTCTGTTAAGACTCCGTTGGTACATTTTCTGAATATCTCTGCCCATGGTTTTCGACCCCAACACAGTCACCTCAGTACGCTTTCTGAACATCTCTATTGAGACCCTTTCGGTATGTTTAATAGTACACCTCTGTCGAAATCCCTAGGTACGTTTTCTGAATACCTCTGTCAAGACCCCATGAGTACGTTTTCTGAACACTTCTGCTCATAGTTTTCTGAACCAAATCCGGTCACTTCGGTACGTCTTTGAACACCCCTGCTGAGACTCCATGGGAACGTTTTTTGAACATCTTTGCCCATGGTTTTCGACCCTCACCTGGTCACAATCCATCAATCTATTGAATAGATATCTATTATGATAAGAAAGAATGTATGGACAGCCCAGCGCACTTGAGGTAAAGGGCAAGAGAAAGCTAAAATTCTCGACCAGTCTTATCATACTGGGGGTAGGAACAACTCGATGCTGAAAAGGCAAAAGGGAGAGGTATCCCGTTAAAAATGCCAACCAGTCTTGATATGCTTAACATTATACCTCTGTCAAAGTTCCATAAGTACGTTTTCTGAATATCTCTGCTCATGGTTCTTCAATCTCAATTCGAAAGTAATCACCGGCTTTGTTTGTCAGTTAGGTGAGTCATCGGCTCTATTTGGTAACCCAAATGAGTCCCATCACAGTCAAAATACTCAACCTGTTAAGATACTTTCGCACTCTTAACAAGTTCCATCCCCATGAACTCATCCACCAATTTCGAAAAAAAAATTCAAAGTATTTCAAAATTTTGCTGAAACAAATGGAGAGATAAAATTTTAAAAATTTTGTAGAGGGTTTTGTAGAACGATAAAAATAATCAAAGTCCGAATCCGAGTATGAATAGGAATCCTAGTCCAAGTAGAAATCATAGTCCGAGTAGGAATCCAAAATCCGAGTCCGAATCCTAATCCGAGTAAGGGGCGCAACGGCAGCGAGGATTCTCGCTGTGTGGTAAAGCCTCGCAGCGAGGCTCGTTGCCTCGCTGCAGCAGTAGCGACTGCCTCGCTGCAACGAGGCTCGCTGCCTCACTGCAGCGAGACTCTTCCCCCATGCGGCGAGGCCGCAACGCGAGGCCGCGTCCGGCCTCGCGCACAGTAAACCCTTGCCCCCGCACTTGATCTTAACCCCCCCAAATCGTCTTAAGTATTATACAAATCCAAATAAAATTCAAACTCTAATTAGAGTCTAACTAATTTTTTGATACAAAGTTCTAAATTAATTTTTCTTCAGTTGAATAATTATCCAAATTTTAAGTTGAAATCAAATTAATTTTTGGATACAAAATAAATAATTATTTTTGGAAATTGATAATCAATGAAATTCTAATTAAATCTTTAATTGGTTTTTTGGGTGCAGAAACAGGGCCCGATAGGACGAATCTGGATCAAAATCCAATTAAAAGGAATATTCCAAGATTTCATGAAGATATCAGTTATATCTACATGGAAACACTTCTCAAAATCAAATCTTCTCGGTTCCATCTATAAGAAAACCAGCTCAACAATTAGGAGTCTATAAATACCCTTGAAGAAGAATAGAGGAGGACCTTTGGCAAAAATTTCTTGTGCGCGAGAACTTTGTCCTTCCTCCAAGAATCAGGGAGAAGAAGAAGAGGAAGAAGCTCGCCTCTAATCGCCGACGCCAGATCGTCAACGGAAAAAGGATCGATCCTTACAGCTGCTACAGAGCCCACTACTTCTGTAAAATATGAGCAGTGGTTTATAAATCCTCTCTGTCTGATTTTTCTTATTTTTCTTGTTGTTGTAGTCTCGAAGAAGAGAAATTTTAAAAAATCTGTAATTTTTCTCTTGAATTCAATGGCTATGAAAAGTAAAAATTGTTTCCGAGGAAAACAAATATAACACAGTAACCCTCAACCTACACCACAATTTTGGAGTCTTTGTGTTAGTGGAAGGGACTTGGCTCTGTACCATATTAATATTAGAGAAACTCTAATACGTTGGTCTGATACCGTGATGCAAGATATGAGATCTTCATCCCATGTCTCTAATTGTATCAGAATCAGCATTGTGTCTTGTTCCTTCAATGAAGCACTACCAGTGTATTGCGATCTCTCATGAGGTAAAGGCTTTACGTGCTGTGTACTGCACTGCCTTGTAGCTAATTATGTTTCATAGAGATCTTAGCTTCTAAACCTCTTTGGGACTGGCAACTACCAGGATCTATGAGCATCTCTTGTGAGGAAGATCTTCAAAATTATACGTACATCAGAAGTGATACGACCAAGTGAACTTTTTCTATTGCCAGGATAGTTGGATGGTTGGAGATTAGAATCAGCAAAAACTAGTAGCGAGAGTAAGCAAGCTGCTGAAGCTGATATGGCATACGCTATGCAGATTTTGCTAGTTTCTCTTTTTCATTTGTCAAAGCTGAAGGATCTATCTAAAGCAATGGCATTTACAGAATAAAAGGGTGTAGAATCCCTATCTGATATCTGCTTTAGGTTGCACCTAGGGGTTGATGAGACTGTAGTGGAGGCTACCCAGATTAGCTGTTGAAAATAAAGTTCCCAATAGGAAAGAAGAGATTCATGGAATACAATGATCGAGGGAAGAAAGATGCATGGGAGTTTACCTAATGGGAGTTTACCTAATTGGAAGTTCATTATTCAATAGTCTACAATAAATGTTAGCTGTTGTGCAGAACTACTATATATACTAACATCCACTTTACTAGTTTAAAGGAAAATCAAGCATAGTTGCAACAAGTTATTCATCTCAAGCTGGTTCATGTTATATTTAGATCAGCAAAGGATGAGAGAAATTCACTATATGTGCCTATCAGCCTATGTTTTAAGGGAAGATGCAGCTGATACTATGCCTGTCCAGGTTTTGGATACACCTGTGTAAGTTTAGAAAATGGGACTGGTTATATGACATTAAATTTTTTTGTTCCAGTAGCAAGTATGAAACGTGAGAAACACAAAGTGACAGATTTATGGTCCTACCTGGAATTTGATTACAGTAAAGCTATGTTAACTGCATTTGGTTTATTAGTGAGGATCCTTACTTCAAGACTATGATAGCTTTGCATCTTATGATATGGTCAGGTTATATAGAAATTCAAGTTCAAGACTACCATTATTGATGTTCTAAATATCAGCGGGTGTGTATCAGATGGGTGGTTTTGTGTTGGATACTGGGAATTGGACAATTTATTAGGGATATGAGGTCAATATCGGGCTTTTATATCATAGCAGCAGATTCCCTAAAAGGATATATTGGCCGATATATTATTTATAGCTGTCGATATTTAGAACAGGGACCATTACTTTGCCTGAAAACCCCTTTAACCGAAGACCCGAGCTTTTCAGTTTACACTTGCACCCCTCTCAAGAAAAACTTTGAGGAGTCTGGAGATGCCTCCGTTGTAAACATAAATCTAACCGTAAGAACCATGGCAACTACTGAGATTAAACAGATGGAACTTGGTTACGACAGCCCTTTTTTTGTCCATAAACATTTTCTAAGTTCAGTTTACAGCAGAATAATTAGACTGCAAACCAACATTCAACAGAGTTAATTCTTTTGTCTACATTACCTTGGGAGTTAGATTTGCTATAAACATTTTGCAATATAGCGTGCAAATACATAAGGAGGAAATGGTACTTTCTCAATTTGTGCAGGCTCATCTTATTCATTTTCCCTTTTTCTTCCAGCACTGAGTTCCATTCCACTTCTAATACAGCAGATAAGGAAGTGTATATGAAGTTGTTGGTAGATTATGCCTGATCTTCTTCTATTATTGGCTTATAATCTCTTAATATTAGAATCTACAACTTAGATGTATACAACATATAATCATCTAATTCTTTATTATCAGCCACAATATTACCTCTTTGTTACCCTGCCTACATTTGTCACTGTTATCAACTTATGTCATCCCTATATGAATTGCTCAGAAGTTCCTTGCAGAGGTAGACATAGGCAAGGTATGGAATTTATTGATAGAACGATAGGCCTTTCGTTTATCTGAGTTTATGAAGTTAGGATCATGTGTATAAATTTCCTAATTTAATGAAAAGTATAGAGCAGAAACTTGACAAGGTTGGTTACAGATACTCACGTTCGATCTTAGGGGCACAGTAGACGCGAAAGCTCCAGGTCAAACCACACACGGAGCTTACAGTTTTGTCACCCTAAATTTCACGATCCCGGTAAAACTGAGTGATCAAAATTCAAAGCCCTGTAGATTTGTCAAGGGGGTACAAAACTATGAGAATTTTCAAGATTTAATTACTTGCACCAGTAAATGTTGAAGCATGAATGATCTTTTCGAAACATCTATGTCTGTATATAAACTCCCTTTGAAGAACATCCGTTAGGTGCTATCAACGTTCTTAGATCAAATCAATGATGCTTCATTAAGTCTCATGCTGTGTAGGTGAGGGTTATGAGAAGAAATACCTTTGAAATCTGGTTCTACTTCAATCTCTCATGTAGTTCCTATCATTGCCTGATGTTTGTGACGCATACCTAACTAAATCCTTGGCCTTAAGACTCTTAGTTGGCACGTGCTAGTGGGTCATAGGTGCTTTGGAGGAAAGAAGAAAGATATCTTTCCCTCTTGTCTCTTTGCGCTTCCTAATTTCAGTTACATATTGTAGGTGTATGTGTTAGTTGAGTGATCAAGCAGAACACTCAATTGCAAAATCAAGCTCCCTTTTTGTTGGCTCAATTGTAACAGTTCCAATTTCTATAATTTCTCGATCACCATTATAATATCTAGAATTCTTTCAAATTTGGTAGCATCTCATTTGGATCTTCCAATATGTTATATATTACAATACAATTTCGGCATTAGCTGGCCTACTTATCTTATATACAGGATCATAGTCTTGACTATATATATATATATATATATATATATATATATATATATATATATATATATATATTGACAGTATATAATATCAAGTTAACTAACTATTTCAAGTCTTAATACGTACTACATAGTATAAAAGTCAAGTTAGATATTTACATACAAGTAAGAAACTATTAATGCTTTCTATAAGACAAGTATAATACGCTAGTCTAGATTATGTATATGTTTTTACCCAAGCTGGTGTCGAAGCCAGGCCATCAACCTCTTTGCTACATAACAAAAATATTATTAAATTAATAGGTGAGCTCGACAGTCCAGTGAATAAAGTCATGCAAGGAATCCGAAACGATGTACATATACAACAATATGAGGGGTGAGTTATGCTCAAGATAATAAACACGAGTATGGGTTGGGATCAAGATAAATAAGAATGCAAGAATGCGATAAAAATAAGGTGAACATGATAAGTGTACCAATAATATGATCTAATTATTCAAGAGACCGGTGATCTCTAACCCAAAAAAAAAAAAAGAGAGAAAAGAGAAGAAAGGGGGAGATCCATTTTGCCTCAGAGAAGCTTCATCATAGGCAAAGAGTGGGGCAAGATTAGTGGAGGCCATCCTTGAGATTACCTCTGCAACTATCCTTACCTTCCACTGCATCGGGACCATGGAGTTCAACTGGGGTTGGCTGGGGAAGGGTAACAAACAGAAAGAGAGGGACAGTAGTGACGAAGACAAAAACCCAAAGCATCGCCGGCGCAGTTGGAGTGACGTGGTCAAGGATTCGCCGGTTGGACCGGAGATTGCGGCAGCAAGCGGGACTTGTCATTCACTACCGAGTGCGACAGTCCCCGCGCCGAACTCTCCCGGACTTCCTTCGGTGAACCTGACTACACTCAATCCATCCAGTATCTATGATGGTGAGCAGGTACTTGCACTGCTGGCGGAGGCCAAGAAGGGGAAGTATGTCCCTAGCGATGCCGACAGAGGGGGATGGACTGAACACAAATCAAAAAATACAATCAAAAAGGAGCGCAAGATGGAGAGTTTGACCTCAAAAAAGAGGAGGGTCAACTCGCCAATCACCGATGGCTACTGGATTTGTGAGAAGAAAGGTCACTACAAGGACGAATGTCTATATCTGCGTTGCAGGTTCTGCAAAGTGCTCGGCCACGTCATTGCGGAGTGCCCCTCGCTGCCAAGAAAGTTAAAGGAGGAGCCAAAAATATCAAGGAGGGACTCCGTCAAGACATCCACCGTAGTTGCAAGAACAACTAGAAACTTACCAACTCAGGTCCATGGGGAGAAGAATAGGGTAATGGCTGCTGCACAGAGCCTCGCCACCCCAAGGAGGGGGAGTACTGCTGAAAACAACCGCACCATCCCCCGAGTATTTCTCCCAATGTCGGACCAAGCATCGACAGAGTTCGTGCAATTGTCTGGCATCGTGGGAGTAATTGAACCAGGACATGGGAACCCGTCTGTAGAGGAAATGGTGAACGGTCTCTGCGACTTGTCAACAACATTACGGAACCATGATTGGAAGTTGTTCAAAGAGGGAAGGAATTACCTGGCTCGCTTCCCGTCACCGGCGGGATTGGAGGTGGCATTATGCCGGACCTCTATTCCCTGCAGAGGCTACCAAGCAGGGTTCAGAGTTGTGCGATGGGGAAATGAGGAAGGGGTGCGACACCACAAATTCCCGGTTAGGGCATGGATCGCAATCAGAGGAATTCCTCTCAATCACTGGAACCGAACTGATTTGAATAAAGTCATGTTAAAATTCGCTCAAGTTCTAGAGGTTAGCGACTCTACTCTTGATAAGTCCGATCTATCGGCGGCGAGGTTGCTCGTGGGTTGTGATGACATTGGATCTCTACCAAATGAACTCGAAGTTGTGATTGGTTACAAAACCTATAGGGCCGCAATATGCATAGAGTCCAAATTTTTGGAGCCACCAGAGATCAAATTATCTCAGGAAGAAAGGGAATGGGCGGAGAAGAACCTGGAGGAACCTTCGGAACCCGCTAGGGTTGCAGTAGTGGTGGCGCCCACCCAGAATGGTGCTGGGAGGAAAACCACAGTACAGGGATTCTATCAAAACCTAGGGGACACCCAGGTAGCCGCCGGTAAGCGTCCAGCTCCGGGACAACAGGCCAGTTTCTCTAATTCGGCACTGTCGTCCCTAAATTAGGAAGCCAAACGACGGTTCAAGTGGACCAGGGATCTTTCGAACCCACCTGCGACCGGTGCTACGGCGATCCGGGAGACAGGTCGGAAAGATCTCGCCGGTGATTCGAAAACTCAGGAATCGGGTTTCGGGTCAACAAGGACGACGGGTACAAGACAAAAATTACCTGAAAAGGGCGAGATGGATACAGTACCCACAAAAGTGGAAAGCAGCCTACCGATTACAGAAGGGAAGACAGATAAGGAAGGTCAGGGATTTCACTTTCGCCTCGACGAGGGTGGCTCCAACTTCCCTTTGATTGTCCATGGTAAGGACGGTAAGCTCATTCTCGAGCAGAGTGGAGAAGAAGACCTCGGGCAGAGTGCGCGTCGGAGAGAGCGCTCCCCCTCAAAGTCAACGGTTGCAGCAGAGGAGGAAGATAGGGCAGCGGATGGGGAGGCGGCTAGGGCACCCGAAAATAGAAATTTGGGGAGTGAGATGGAGCGGAGTGATTACACCCTGGGTTTAAGGGTTGGACTCCATGGGCCCTCTTTTGTACATGGGCCTTTATCCGAAGCCCATAAGAAGCCTGGTTCAGCTACAACTTCAATTTCCCCAATCCAGCCTAGTGGCCCAATCATACAGCAGCAAGCACCCCTTCTACCTTTAATTTCTAGTCTTGACAGAGAGATTCTGAAGGAGGCATTGGCTAAAACGCTAGAGAACCTAATTAGAGGAGAAGGCCCAGCCTCCTCTCGTCGGTGACAGCCCTCACGCCGCTCAAAGAGACTTCGTATAAAATCTGCTACAAGACCAAGTTCATCACTGTTAGAGATTTCGAAGAACCCGGAGGATGCGCTACAAGAAAGTGAGAATCCTTCTCCTAAGGGGATGGAGGCGAATACTCCAATGGAAGAGGAAACAGAAAAAATACCTGCTGTACGCGAAGAACTGCTCTCAGATTTTGAGGAGTTTACGGGCATCTCGGATCATCATTCAACAATCACACCCTCCAGACGTAGCAAGAGGCTAAGTGAGAAGCGAGGAGGCCAGGTTTACCAGCCCGGGCAGGTTGCATCCTTAGCATCAAAGCGTAAGGCGCTGCATACTAATCTTGATAAAGGTACCCCTTTTCCCTCATTTGATATTCTGCATTTGTTGCCTAATCAAACCCTTCTTGAATTTGCACAAATTTGTAATATCGATATGGGAGAAACCGCGAGTAGTAGAGCTCATGCCATAGAGGTCATAAGAACTGTCACTTCCACTAATGGAAGGGTTGTTGGCGAGAACCATTGAGTTCTAGCTGCAACAGATATGGAGAAGTAGATAATATTAGTGTTATTATGAAGATAATTTTCTGGAACGTTAGAGGGCTAGGGGATAGGACAAAGCGGCGTATGGTAGCAGAAGTGCTGCGGGATAATGGAGCAGATATCTTTTGCTTGGAGGAAACAAAACTGGTGGATCCGCCAGTTTCGCTTGAGTATGAAATTGCACCGAATAGAAACTTTAAATTAGTATTTAAAAATGCGAGAGGAGCCTCAGGTGGTTTGGTTATCGGTGTAAACAGTAATTGCTATGAGATCTTGGACTCCTCTGTAAGCACATTCACCTTATCTATTATTGTTAGGCAGAAAAATGATAGGTGAACTCAGAGAGTTACTGTGACATATGGCCCAAACCATAGGGACAGTAGAGGTGCTATGTGGAGAGAGATTTGGGCTCTGGCTCGTCAGAACACTCTACCATGGGTGATTGGAGGGGATTTTAATGTCGTTAGGTTCATGGAGGAGCGTATGGGGGGACTTTAATGATCAAGACAGGGATGACTTCAACGACATTATAAGTGAGACAGGATTAATAGAGATCCCTCTCTGTGATCGTAGGTTTATCTGGTCCAATATGAGGGAAAATCCTTGCTTGGCTAAGCTGGATAGGATCCTAGTTTCGGTTGATTGGGAAGATCGCTTCGGTCTTTCCAGAGTTTATCCAATCCCCAGACCCACGTTGGATCACGTCCCGATATGTTTGGATTCAGGGGTATCGACACCCAAAATTATCCGACCATTCCGTTTCAAGAAGTGGTGGCTGGAATTTGACGAGGTACGTGAGCTCATACACACAAGCTGGTCTTCCCAATTTAGGGGTAGAGATGTTGCCGAGATAATTTGTGGAAAATTGAGAAGATTACGTCGGGCTCTCTCCAGGTGGGACAAGAGACGCCGTGGTCTCTTAAAAATCAGAAAGAAAGAATTGATGCAGCAGATCGTTGAACTTGAGAAACGGGAAGAACTCACAAACCTTAGTGGTGAGGAGATAACAACTTCGAGTGGCTGCCGTAAAGAAATAAAAGAAATATACAAATTGGAGGAGATAAAATGGTGTCAGCGGGCAAGATCCAAATGGCTGAAGGAGGGGGATGCCAATACGGCCTACTTTCATAAGATAGCAAATATGAGACATAGAACAAACACAATTTTGTCGCTGTACAACCCAGCGGGTGAGAATCTAGCTGGGGAAGTCCTTAGGACCCACATTTACGATCATTTCCAATAGATATTCGGACACTCAGAATGCGAGAGGATCCGTCTATGTAAGGAAATATGGCCGCAAAATCCTAATCTCCACTCTCTGGAGAATGACTTCACCGAAGAAGAAATAAAAAGAGCAATTTGGGAGTTGGGCCAAGACAAAGCCTCGGGCCCTGATGGTTTTCCTATCTTCTTCTTCCGGACCTTTTGGCCATTGCTTAAACAAGATCTTATCAACTTATTCAAAGAGTTGAATAATGGAGTGGCACGACTGGACAGACTTAATTACTCCTTTATAGTTCTTATCCCGAAGAAAAATTCTCCGAGAACTATCGACGAGTATCGTCCAATAGCGCTACTGAACAGTGTGCTTAAGATTATCTCTAAGGTGCTCGCCTCGCGGCTTATGCCACTTCTCCCTGAACTGATAGGGGAAACCCAAACGGGCTTCATTAAAGGGAGGAATATCCTCGATGGTGTAGTCATTGCACAAGAACTACTTCACCAATGTAAAAACACAAATCGTCAGGGATATTTTCTAAAGTTGGATTTTGAAAAAGCATATGATAAAGTGGAGTGGGACTGTATAAATGAAGTTATAAGGAACAGAGGCTTTGGTCCGAAATGGTCAAATTGGATCCTCCTCTGGCTCCAATCTGCAAAAGTATCAATCTAAGCAAACGGGAAAACTGGGAAGGAAATTGTTTGTAAAAGAGGTCTCAGACAAGGTGACCCTTTATCACCGTTAATCTTTGTCTTGATTGCAGAAGGGCTTAATCTCATGTTTGCAAGTATGAAGGAGGCAGGTAGAATTGAGGGACTACCAGCTGCAAGGTCGGCTTCATTTACAAACCTTCAGTATGCAGATGACACCCTAATCCTTGGACATTGTAATGTCATACAAGCATGTGCAATTAAGTGGATATTAAACTGTTTTTGAGGCATGGTCTGATCTGAGAATTAATTACCATAAGAGTTCACTAACCTTCACGGGTAAGGAAAGTCTCACAAATACCCTGATTGTGGAGATTTTTGATTGCAAAATTGGTACACTCCCAATCTCGTATTTGGGCATTCCAATCAGGCCGGGGAAGAGTCGGAAGATTGACTGGGTTCCGATCATTGAAAGAGTACATAAAAGGCTGGATGGCTGGCAAAGCAAAATACTATCTTTAGGGGGAAAACTAATTCTTCTAAATGCAGTACTCTCTTCCATTCCGGTCTACTTTATGTCCTACTTTATCACCCCATGCTGGGTTAGACGAAGAATTGATACACTAAGGAGTCGTTTTCTGTGGGGAAACTCCGTCGAACATGGTAGGAGATTCCATCTAGTAGCCTGGGGCCAGGTTTGCAAGGCAAAACAGGAGGGTAGACTCGGTGTTTTGAATATGAAGAATTTCAATATGGCACTGATAGCCAAGTGGTGGTGGAGATTTTTAGCTCAACGAACAAGATTAATCCAGAAATTGATGAGAGCAAAATATGGGTCACGTGTGGGCTCCTGGAGAGGTCAAGGGAGAAATCTGTGCAATATCTCAGGCTTCTGGAAGGGTGTCATTAGAGTAAAAGAGTTATTTTGGTAAGGAATGTCCTTTAAAGTAGGCAAAGGCGATAAGATAGCTTTTTGGGATGACATATGGTGTGAACCATTACCCCTCAAAAGGTTATTCCCTCTGGCTTACGAAGATAACCCCAGAAGAGATGGCACAGTCGCAGACTTCTGGTGTAGAGGGAGATGGCGACTTGGGACTAATGCAAGGAAGGGATGGCAGGTTATACATGACAGGCTACGCCACCTTCAGCTCAACGCTAACGAGGATTGTCCGGTATGGAGATGGGATAAGTTCGGAATTTTTTCGATTAGATCGTTGTATGGAATACTCAACGATAGGGGGATTAGATCCACTCATGCAGCCATCATTTGGAATGTAAAATGCCTTCTGAAAATAAAAATGTTCCTTTGGCTCTTGGATAAGAATGCAATCCTCACATGGGACAATCTACAGCGTAAAGGTTGGCAGGGCCCTAGTAAATGTGTGTTGTGCGGATCAGCCAGCGAATCAGCGCAACATTTAATGTTAGCATGCTCATACTCTAGGAGGATCTGGGTGGAAATTGCTTGTCGGCATAACATCCAAATAAGGGGAGGTACCTTTTCGTCAGTATGGACGAACTTTTCGTCTAGAGGCAGAGCTCATTTTGAACATAGGACCGTCATTACTGCTATAGTTTGGAACCTATGGTTGGAGAGAAATAAAAAAATATTTACTAATAAGGCTCATAGTTCGGACCATTGTGTTTATTGTATCTCTAATGATGTTTTATTGTGGTTAGCAGCCTTTAGAGACTCAGAGATGTCTTTGCATACCACTCCGCCCGACGTCAATGCCGTGGTAAACTTGAGGCTCCCCCAAAGAACTACAAGCGTAGAAGATGGCGAAGGGGAGGTAGCTCGTGTGACTTCAGTGGATCAGGAGGAGACGGAGTAGAAGTAAGCGTTCGCCCGCCGTTTGCGTTCACCATTTTAGCTGTGGGCTAATCTATTATTATGTAGTCTCTAGTTGGGTTGAGTCTTGTATTTGTTTTTGTTGTAGCATGCTTATTTGTATGTTCTATTAAAACCCTTTTAATGGAACGCGAGGGGTGATAGCCCACCGTTTATTTTTCAAAAAAAAATTATTCAAGAGAGTTCAATTTATTTGCTATTTATTTTATTATTGTATAATATGAACATTTCTTATTTCATTTGGTGTATATTATTTAGATTCATCCATAGATTATCTTATAATATGCAACAATATATAGTTCTATCATTCCGTTATTTTTATAACAGTGAAACACATGACATGATACTTTTTTTTTTCTTCGCATTCATGCACATATATCATGAATACAATATATAACACACACACACACACATATATATATATATATACTCCTTTCCTTTTGCAGCCTTCCTCCTGTTCGTATATAGTATAGATGCAGAAATAATATTCCTGTCCACCCACTGCCCCCATCCCCCCAAAAAAAAAACACACACACACACAACCTCTATCCATGAAATTATATATATATATATATATATATATATATATATATATATATATATATATATATATATATATATATATATATATATATATATATATATATATATATATATATATATATATATATATATATATATATGGGATTACTGTACATGAGTTGGCAGCTGAGATAAGTTACGTGAGTCAGCAGCGAAAAAGTAATAACCTGTTATTTTTTTTCAAATTCTTTTGGATCATAATCTCTACGTTCTTAATTACTCGCTACTTTATGATCAAATTTCATGGGTTTTGAAGATCATTTGTTTGTTCATCAAATAGATACAAAATGTTATTTCACCACTCCCCCCCCTTCTCTCTCTCTCTCTCTCTCTCTCTCTCTCTCTCTCTCTCTATATATATATATATATATATATATATATATATATATATAGTGATAGAGAATATGGAAAGACCATTAAATTTATATTTATTTGATGGAAGACCAAATCAAAACTAAAGCCTAATAAATTGGGTATGAGTGAATCCAATGGGATTGAGATCATAATACAAAAGAAATTTTTTTAAAAAAATTATTAGAGGTAGAGGAAATGAACTGCAACTCAGGTAACTTATGTGAGACGGCATCTCATTTCTATCTCTCTCCCCCCCTTCTCTCTCTCTCTCTCTCTCTCTCTCTCTCTCTATATATATATATATATATATATATATATATATATAGTGATAGAGAATATGGAAAGACCATTAAATTTATATTTATTTGATGGAAGACCAAATCAAAACTAAAGCCTAATAAATTGGGTATGAGTGAATCCAATGGGATTGAGATCATAATACAAAAGAAATTTTTTTAAAAAAATTATTAGAGGTAGAGGAAATGAACTGCAACTCAGGTAACTTATGTGAGACGGCATCTCATTTCTATCTCTCCCCCCCCCCTCTCTCTCTCTCTCTCTCTCTCTCTCTCTCTCTATATATATATATATATATATATATATATAGTGATAGAGAATATGGAAATTATTAACAGCTCACGCAAGTTACATGTATTGTGCTCCGTTTTCACTATCTCTAATTTTTTCTAATTTTTTAAATTATGATTTCAGTACCCTAGGGTTCACTTATACACAATTTTTGAGGTTTTATTTTTTGATTTGGTCTTCTATAAAGTTATACAAAATTAACGGTTTTCAGTGAATACATATTATATTCACTTGATGGAAGGATAAATGAACTCCAAAACCTATGAAATTTTATGCTAAAGAGCTAAGAAAGTGGAGATCATGATCCAAAAAATAATTTCTGGAAAATAGTATGATTATTGTTTTTCCTTTGACAGCCCAAGTAAGTTTCATGTGCTGGAGAGCAATCTCATACAAGTAAGTTTGTGAGTTTGGGATTTAATTTTGAGAAAATTTATGAGAATTGAGGGATTGATGTTGAGGATTAAAAATATTGGTGATTCTTGAGAGCTTGAATTTATGGGAGAATTAAAAATATGAGTTGGTTTATGAGAGTATTTGGGGTTTGATTGAAGAAATTGAAGAGGAATTAATTTGTATAAGAAAGAGAGTCCAAGAATTTCTCCTGTTCGAGAGAAGAGAATTGAGAATTCTGCCTTTGGATGAATATATAGATGAAGGAGATAATTTAGCAATGACTTGGTACTTCAAGAGCGATATGTAATTCTCACTCCTCTATCTTTCCATCAAATTTTGGTTTTATTCTTCTCGTAGTGGGATGCTTGTCATTCTCTTGCAATCTCTCCTTTAATTAGTACAGATATTTTATAAATTTTCATAATGTTCCCATAATCTTATTTTAATTAAACTCAACCCCTATCTCCATAAAATTTTCATAAATTCAAGGCGAGTTCCCCTTCGAAGGTTTACGAGAATTCTGACCGATAAGCAAGTAATCATTCATGAAAGGCATTATAATGGGATAGGATGTTATTATTGGTGTAGATTCGTGTGGGGCCAGAGACAATGGCTCCATTCCCCCCTTCTGCTACTCTTTACAATGGCCAGTTTGAATACTGTAGTAAACCAGGGTGGGCAGCTTGATTATTTTTTGGCAATTATAGCACCCTGAGCTGCAGTTTTGTATCAAAATTGTCGGCAGAAGTGAGGCTTACCCTTGGAGACCTGTAGATTGACTAGAAGTCTAGAATTTAGAAACATTTGACATCATCAATAAACTTCATTTATTTTTTGCAAGGTAACAACTTGGCCAAAATTCCTTGATACCAGATATTCTGACATTGTTGAAGGTATGGGATGAAGTTTGAAAATATGGAGAGTAGAAGTTGTTAATACCACTTAATAGCAGATTTTTAAAGCAAATTATATGGAGCTCCTAGGTAGTTTGCATAATCTTGGAGCCTAAATGCTGCATGTATAACTCTCTTTCATATTACCTCAGGCCTTACTGCTTAAAGCTTGCTATAGAGAAACAAAAGCTTTCTGGTTTAGTACAGGAGAGGATTTCTCAAGCCATGAATGGAGACTTTCTACTTTAGGCTGCATGTGTTAATTTTAGCAACAATAATCACACGGAATCAGGTACACGCCTCCACCATAGCATCACGACCTTCATGTATAATTTCTCTGCTTGAAGTTCGATCAGCGATCCAAAAAAGCTTTTCATCAATGCGTTAGTCAGTTTCTATGTTCCGTTTTGAATTCATCCCAATTAGTACTTAAATTGTGAAGGCCTGATCAGCTGAGCCATTAATTGCAACGAATGCATGCTAACTTTGTTAGCGTGCATGCAAAATCAATCATCTGAACAGTTTTTCCACTGGTTTAATCATTGCTTATCATCAAGTTTATGACTAGGTTCAGTGGTAGAGTAGGGTGATCTTTGATTTGGTTGGGATCTGCAGTCTAATCCTTGGTCTCTCACCCCCCTTCTCCCTTGTGGGTGTGGGAGCCATGAAAATGATGGGCATCTTTTAAAAGTTTTGTTTGATCGTTTGGAGGGAAACTCACTCCTGGATTCTCACATCATCCATCACTTTTTTTTTTTTTTCTTATGGCAGTTTGGTCTCTATACTGAGCAAAGGGCAGGGAGCCCACCTGTCTTGTTGCTTCACATTCAGATCCTACTACTAACTACAAAAGCTAGAAACCTCTCCTCATCCTCCTCCATATCTTTGCTTGCCCCACTACTTGTATGTATGGGTCCCTTGCAGCTTTGCTGGTATGGGCTGGCCCTGAGATTGAAAATCATGGAGGAATTATTTATTTCAGAGATTTGGGTGTCATTACTGATCTTGTTGGGGGCAAAATTTCTTAGGGTTTTATGATTGTGGGAGGGATGCTGTGTTGACATGAGAGAATCACCCAGGGATGATGTTTCTTTCAATGCTCACAGGGGGTGGCCAGGCCCTCCACACGCAACCAAACCCCAACGCCCGCCCCCTCACGCACACGGGCACGCGTGCGCCCTTGCCACATGTGCACATACATGATTTTGTGCTGTACGTCTGAATGTCTATCCTTTTCGTTTTGAATTTGAAATTCAATTTCATATAGTACTGAGACTTGCTCTTTTTTTTTATATTATTATTATTATTATTTTTGAAATCTTGTACAGTTGCAGTATTGCATACATACCGTTGTAATATTGCATTGTTTCTCTCTCGTTGGAAGCTTCCCTGTGGCCATACTGAGAATTTGTGTTGGTTAAGAACTGATATATGCAATGCAGTTATGTTGCAATATTTTTTTAGCAAAAAATATTCTATTATTTTGACTTGATGTTTTGTTTCATTATCGACATTTTGAAGTCTTGATATCTTCAACACTTGCAGTGATCCTCTCCGTGATACTAGCTGTGATACTAGCTATTGAAGAAGCATATTCATTTTTCCTGCTTTGTCGAATTGTTATGTTGCAGTTGAAATATTTTCTTCAAGATATATACTTGGGAGCAGGGATACTGCGTTCTTGAGACGGGAGGGGAAACAATAAAATAAAAGCATAAGCTGCAAAAGCATACTTTCTTTTTTAATCGCTCTGCTATTCTTGTTCCTTTATTTTCTTTTTATTTCCGAGTAAAATCCTTGAATAAAAATTTGGAAAGTTATGTCTTGTTCTATTAATAAGAAAATAGTAAAACTTTATTTTACTTTTCATGTTGCTTAAAGATTTATTTTTTTACTGTCTGTCCCAAGTCAGGATAAAACGTGAAGAGTTATACTAGGCCGGTGACAGTCAACATAAAATATTGTCACATATTATGATATGAGCCAAAATATGAATTTCATTGGAGCATTTTCTGTTAGAGTTAATTCAAACCCAAAAGAATGGATTAGGTGAAAAGAAATGGATTAGGTGAGAGTAATTAGGTGGAATAGTGCCGGTAGGTGGAATAGTGCCGGTTGGTGGAATAGTACCGGTTGGTGGAATAGTGCCGGTTGGTGGAATAGTGCCACAATGAAGCCTATAAATAGATGCTCTCATTTGCCTTCATTCCACACACTAAGATCACCAAGTATCCATTCAAGAGAAGAGTGAAGAGAAGATAGAGAAAGGAAGAGAGGAGAGAAGAAGCTCGGTGTGCTCTTCGGGTGATATCCATCACGGTGTTAGTCTGGTGCTTCTACTGCAGACTACAGTTCTCTAACAAGGTTGGAGGTTTCTTTCGTGTTGGAGGTAACATTGTATCACTCTCTATTTTCTGTATATTCCCGAGTTCTCTGGACAAGACTCGGAAGGTTGTACTATTTATCTGGTATAGTGGAATTCGCTCTCTGATTGTCCCGTGGTTTTTCCCGTAAGGGTTTCCACGTAAATATTGTGTGTCATCTGTGGCTTGTTGATTTGGTTATAGCTTACTTATTGTTTACATACAAGTAGGGATTTTTTACTATTTTTCCCAACAGTGGTATCAGAGCTAAGGTTATTAGCTATTGTGTGTAAACAATGGAAAGTATAACAAGTCGCATGATTACTCTTAATGGATCTAATTGGATGATCTGGAAGCCAAGAATGGAAGATCTTTTATATTGTAAAGATCTTCATGCACCTTTAGAAGGTGATGTGTCTAAACCAAAAGACATGAGTGATGATGATTGGAAAAAGCTTGATAGAAAAGCTATTGGTTTCATTCGACAATGGTTGGATGATACCGTGTTTCATCATGTCTCCACTGAGAGTACATCTCACTCTCTTTGGAAGAAACTGGAGAGTCTGTATGAGAGAAAAACTGCAGGCAACAAAGCTTTCTTGATTAGAAAGTTAGTTAGCTCAAAGTATAAAGATGGTTCTTCAATTGCTGAACATTTGAATGAAATTCAAAGTATTATTAATCAGCTTTCTTCTATGAAAATGGTGCTTGACGATGAGTTGCAGGCTTTATTGTTGCTCAGTTCACTACCGGAGAGTTGGGAGACATTGGTGGTGTCTCTAAGTAACTCTGCACCAGAAGGCGTAGTTTCTATGAGTTTGGTTACAAGCAGTTTGCTTAATGAAGAACTCAGACGAAAGAACCTGGGCACATCACAGTCTGAAGCACTTGTGTTGGAGAATCGAGGAAGACCAGCATCAAAAGATAGAAGCAACTACTCCAGATCCAGAAGTAAATCCAGATCGAAGAAGGATATTACTTGCTACTTTTGCCACAAGAAAGGACACATAAAAAAGGACTGCAGAATTCGGATAAGAGAAGAAAAAACAAAGCGTGAAGGAAAGTCTGAAGCCCATGAAAATACTACAGCTACAGTTGAAGGTGATTTAGTTGTATCTGAAAGTAATGATTTATGTCTTTGTATTACATGTCAAGATGCAGATTGGGTAATCGATACGGGAGCCTCGTATCATGCTACTCCACATAGCAATTTCTTCACAACTTATCAAAGTGGAGATTTTGGTGTTGTAAAGATGGGTAATAAAGACACTTCTCAAATTAAAGGCATGGGAGATATACATCTTGAGACCAGTCTCGGTTGTAAATTGGTGCTCAAAGATGTAAGGTACGTTCCAGATCTTCGCTTGAATCTAATATCTGCAGGAAAGCTAGATGAAGATGGCTTTGGCAGCACCTTTTGCAATGGGCATTGGAAGCTTACAAAAGGTTCTCTTATCGTGGCAAGAGGAAAGAAATGCTGCACTCTTTATAAGATGCAGGCAAAACTGTGCAAATGTGAGGTGAACACAGTTGAACAAGATTTTTCTCTAGAGTTGTGGCACAAGAGGCTTGGCCACATGAGTGAGAAGGGAATGCAGATTCTTGCTAATGAAAAACACCTGCCAAACATGAAAGGTACACATCTTGATACTTGTGTGCATTGCATAGCTGGTAAACAACATCGAGTTTCATTTGCTAGAAGTGGATCAAATAGAAAGACTCACATATTAGATTTGATACACTCAGATGTTTGTGGTCCTATGAAAGTCAAAACATTTGGTGGTGCTCTCTATTTTGTAACTTTCATAGATGATTGTTCCAGAAAAGTTTGGGCATATACTTTAAAAACTAAAGATCAAGTTGCAGATATCTTTAGAGAATTTCATGCAAAAGTGGAGAGAGAAACAGGAAGGTCTCTTAAATGTATCCGATCAGACAATGGTGGCGAGTATATCGGGCCATTCGATGAATATTGCAAGAGCAAGGGAATTCGACATGAGAGGATCATTCCGAAGACTCCTGAACAAAATGGTGTGGCAGAAAGAATGAATCGCACTATCGTCGAAAGGATTAGGTGTATGCTATCACATTCCAAATTGTCCAAACCCTTTTGGGGGGAGGCATTAAGGACTGCGATAGACCTAATCAATTTATCACCCTCAGCTCCTTTAAAGGGTGATGTACCAGAGAAAGTGTGGACAGGAAAGAAAGTCTCCTACAAACACTTGAGAGTATTCGGCTGCCGTGCATTCGTTCACATTCCTAAAGATGAAAGATCAAAACTTGATGGTAAGACAAAACAATGTATTTTTCTTGGCTATGCAGATGAAAAGTTTGGCTACAGGTTATGGGATCCAGAAGACAAGAAGGTAATAAGAAGTAGAGATGTGATTTTCCTTGAAGATCAGACCATTGAAGATTTCAAGAAGGAAGAAGCAGTGCAGTCTTCTACAAGTGAAGTTGTAGATCTGGATCCAGTTCCTTCTCCAGTCACAAATGATGAAGGAGAAGAAGTGCGAGAACATCAAGCAGATGTTGATACTCCTATTCAAGAAGAAGAGGGAGAGCAGTCCACTACAACACAACCATCAATAGCACCTCAGTTAAGGCGGTCTGACAGAGACCGTTATCCTTCTAGTAGGTATCCAACTAATGAGTATGTCCTGGTTACTGATGCAGGTGAACCAGAAAGTTACCAAGAAATGCAAGAAGGCAATCAGAAAACTGAGTGGTTAAAAGCTATGAAAGAGGAAATGGATTCTTTGCACAAGAACCATACCTATGATTTGGTAAAATTACCAAATGGAAGGAAGGCATTAAAGAACAAGTGGGTGTTCAAGATAAAGACCGAAGAGAAGAGCTCACAACCAAGATACAAGGCAAGGTTAGTTGTGAAGGGTTTTGGCCAAAAGCAAGGAGTTGATTTTGAAGAAATTTTCTCTCCGGTGGTAAAAATGTCATCAATTCGTCTCGTTCTCGGAATGGCTGCAAGTATGGACTTGGAGATCGAACAAATGGACGTGAAGACAGCTTTTCTTCATGGTGATCTAGAGGAAGAGATCTACATGGAGCAGCCTGAAGGTTTCACAGTTAAAGGTAAAGAAGATATGGTCTGTAAGTTGAAAAAGAGCTTGTATGGATTAAAACAAGCACCTCGACAATGGTACAAGAAATTCGATTCTTTTATGGTGGATCATGGCTATAAGAGAACAATTTCAGATCATTGTGTTTATGTCAAAAGGTATGATGGTGATTTCATTATACTGTTGCTCTATGTTGATGATATGTTGATTGTAGGTCAAGACATGTCCAAGATTGACAAGCTTAAGAAGGATTTAAGCAAATCATTTGCCATGAAGGACTTGGGAGCATCACAACAAATTTTGGGGATGCACATATCTCGTGACAGGAATGCCAAAAGGTTATGGTTGTCGCAGGAGACCTACATCAATAAAATACTAAAAAGGTTCAACATGGACAGAGCAAATCCAGTTGGTACTCCACTTGCAGGACACTTCAAATTAAGCTCCGAGCAATGTCCCAAAAACGAGCTGGAAAAAGAAGAAATGAGAAGAATTCCATATGCTTCAACAGTCGGTAGTTTAATGTATGCAATGGTATGTACTAGACCAGATATAGCATATGCAGTTGGTGTTGTTAGTAGGTTCCTTGCAAATCCAGGTAAAGAGCATTGGGCTGCAGTTAAGTGGATATTAAGGTATCTACGTGGAACTTCCAAAATAAGTATTTGCTTTACAGGAAGTAAGTCGGTACTAACAGGTTACACTGATGCAGATATGGCAGGAGATATTAACTCAAGAAAGTCTACATCTGGTTATTTGATTACTTTTGCAGGGGGAGCTGTGTCTTGGCAATCCAGGTTGCAAAAGTGTGTTGCCTTGTCAACTACAGAGGCTGAGTACATTGCTATTACAGAAGCTTGCAAAGAGATGTTGTGGATGAAACGTTTTTTGCAAGAAATAGGTATGTCACAAAATACCTATACAGTCTATTGTGATAGTCAGAGTGCTATTCATCTCAGCAAAAATCCAAGTTTTCATTCTAAATCCAAGCACATCGATGTGAGGTATCACTGGATTAGAAATATACTTGATGAAAAGTTATTGCAGCTTGAGAAAATTCACACCGACAAAAATGGAGCAGATATGATGACGAAAGGGTTACCTAGAGAGAAACAGAATTTCTGTCGGAAGGTAGCCGGTATGGACTCTAAGTAAGAGTTCTAACTCATTCCCTTTCTTTTTTGGGTTGGAGGGGGAGATTGTTAGAGTTAATTCAAACCCAAAAGAATGGATTAGGTGAAAAGAAATGGATTAGGTGAGAGTAATTAGGTGGAATAGTGCCGGTAGGTGGAATAGTGCCGGTTGGTGGAATAGTACCGGTTGGTGGAATAGTGCCGGTTGGTGGAATAGTGCCACAATGAAGCCTATAAATAGATGCTCTCATTTGCCTTCATTCCACACACTAAGATCACCAAGTATCCATTCAAGAGAAGAGTGAAGAGAAGATAGAGAAAGGAAGAGAGGAGAGAAGAAGCTCGGTGTGCTCTTCGGGTGATATCCATCACGGTGTTAGTCTGGTGCTTCTACTGCAGACTACAGTTCTCTAACAAGGTTGGAGGTTTCTTTCGTGTTGGAGGTAACATTGTATCACTCTCTATTTTCTGTATATTCCCGAGTTCTCTGGACAAGACTCGGAAGGTTGTACTATTTATCTGGTATAGTGGAATTCGCTCTCTGATTGTCCCGTGGTTTTTCCCGTAAGGGTTTCCACGTAAATATTGTGTGTCATCTGTGGCTTGTTGATTTGGTTATAGCTTACTTATTGTTTACATACAAGTAGGGATTTTTTACTATTTTTCCCAACATTTTCCATTGAGCGACATGCTACATCAGAGGATCAGAGGATTATCAATGTGATCGATTTGGCGTGATTATCTTTTGATTCTTGTAGCCTATCCCAAGTAATTGGGATAAAAGGCTCAGTTGTTATTGTTGTTTATGTTGTTATTAGTCTAAATGTATATGCATGCCCTACTCTCAAACATACATGTATTTTGTTGATATGTGAAGAGCATGAGCAGGACATGGATTTTTCAAGTGATTGTGAAGAGGGTGTGCATATTGCTCCTTTACCAATAGTAATGATATAATGCATAAGCACTGCACACCAGTTTGAGGGGTGATATAAACTAGCATTTTGATTTAGCCCTCACGCCACACTTTACATATACCAGCTTATTTTGTAATTTTTGATTAAACACATCACACTTTGTTGTCTATGTTTGGATATGACTTGAGTAAGTGTTAGATGCCATAAGTATCAATCATGTCATTTCATGAATATCTCGAATATGAATTCTAATATCAACCTCTCTTTTCTTAGATTTTATAAATTGCTTTGACGCTAATCTAATTGAAGAGAATGACATACGTGGCCAATTTTCTAACATTTTAAGTCTACGATAAAGATTTTTTTTTTCCCCAAATCATTATTCATCGTATATGGATATGAAAACAAAAAACAAAAAGGACTGCTCTTTCTTGATTGTATTTTTTTTCGATGTAAAATAATTAATCAAAAAATCTCTCAATCTCATAGTACACTTTCAAGCTAACATTAGCATCATCAGAACAAGTGGCCATCTCTCTAAATTCTTCCTTAACGAAAAAAAAAAATGCTTTAAGAAACTCCCTCATCTGACATTGCTACTCAACTTAAAAATCCCCACAAGAAAACAAAATTTTCAATTCATGCAATTGTCATACAAAGTACTAATCCAACTTTTATCCCGGACCTCCCTGAATCACCCAAACACACGTGCCCCACACGTGTGATTACCTCCATAAACACGGCCCGGCCGTACAACTGTACTCCGGCAATGTGGGGCCCACAAAGGAGACCACCTCGGTTATCGAGAAAGCGTTAAGTTGACCCACGTAAAGACATTCCAACCCCTTAAATTAAACCCTGAACCGATCACGTCAGGAGCCACTTAATCCCTTTTTAAGGAATCTAATCCTCGTACTAAAGATCAAACCTCACCTCCAAATTACCCGGTTCAGTTGTAACGCCCGGTCCGGCCCTGTAACAGGAGCAGAAGTACACAAGGAACGGCTCTGACCCCGGTCCGGAGGGGAACCATGTGAACCCGGGTCAGATCCCGTACTCCGCCAGTACACCTGAAACGAGCACGCTTTGCCGATACTCCCCCCTCACGAGCCCTCGGTTCCCGCGCTTGCGCTCACCGCAATAGTGACGTCACCGCAACTGGCGGGCCCCGCGCGAGTACAATAATTTAACTATGAGAAAATCGCGAAAAATTAAATTATTGAGGGGTCTTTTCGAACTCGGGTGCCCGTACGAGACTCTGACATGGACCATTTCAAAAAAGGCGCAGAGATGGCGCACATGCCCGCGGTCACATCAACTGTACACGACGGACGGTCTAGATCCGTCAACGTGTGGTTTCAACAGTTGAGATTCGAAAAGGACCATATGAGAAATCGACGGCTTTTTCTCTCTCATCGCCGATTTCGGATGTTTAAATTCGGGGGATTTATTTTATTTTTCGTTTTTCTTTTTCTTTTGTGAGATGGGTTTATTTAATTCGGCGAATAATAAAGGTGACAGCGAGTGTTTCCGCCCCAAAAAGGGAGAGCGATTGCATTAAAAAGAGGTTGGGCGCCCTTCTTCTTCTTCTCTCTTTCTTCTCTTCTATATTTAATTTCTGAAAGATTTTTTTTTCTTTTTTCTTTGATTTTGTTGGGTTTTTTTTTAGTGCGTGAGAGCTCGATTTGATGGCGATTTCGAGGGACGAAAGCTTCTCCGAGCTCGGCTGAGCTTCTTTTGAGCTTGAAATATCTAGGTTTTGGTTGTTGTTGGTTTCGATTTGAGCAATTTGAGTGAGGTTTGAAGTCCTAACTTGCTTCAAGGTGGAATCTTGGAGGTGTTTTAGTAGAATGTGCGAGTGTTTTGGCTCGACTCATATTAGATTGAGCTTTAGCTGTTTCAGTTGGGATCAAGAAATGAGGTCAGATTCTTGTTTCAAGCTGTGTTGAAATTTGTAGAGATTCGAGATGAACCCCTCTGTGAGTTTGGGGGAGCAGGATCCAGAAGGTATGCTGCTATTAGCTCTCTTTCTGGTTTTCGTTCCAAAAATGGAAAAAATTTGAAACTTTGTGGTTGTGGAATTTGTTGTAGGTGAAGAGAAGAGATGCTTGAACTCAGAGCTCTGGCACGCTTGTGCCGGGCCTCTGGTCTGCTTGCCGACGCTTGGCACTCGTGTTGTTTACTTTCCTCAAGGCCACAGTGAGCAGGTGAGAAAGATCAAAGGTGGTTTAATTTTTTGGTTCTAAATTTGGAAAGGAATTGTTTTTGGTGTTAGTTGATTGAAATATTTGTGGAAACAAAGGTTGCAGCTTCGACTAACAAGGAGGTTGAGGGCCAAATCCCTAATTATCCAAATTTGCCTCCGCAACTGATATGCCTGCTTCACAATGTCACAATGCATGTATGTTCTTGTAGTTGATTTTGTAAGTTTATGACTAATCGTGTTGTTGATTGAGAATGCTGATTTGTTTGGGGAATTGGAATTGCAGGCAGATGTGGAAACTGATGAAGTTTATGCTCAGATGACCCTACAGCCTCTTAGCCCGGTATTGTAAAGATCAATTAGTTATGGAAATTAGTTAGTTGTTACAGTAACTGACATCTGTGGATGTTTTGCAGCAAGAGCAGAAGGATACTTATGTTCCAATTGAGATGAGTGTTGCGAGCAAGCAGCCGACGAACTATTTCTGTAAGACTCTAACTGCGAGTGATACAAGCACCCATGGTGGTTTCTCTGTTCCTCGTCGGGCAGCTGAGAAAGTGTTTCCACCTCTGGTTTGTCGGTCATGTTTATGTGTTTTGTATTTCTAAATTTTAAAAATTGCCTTTGGAAGCAAGTGACATGCTGATTGTGTTTGTTGATTTTAGGATTTCTCGCAACAGCCACCTGCACAGGAGCTGATCGCACGGGATATTCATGATGTAGAGTGGAAGTTTAGGCATATCTTTCGAGGTTAGGATATTCACCCAGTGCTGAAATTTCCCCCCTAACCAAGCTTGATTAATGCAAAAACCTTTTTCCTCACAATGGTAATATGAAAAAGAAAAGGAAGAGAAGAGAAAAGGATATTATCAAATGAAAGTTTGGGAACCACAAAGGCACAACCAATGTTGAAAATAACACGTTATGAAACCCGTTATATTACGTTACGTAACCTAACGGAGTCTCCACGCTACGTAACATATGAAAATAACTCAATGCACTATAACAATACGTTTTTTATGTTATTTTACATTATATTACGTTACATTACGTTAAATTACATTATGTTACGTTATTTATAATTATTTTTTTAGAAATTTCTATATTGTTATTGATTATTATTTTGATTATTAGCGAATTGTTATAATTTTCTTAATTAGTTGTTGGCTTGTTTGATTATTTATGGAATTGCTAACTTGTTAATTTGCGATTGTTTCCTTGTTCGCTTGTTGCATTCCTCTCTGGTTGCTGAAATATCTTATTGATTTTATTAAATTTTTAACTGAACTGAAATTAATAATTATAAATAAGATAAATTGAACATTACAAAATATAAATTACAATAATGATAATAACTAGAATTGAAATAAAAAAATTAAAATTTTATTTTCTTGTTTAAATGATAACCGGAATTACGGTTGAAGACTTAATATAATTTATGAAGATAAATATGAAAATTATAGTAAAACTTAATATAAAATTAGATAAGGATATGTATTACAAAATGGTTTTATATTATTTTTTTTAGATAGTTTAAATTTATTTTTGAATTTATAAAAGTTATTTTATATAGATTTATATTTATTTTTAATTAAATAAATAGGAAATTACATAACCAACGTTATGTGTTATGCTATATGTGACATAACCTAATAGAGATATATGTGACATAACCTAATAGAGATAAATGTTACGTTATCGTTATCGCTATTTTAAACATTGGGCACAACCTACTGCTAATTGCTGCAAATGAAAGAAACTATAAGTAATTATTTAACAATTTATGTAACAAACATTTTAGTATTTGCAATATCATGCAACTTTAATCATACAACAACGAGAAAGAAGTTCACTAGACGAAGGACAAATAACTGATTCCCTCTATAAATGCCATCCATCAATCTTTTAAGTAAATTACTTGAAGTGAACATTAACCATTCTTAATAAGCCAATAACATAATACCACTGTTAAACAACTGAAATTCATTAATAATCATGTTATTAAAGATAAACAAAGAAGCGAGCGAGCATAAACCTGAGAAATAGGGTGGTTGGACCTCATGTTCATATGTGTAACACCAAAATTACAAAAAACCCCCTACCTTCTTCTGTACTAATTAGTTCCCTGTCCAGTACCTTCTTCTCAAGTATTAAAAAGTTTGTTCTTCACAATGACTTGTTCTTACAGTCTAGATATATAGAAGCAAAGAGAAACTATATATTTTGCTCAAGTGTCTAATTTTTCCTTGCATTCACTTTAATGCCTTATCATTACATATTTTAAATGATAGCCTAAATAAATTACTCGTGTTTCACTTCGTTTGTCGTTTAAGGCTGTTACAAATTGTTTAAGAAGTGCAATTACTCCAATATGAGAATTTACAATCTTCAATATACCCCTAATTGAGAATATGAATGAGGAAAAAGTGGAACTATCATTTTGATAATTACTCTATTAAATTAAGAACAAATGTGCAAAGACAATAATTAAGTGCAACTTCGGACCTTCATAGCATCATTTATTTTGAAACAAAAGATGTCTCAAAAATGACAAATAAAGTGAAATGGAGTAAGTACAAAACTGTCACTGGTCTTTTTCTATGTGATTGCTACTTGTGGCTATAGTTTCTTTGAGCTGCAATTTCCTATTTGATATGAGCCCTATCCATTACCTATAGACTCCACCACTTTGCCAATTAGGCAACTAGCTAATTGTGCATCCAATATATAAGTTCATAACAACTTTGTGGTGGAATAGTAAGTATTAAAAACTGAATATACTAATGTAGAAAAGAGTAAAAATCAATTTCTATTTACACCCACTAAATTGTCATTCTACACAAATGTATAAAACTTATCCTTTTATTAAATAATCTAAATAATCATAAACTTAGACTGTTATTATATTATAAGAATGCAATTTTAATCATGTGAATCCAGCTTACATCAGGCTGTGACCTTTTGCAACCAAAAAAAGAGAGAATATACGTCAACTTTTAATTAAGAAATTGCTTTGTTTGTATAGATTCTTTTTTAATAGATTTTGTATTCATGGTCTGACAAGCAAATTTCTTCTTTCGTTAGAACAGGGTTTTTGTTCACTTGCAATTGCACATGCAAATACTAATATTGTTTAACTGCATGGATTGTGCTCTTATATATTAAGATTTAAGTCACCCTTTTATTTATTTATTTATTTAATTTTCTTGGAAAGATTGTAATAGTGCTTGTCAGGTTCCAGTATTAGTAACCGCTGTAATGTAGGCACAACTATTTAAACCCTAGATCTGGCTATTGCTTGTGTTGTGGATTGGGATTTTAGTATATACAATTCATATTTATTGATGCTCCTGTCCCAAACTTTTACCAATTAATTTCTGATTATTTTGGATCTACCCAACTCTGGACTTTTGATACTTCCCAGATATTGACAAATGCCGAATTATGATGGAAACTAGTTGTAGATACAAAAGAAACAAGAAAGAAAAATACTGTAACTGCATGTCCAAAGTTGATACAACAACAACTAAGCCTTTTATCCCAAGTATTTGGGGTAGGCTACGTGAACCAAAGAAAGAATCACGCAGGATCGATCACTTTGATAATCCTTCTCCATTCATTTCTATCAAGTAATATCTCATTTAAATCTCTAGAATCCATATCTTTTTGTATCACCTCCATTCATATTTTTTTGGTGTTCCCTTCGTTTTTTTAATTTATCCTAAATTGATAAACTCCCCTCGTCGAACTGGTGCATTTGAAGGTCTACGTTGCACATGATCAAACCATCGTAAGCAATTTTCTCGCATTTTCTCATCGATGGGAGCTACACCTAATTTAGCATGAATGTCCAAAGTTGATATATAAAAAAAAAAAAAACAAATTATGATGGCCTTTAGAGGGAGCATTTGAAGATGAAAATAGGGTCTGGAAAACACACCGAGTATATTGTATTATTAAAACAAATCTTCTTTAGTAGGTTTCAAGGGAATTAGTAAATTGATGGCTGGACATGTATAAAAAATTTGATAATGGAATGCTTTAATAATGCAACATAAATGATAATATGAACTTCAAAAGATGTAAGGTGATTAAAAAGTCCATAAATATCTACAGTAAAAATTTATTGATAATATGTGCACTTCTGCTATAAGAAAGGCCACAGAGAAATTTGAAACTCTTAAGATGGATTCTAACATAGGGTTATTTTTCCTTCAATGCAAACTACTTCATATGTAATGTAGGGTTGAACAGAAGGGGTTTGTGTTTCTCTCTCTTCGTCCTAGTAATGACTAGTGCTGCCAGAAAACCCTCTACAATGCGATATGGAGTACATGTTCCAAATTGTGGCACTAGTGATTTGGAACGAAGATATCTATATTTGGGATCTTAGATTTTTTTTTTTAATTATCATGATTGCAATTTTTTGATTTTGTCCTTTGTTTTATTTCCTAAATATTACTAAAACTAGTGGGGAGAGAGAGAGAGCAATTTTTTTGGTAGAGTAGAGTAGAAGCAAATAGTGAGAGAGTCCATACAAAATGGTATATAACTATTTCAAATATGTATATACTAAGTACTATAGTTTGCTAGTATGATGAGACTATTAACATTAGAGTTTGTTAAGAAGGAGAGAGATTCATCTCGGTTAAATTTTATAATTACACCATTATACACAAAAGACAAAATCCATGTGTATATGCAAGAATACAATAAACATAGAGAACAATCAGTATACCTTTTTATAGTTACACACAAAACCTAAGAAATTGTTATGTGTTCCAATTAAGGTATGCTGCTCATACTATGTGATCCAAAGAATTCTACCCTGGATGTATCACTTTGGTGGTGGCTACTCATGTTATCCATACTCTTTTTCATACCATGTATCGAAGTGATCCTCATGGTTGAAGATATAGGAGGAACACCATTGATATGATTAGCATGCTAAAAAATTTAAAGAAGTGATGGTGCATGGGTCTAATCTCATATGTACAGGTTCCATAGTAAGCTATCAAAATTAAGAATCCTCACCTTTGATTGTGATTTGCAGCAATCTAAATTTATTGAACTGCAAATATCACTTGTAAAATTTTTTGGGGACTTGACTCTAGGTTACTCGGGTCTCATCTCAGTTGCAAACAAGTATAAAAGTCTAACGAACTTGATTATCCTCATCTTTGGCTGTGACTTGCTGCACTTTAGATTTGTGTTATTGCAGTATTAATTGTTAAAACTTTAATTTCTTAACATGCATCTCTTATCTGTCAACAGTATCCGTAAGAAGTTTATATCGCACAAGCTATATAGTACTGGCACTTTACCTAGATATTATTTAAGATGCAAAGATCATGATAAATGGTGTTATCTCTCTCTTTTTTAAGGTCTAAACCGCGTATTGTCAAGTTCAAATTGAAAACCTCGTTCCGTGACTATTAGCAACCCATCAGGTTACAGTTTGTTCGTCAATTGTGAGTGATAAATAAACATTTCCTTAACTTCTCTCCCTTGTGGCGGCATTGTAAATTCTCATCTGGACAATCTACTTGTAGTTTGCTCTCATAAGTTTGTCAGATTCCTTTCTTGCATTCAAATTCATTTTTGCGTGCATATGGGCATGATGGCAGGTGTGCTGGTTGTGCAGGTGGTTGGGTACCTATGTGCCATTTCTGTTAAACCAGAATATAAAATACTTGCATTTTGAGAAAACCTAGGAGTTTAGAAGTCTTGCCAACTTAAGATATGTATGCTTACCAGATGCATTTAACATGCATAATTTTTTTTTTTATACTAAAGCATGAAATAAACAAAAAGAATTCTATATGTGTCTTCTTTGTGGCAGGCCAACCCAAAAGGCATCTTCTTACTACAGGCTGGAGTGTGTTTGTCAGTGCTAAGCGACTTGTTGCTGGGGATTCTGTTATCTTCATATGGTCCGCGTTAATATTAGTTGCTTGCTATCATTTTTTTCTTCGTGTAGATGTCATGTCAAATGAGTTTATTAAAGTTAGGCAAGCATTTATCAGTTTTTGTTTCCATTGATAGGAATGAAAAGAACCAGCTTTTGTTGGGAATTCGACGAGCTAGTCGGCCCCAAACTGTGATGCCTTCATCTGTTTTGTCAAGTGATAGTATGCACATAGGGCTCCTTGCTGCAGCAGCGCATGCTGCTGCCACAAATAGCCGTTTCACGATTTTTTATAACCCAAGGTAGTTGCTTTGCTCCAAATTCTTGATGTGCACATCCTTCTGTTCTTATTGATATGCATTTATTGCTTTGTTTCCTTTACCGTTTTCGTAGGGCATGCCCATCTGAGTTTGTTATACCACTGTCACGATATGTTAAAGCTGTGTATCACACTCGTGTATCAGTTGGGATGCGCTTTCGCATGCTGTTTGAGACTGAAGAGTCTAGTGTTCGCAGGTAATATGGCAAGAATTTAGCAACAACCATTAGATCAGGTTACTTTCCAAAAAAATTAGGTTGGTTAATATCATGTATTAGTACACTAACTTTCAGGGGCTATAGTGATGTTACTTTTTTTGCTGTAAAAATATTTCTGCTATCTAAGCTCATATGAAACTTGGTTCTGATTATACAGAAGTTATATGAGTCTATTTTGTTTAGTCTAGCCTGAACGTGTTAATGGTATAGTGTGGCCATATTGCCTTTCATTTGGATGTCGTGTTGCATACAGGTACATGGGGACAATAACAGGCATGGGAGATATGGATCCTGTACGCTGGCCAAATTCTCAGTGGAGGTCAGTCAAGGTAAAACTATCGAAATCTTGTTCTTTGTTTATTATCTATCATTTTCTTTGATCTATACCTTGGAGCATTTTCATATGACAGTTCATGAGTTGGTATTTTTCAGATTACACAATCAACTGAACCCTTGCATAATTGCAGGAACGTATACAGTGACAAAAGCTGTTGGGAATAATCTTGATTTTATTTACGTAGGCTAGTGAGCTATATATTTTTGCAGCTTGTTCCTATGCTAGCATTAATTAAAAGTGTCATAGAAATATCTAGAATGGACACTGCCTTCCTTGTGTCATTGATAATGAAAGGCAACCTATCCTGGTCATCTTCTTTTCCCCCTACATGGTACCTTGATATAAACTCTTGAATATCTTATTTTAAAAATTCTTATGTAGATTCTACGACAGTTAGTCCTCTTGTTCGAGCTTCACCTCCTTTTCCTTTAGTTAGAGATCTGTAAAATGATATAGAAATATGTTAAAGTAACATAGAAATATAACCACTGGACAATCACTTTATAAATTTATTTGTTTCTGGCACATGGAAGTCTCCTATACTTGTTGCAGTATATCTTTCAGATGTGCATAAAGGAGACCAAAAGTACATGCATAAATGTGCTGTAAACACAGTGCACACTTTACATGCATGGACTACAGTCTTTTTGAATGTGTGCTGAAAGCTGTTAGCCCAAGAGATCAACCATTCCAAAATCTATATACGGTTGAAAGCAAGGTTTTAAATATTGACTGGCACTGATGCATATCACAAATATAAATATTGAACTACAAACTTTCCATTAAATTTTTAAAAGAAGATACAACACATTTCTCACACTTAATATTTATCTTTGAGATATTAATTGTTCAAAGACTTCAAACTATCAAAAGGTGAATAGTAGAAAGAGAATAAGTTAATGGTGGACCACTAATAAATGTGGGATGGAAAAAGTGTTAAACCTAACTTCTTAGATTTAATATAAAGAATGCAGCCCAACTCTTATTATAATTTTGAGATTTTGATAGACAATGACCGTTCCAAGCTTATCATAAATTTTATTTACATCTTGCCTAGAATATTTATGATTTTTTGAAAGTTTTAAGTCCAAGATTGGAACAGTTCATTGGCTCACAACTGTATTAGGTCTCTGCTGATCCTCAAGGAAATGAGCATTGACTGTGAAACTAATATGCAAGTAATCTAAAATGCAGGTTGGTTGGGATGAATCTACAGCTGGTGACAGACAACCTAGAGTCTCGCTGTGGGAAATTGAGCCTTTAACCACTTTTCCTATGTATCCATCTTTGTTCCCTCTCAGGCTTAAACGTCCTTGGCATCCCGGAGTACCTTTCCTGCACGGTATAATTTCTCGACATTATGTTGTCATACCACTACTTTTTAACAATTTCTACCTTTAGTTTCCATTTGAAAAGTCGCACTATTGTCTCATGTTATCTAATAGATATTGTCTATAAACGTGTAGGCTTTATTACTATCTGTTTTCAAGATGGTGCAGTGGATTTCTTTCTCATATTCAACATTGCGTTGCTACTGTTATATGTTTCTTTATTGCAAGGAGCTTTGTCAATTTCACTAAAAATAATTAAATATTAATGTCTGAAGTTTACTCAAGATGCCAAAGTTCTGGGCTACCGTGCTCATGATACTATGGGCAATTGTTTTGTTTTAGTATTAGTAACCTAACCAGTTGCTTCATTTTTAGTTAATTTTGTTACTTTTGCTGCAATATTGTTTAAACTGGTGCTAGATAGAAGACGAGCAAATGCATATGCGTCATGAGCTAATATTCGACAACTTTCATGAATGCTAACAAAAAATCTTTCAAAAAAGTGTAAATTATCCAGTGTTCTAAATATCGGATACCGGTCCCATACCGGTCCCATACCGGTCAGCTAAATTACATACCAGTTACCGGATACCGGGCGGGATATCGCGATATGGCCTTAAATACCGGAGTATTATATCGGTGTCATACCGGTTAAAAAATAATCATATAATTGGCTATATAGAATATAATAAAACACATAAAATAAGTTTATAGTACTTACATTGGCTTATTTATATTCAACTAATGAATTTGTAGATACCTTTTAGAACGTTCGCATATGCACAAAGCGATATAATAATAAAATTAAGAAAAATAAGTTTTCAAGATAAAAGAAAAGTGTTTCTACAATATATAAGTGATATAATTTATAAAATTACAACATTGTCTTTTAAATGAGTTTATTTGAAACATGTAAGAAACTTTAAATATCAGTCTTAACAATATATTTTCTAGCTAGATTCAGAGTCTACTGGTTCATTTGATAGCATGCCTTGCTCATCATCTGATAACTAATCTGATGATGATGTGTCAACTTCTTCCTCATTATCATCTGATGCGTGCTGCTGCTTAGACTTTAAAGATGATGGTGCTTTTCCCTTTGAAGTTCTACTACTCTTGAACTTAGATGCCTTAACTCTTTCACTCTTTCTCTTCTTCGGATTATAGCAATTGACACCTGTTGGAAAGTCAATTATTCTCCATGAAGACTTCATCATTACTAGTTTCATAAGGATTGTCATTCTTTTTCTTAGGCATGAACCACTCGATGACCTTTTCCTCTTCACTGGATGCTACTAGGAGATCTCTGTTTGGGATTGAAAGTTTGTTCTTGAGTCTTACATTGAATTTGACAAAGACTAAGTCATGTAATTTTTTAGAACTTAGCATATTTCTTTTCTTCGTATGCACCTAAATAAAAGATAATTACATGAAGTTCGTTTAGAACATATCTATTTGGAAGAAAGAAATATTTAATTAGAAAAGTTAAAATTGTAATACCATCTCAAATATGCTCCAGTTTCGTTCACAATCCGAAGAACTGGTTGTCAGGCTCAAGATCCTCATTGCCATGATTCTCAATTCGGAAGCATATGTTCTGTAGAATTGCCACCATTGAGCTAGCAATGAATATTTAGAAATAGTTATTAGCTATTTAAAAGTTTATTTAATTAAAAATAGATTAAATTTTGCATTTCTTAAATTGAAATGCATACCTGGATTAATGATTCTCTTTACTGCTGCCCTTGCAAAAGACATTCCAAATGATCCATTTTGATTTTGATACATTGGGAGCTGCTGTGCAATCTTATCAATTCTATCATGATCATCTGGATAGAATCTGTGCATCACGTCAACGAAGCCCAACATAAACGACCAATCAGTATCAATTTCAGGCTGCTTTGCATAGTAATACATAGGGTTCAAAAAATATGCAGTTTTATGCAGAGGACCCTTAAGTTTTTCTTCCTATCTCCTACCAATAATCTTCCATATTGGAAGATATTTCTTCTCTTCACTCCCTAGAGTATCTCTTATTTCCTCTTTAGCAGTCTCTAGGTCACCATACAGAAAGCCCATTGAAGGGATCTTGTCCTCATCAACTCTATGCAAAACTTTCACCAGTGGAGTAAATAATTTTAGGGCAATATATGTGTTGTCCCAAAATTTGTTGCTAGCAATTATTTTTGCAACCTAAATATTCATAAAAAGATATATTAAAAAATATGAATAATGTATAATTTAAAATTATAAAATATAAATTTTCATTAATTTAAATAAATACCTTTATACCTGCATCTGTTCTGGATAGAGAGCAATCCATCCAATCATCAGAAATAAACATATGCTGCAACTCCTCTCTGATTAATGATAAAGAGAGAAATGTCGTGGCAAACCTAGTTGTACCCGGCCTTATTAGCTCTCCACCAATCTTCTTCCTCAGAATATCTAAAGATTTGGTGTGACTGTATATGTACACGGAGACTGATCTCATCATAATTGCATTTCGAATATGTTTAATTTTTCTAATATCTGCAAGCATCAAATTAACTGTATGTGCTGCACAAGGTGTCCATAATAATATTTGGATGCGTCGGAACCAATATGTTTGCTGCAGCCATATTGTTCGAGGCATTATCTGTCACAATTTGTACAATATTTTCCACGCCAACCTCGTACATTCCCCTCTCTACAAATTTGTGAATATAACTGCCATCGTGTCTCTCAGAAGATGCATCTTGAGACAATAAGAAGACTGTACCGGCCGGACAATGTACAACGATATTCATTAAACTTCTCCCTTTTCGATCCGACCACGCATCAGTCATTAAAGTGTAGCTATTTGTTCGGCAACTTCGTTTGAATGATTCAAGAGTTGCATTTGTCTCGTTGACCTCTCTCTGGAGGCAAGTCTCGCTTAGCTTATACGGGCTAGGAGTCTGTAAGTTTGGTCCATACATGCCAATGGCTTGGACCATCTGCATAAAAAATGGCTGTGTAGTAATATTGAATGCAAGCCCTTCATAAAAAAAACTGGCAATATATCGAACTGCATCGTCTCTGGCCTTTTTTCTGGAGGCTAATGGCACGGTAGGCTGTCTTTGAGCTGCTTCTACTGCCTTCTCGATCGATCGAATAGCAAATTGATCCATCGGTCCTGTTGTTTTGTGAGAAAATTGACCTGTTGTTTTGCGAGAAGATGACTTCTCTCGAGTTGTCTCCTCATCTTCTTCTTTCCCAACACGAACTTCTTTTAACAAATTTTGAAGTTCTGTTACTTTCCCTTCTCTAGTTTTATTTAGTATTACCAGAGCTTTATGCTGCACGTCATCTGGGATCAGGGGACAGCATTTGACATTCCCGCTGATATGACCTAAATATTCCTTCAAGCGGATAATGCCTCCCCAATATTCATTCTTACAAAAATTACACTCTACTTTATTGGATTTATTGGGTACTTTTTTCTCCAATTCCAAGCTGGATCTTTACCTTCTCGCTTCTCTTGGACATTGGAAGCACCAGAAGAGGATATTCTTCAAGCTATTTCTGACCTCAAAATTTATAAAAAAAGACAAATAAATAATTGATTAAATAGATAAATAATTGTTGCACTTAATTTATATTAACTTAATCTATTTAAGAATTCAAGCTTTTACTAATATAAATAAAGTTAATATACATAATCTAAGTTAAAAAAATAATCATATAAATAAAGTTAATAAGCATAAAGTTTATAAATATAAAGTTAATAACATAAATTAAGTTACTAATTTATATTAACTTAATCTAATTAAGAATTCAAGTTTTTACTAATCATTCTAATTCAAATTATATTAGCTAATTACTCGAATTGCTTTGCCTAGTAGTCCAGTTCAGTAATCCAATAATTCAGTCCAGTAATTCTACTAATTCTTGTAATTCACATGCTATAATGTAACTTGTAAGCATATGAAAGTTTATCTAACATAATCTAGTTCTTCCTTTACTAAATACTAATACAATTTTACAAATTTTATCTACCATGAAACTCATACACACAAACACACAAATGTAGTGAATTCGAATCACTAATTCATACTGAATCAGTGATTCGATTCACTGATTCAGTGTGAATTAGTGATTCGAATTCACTGTAGACTACAATTCACTGACTCATTGCCACTGGTCGAAGCCCTGCTGCCCTAGGCATCAATCATCATCCAAAATTCCAAATTGAAAAATGAAAATTCCCTTGCTCATTCATAATTTAAAAACTCAAATACACTAATTACAATAACAAACTAAAATTTAAAAGAAAATTAGACTAACATTTAACTAAAATTTAAAGAAAATTAAAATCATAGAACTTACAAAAATTGAAAGTCGACGATGCTAGAAGACACGCAAGAGGAAGAGGGAGAGATGTATCGTCGGCGACGGAAGCCGGAGAGACGGTGATGGACGTAACCCTAGATTCGGTTGCTTGGGGAGAGATGGCTACGGCGATTCACTAAGAGGAACGGTCGATCGACCAGTTGAGGAGGATGGAGAGCCGGAGAGGCGGCGATAGAAGCGACAGCTGACGATATCCAAGGCGACGAGGAGTGGGGTGCTCGATCGCGACAGAGGAGATTCGGGATTTAGGGTTTTTTTTGTTCGCGAACAGGGGAGCCATCGGATTTTATGTTTTTCCTATCGGGTCTAACAGGTTAACGGGTTTCAACGGTAATCGTAACCCGTTAACAAAAAACCGATAATTAGTCATACCGGCCGGTTTTTCACATATCGGATACCGGCCGATATATCGCCACGTGGCCGATATATCGGCCCATACTGGTCAAAAACGATATGCGATAAAAAACCCCCATATCGTCTCTTTTTTTGTAAAAAACGAGATATCGGCCGGTATACCGATATACCGGCCGATATTTAGAATACTGAAATTATCTTCAAGTAGTCTACAGAACTTGTCATCAAAGAGTTGAAAGACTTTCAATGGGAGTATATGCCATTGATAATCGGGTGTGCAGAATGATAAATGATCTGTCCTTTATCTTCTCTCAAGACGAGTTGCAGAATATAGTGAAGCAGCCTTGGGTCCTTTGCAATTTTAAACGTTTTTCTTAAACTACTAATGGAAACAATTAATACTACGAGAATGATTTTATGAATTTTTTACCTTTGCTGTTTGAATGAGAGAAATTGGTAATTATCACTAGATACTTCACTTTGTCAAAGTTCTCGCCATTTTCTAAGCAAACGCTCAGGATGAACTAGCTACATGCTGTTTATGTATGTTCATCAAATACTGCAATGTTAAGGAACCTTCAATGACACATTTTCTGCACCATCATATCTTGTGTGCCAGTATGTAGGTCACATATACTTGGAAGTACAAAATTTTGGAGGAAGACCACAAGAGAATAGTCATTTTAATATATATCTCTCTTGATCACCTAGCACTGCCACATCTCTCTGTTCTTTTGGTTGAGCATCTTTTATCCTTCTTAACTCACCTCTTGTCCTCATTTGAAGGAATATAGTGATCTTTGGAGTTGCCTTACATTTTTAATCATACTGATCTTGTGTCCTTTGAACTTTTAATAGGCATCCAAAAGGATATCCAAGATGACATGGCATGGAATGTATTGGAGGTTAAATATAAATCTCTCAACTCTCTTTAAAACACAGAATGATGCAATGACATGGACATCAACACAGTCATGTAGTAACCAGATAGAATTAGTTTTAAGTGAATTATTTATTGAAACCAAAATTCTATGCACAGGCCATGTGCTGGTCAATGCAAGGGGTTGCTTAAGCTGCTGACGTTGGTGGTGGTGGTTTTGTTTTATATGGGAGGAGAGGCGGCTAAGCACAAATATGCTTATACACATCCTGAAAAAGCAAAAGTTCTCACGCAGTCCCAAACAATTTGATGGGTCACATACCAAACAAGCAATCATAATACAATAATAAATCTCAAACAATCAATCAGGATGGATATAGAGATTTAACGTGGAAAACGCAATCGGATGAAAAACCAAAGAAGAATTGAAGTATGAATTTTGGCTTATACAACCACTTGTAGTGCAATTGTTAGACGAGCACAATTGCTAACAATGATCTAAAAGCATCTCTTTTTAACTCACAAGACAACCATAAATTAGATCCAGGTCTTAATCACCCAAGTGGTATATCCTTATTCACAATTACAGGTATAGATCGAATAATAATTTTAAATATGCAGAGATAGTTGCAATGACGAGATGACGAATATCTAGCAATAAAGATGTTGATATTGATGTTGATCTCCAATCTGAAAATAGCATGAACTCCTCAAGCTTCAATCACCTAAAATCTCTCGAAATTCCTTTTCAATTTTCGTTTACTTGAGATTCCCTTTTGTGAAGATGATAAATTTATATATATAGAGTTTCCACTCTTCAAATAAACTCCAACTCTATCTTGAACATGCATTCATCTGTAATCTATTGGATCAAATAATAATTTGAATCTAATTAACATAACCAAGATTCAAGTTGAAAAATTAATTTGAACTATGTTCTACCTACTGGACTACTGGGTACGGCTATTGATAACCCCAGCAATAGGAGCTCTCGGGTTGAATGTCAAATTCACCTATAGGTAAGTCAGTAGCTGCTGCTTCAGGCTCCTCAAGCTACAGCTAGGGATATGGATAGCTCAAATGTAGGTTAAGTACTTTGTCTTTTTCTTTTTGTTTTCGACACAAATTTCCATACACAAATAACGATAGGATGTTCAAATCCTAACACATTCGCCGATGTTAAAATCCTAACACATTCGCCCATCAAAGGCAGGGAATCTTCTGGTGTATATATTTTTTTAGGCAAACAGAATTCTGAAGTTGGTCTTTTTTAGTGGCTGCCTTGTTACCTCGTTGTAATTTTTACGGCCCCCATTGCCACTGTCATGTGGATCATATTTGCTTCAAATGGTGACTAAATATCCCCTTGATCTCTGTTCGTAGAATTCTTTTGCAGTTTTTGAAATCATGCCTTCAATTTCATATAAGCATCCTAATTTTGCTTACACCTTTGATCACTTTCTGATCACTTAGGCAACCAAAACTTAAAAAATTGAAACATGGACTGGGGGTGTAGATGGGTCAGATTTGGATCGTACTCTTGTAAAACTACGTGAACCTGACTCGAGTCTGGGTTGGACTCTCTTCTTGTTTTTTGATTTTCAATGTTCAAGAAAGCGTTTTCATTATGCGTGCGGTCCAGGACCGCATAACGCATAATCGGATTACGCGCCGATTATGCGGATTACGCGGAATTATGCGGAATATTAATATTTTAATATATATTAATATAATAATTATAAAAAAATGGATATATTAATGCTATAAAACTCTAAAAAATTATAAATAATAACCGTAAGCATATAAAATGAATATAAACTGGCTCTACATAAGAAATAAAAAAGATAGAAAGACTTATCTCTTAACTCCTAATGTAAAAAAAAGAACGACGCATGTATGTATGGATCAAAAACGTCGCTCACCTGCAAATCGAAAAGAAAATTTAAATGAGAATCAATATATATGATATATAAGAATTAAGAAAGTTCTTTAACACATAAAAAATGAACAATGCATGTACAAATGAACATATGACAATAATCCACACATTGCTAATACATGTTTGTGTCAACTACATAAGTAATTAGTTTTACATATTCAAAAAATAATACAAGTTTTTATCAAATACAGTTCATCCCACTCAACAAATTCTCTACTATTCCTCATTGTCATCTTCATATTGAACATTGTTTTCCAACTCCTCCTCAGAGCTATCATCATCATCGTCATTCACATCATCACCCTCTTCTTCTAAAACAGCTATAGCTTGATCATGTTCAGGAAGATCTTCAACAACTGCACTGGATGAACCCTCTTGTGCTCTTATTCCCGCTGCAGCTCTCCTTCTTAGCGTCCTTTTGCTCCTCCTGAGTCTATCTTCGTTAGCTCCACTTGCCGCAGCAACAAGATCCCATGTTAAGCCGGAACCAGGGAAGATCTCATCTTCGTCATCATTCTCTATTTCTCTAACAAATTCATCTTTCCAGTGCAAAGCTCTGGAATCATCTGAAGCAACCAGCACATCCTTACTATCTCCATCCTTTTTCTTCGCATTCCTTTTCTGTGCCATTTTTTTGTTAAATTGAACGAAGACGAGATCATTCAATCTTTTAGCATCCAGCCTATTCCTCTTCTTTGTATGTATCTATAAATTTATAAATGATTTTATAGAAGAGAAAAAAGAAGGTTAGAGTGTTAACTCTGAAAATAATGTAATTAAAAATTATAAAATATATAATCATTGTAGTAGTATTTACCCCTTCAAATACACTGAAATTTCTCTCGCACCCTGAAGAGCTACTTGTCAAGCTTAGGATCTTAATTGCTATTTTTCGAAGATTTGGTGCATCTCCTCCATAAAAATCCCACCAATGAGCTATTAAAGCAACATATAACAATATGTTAATAATTAGAAAGAATAAAATTTAATATTAAATTCTTTTAAATTTCATGTATAAAGGTTACCTGGGTCGAAATTATCCGTGCCATTAAAGCTCATTCGGTACCTTTCCGCCATCCCACTCCCCATAAGTCCCCCCTTATCTTTGTAGACACGAAATTCATATGAGCCAATCTGATCTTGGACATCATGCTCAGGGTAAAATATGCATATGCAATGCATGACGGCATTTGTTACTAGTGTATTTTCTGTGACTGTATTATCCCTATAATAATAATAGGGATTAAGATAATATGCCATCAAATGCAATATACTATCAAGTCTGCCCCTGGATTCTTTCTCAATTATATTAATAATTGGTCTAAATGCAGACTCTTTTCGATTGCAAGCAGCTTTGATCTCGTTCTTTGCATCTTCCAGCATTCCATAGACAAAACCCATTGAAGGTCTACGATCAGCATCAACAATTCTCAGCAATTTAAACAAAGGAGTGTATACCTTCAGAAGCTCTTTAATGTCTTTCCAAAAGGAGTCAGAATATAGTTTTAGTTGACTTGCCCTTCTCTGTCTTCGACCATCTGTTATTATCCCACTTATCTGAAGACACCATAGCAGCCAACTGTGATTTTTTGTCCAGCAGGCAGCTCAAGCTTAGGAAGGTGGTGGCAAATCTGGTGATTTCTGGACGAACAAGCTCCCTCCTGTTTGTAAATGAGCGCATCAAAGCCAGAGTACTGTGATGCGCATAGAGAAAAACTGTCATTGATCTTGCCTTCTCAATCACCGCTTTGTATTTTGGTATCTTACCAATACCCTCCAACATAAGATCTATAGTGTGGGCTGCACAACTGGTCCAAAATATATTAGGCCTTCTTTCCTTCAACATATTTTTTGCTGCCATGTTGGATGGGTGGTTATCAGTAACCACTTGAAGCACGCGCTTCTCACCCACTTCCTTGATGCAGTTTTCCACCCAATTCAATATGTATTCGCCAGTATGTGCATTGGCCGAGTCCTCAATGGATTTAATGAAGCATGTGCCGTCCTTGCAATGGACACATAAATTCATAATACTTCTATGCTTTCTGTCAGTCCATCCATCAGTCAAAATACTGCAGCCATATTCATCCCACGCTTCCTTTGACTTCTCCAAGCTGTCTTCAATTTTTTTGTATGCCTTATCTAAAAGAGGCACTCTCAATTGATATTGGCTTGGGCCCTTATACCCTGGACCGTGCTTGCCAACAGTCTCGCAAAACTGATCGAACTCCTCACAGTCGAAAGTGTTAAAAGGAATTCCTTTGGCATATGCCCACATGGCCGCATAATCATGTGCCAGCTCCTTCCACTTCCTTCTCTCTCCTTCATTGATAACTGCTTGCTTCCATTTACCTTCATCCACCAGTCTGTTCAGTGGACCACTAACACGAGGCCTATGATCTCCAGTGAGTTCGGGTTCTTCTCTCTCTCTTTCCACTGATGTCTGCACCTCTTCCCGGAGCTCATAATCAGCTTTCCGCTTGTCAACTTTTTTCTTCTTGATTCCCTCCAAGTTCTCCCTACATATACGCCTCTCTTCATCTGTGGCAAGCACACATGCTGACACTTCTCCTCCAACTCCTGCAACATGTTGCTTCAATCTATTTATTCCCCCTTTCACAATCTTATTACATTTGATGCATTTCACATCATTATAAGATCCTCTCTTTATTAGCCTACCATAATTCCACCCAATGTCATTTGATCCTGGTGGTTTTAATGGAATTTGGTTTTCTTCCTCACTTGATGGATTTGGCCGTCCACAACTACTTGAATTAGAGGCCATTGATGATGACATACAAACAAACTTAACTGCCTTAAAAAAATTCCTACATCACCATTAAGAAAAATAATAAACTCCAACTGAAAAGATTTTATTAAAACAATTCATAGATCACTACTTCAAAAGATTTTATTAAAACCAAAGAGGAGTTCAAAGATTTTATTAAAACAATTCATATTTATTTTCACTGTCACTGAAAATTTCAGTCATTTATTTTCACTGTCACTGAAAATAATTTTTTTTAATCATCAATTTTTACCATCAAAATAAATTGGAAAGCTCACTGTCACTCATCAGAAATTAACATACAAAATTTAAAAAAAAAAATTAGCTCACTGATCAGCTACATTAAAAAATATAAATTTCAGTCATTTATTTTCACTGACTGTAACTGAAAATTATTTTTTTTAATCATCAATTTTTACCATCATAATAAATTGGAAAGCTTACTGTCACTCATCAGAAATTAACATACAAAATTTAAAAAAAAAAATTAGCTCACTGATCAGCTACATTAAAAAATATAAATTTCAGTCATTTATTTTCACTGACTGTAACTGAAAATTAATTTTTTTAATCATCAATTTTTACCATCATAATAAATTGGAAAGCTCACTGTCACTCATCAGAAATTAACATATAAAATTTTAAAAAAAAATTAGCTCACTGATCAGCTACATTAAAAAATATAAATTTCAGTCATTTATTTTCACTGACTGTAACTGAAAATTATTTTTTTTAATCATCAATTTTTACCATCATAATAAATTGGAAAGCTCACTGTCACTCATTAGAAATTAACATACAAAATTAAAAAAAAAAAATTAGTTCACTGATCAGAAATTGGAAAAAAAAACCCTTACCCTAACCGTATGCCTAACCCTTAGAATAGTTAAAAAATACAAAAAATCTCACAAAAAATTTAACAAATGAAATTAAACATGAGTAGAAACAGCTAGAGAAGAAAGGAAAAAAGAAAAATTACCGCCGGAGAGGAGATGCAGTCGCCGGAGGGGGGAGGACGACGGGAGGACTTGATGGATTGATGATCGGAGGTGGTTGAGGCGCGAGGGATTGATGATCGGAGACTTGATCGACCGATTCCTACAAAAGATCACTCGATCGACCGAACGATTGATCTAACGGGTCGGTGAAGAAAACAACTTTCAGTGTTGACGAAGAACGGAACGATCGACCGATCGACCGACGACGGGAAAGGAAGATTAGAGGAGGAAATTTGGGATCGGAGGGAATTTGGGATTTAGGGTTATTTTGGGGGCGAAATTTTTTTCCGCGAGCGAGTTCGCGATTTTGGGTCGCGAAGAAAAGGGGAGGGGATATTTAACGAGTCGGGTGCGGGTCGGGTGCGAATCGGGTGCGGGTCGAATTTTTAAAACGTTGCTGACAACCCGTTAACCCGCCGAACGATTACTCGTTCCTATGCGGATTATGCGACCGCATAATCCGCATAGGAACGCATAATCGCCCTGTCCGCATAGACAGGGCGATTTTCCCGGTTTCTACGCGTTTTCCCTCCGCAAACGATTATGCGGCCGCATATGCGGCGGTAATGAACGTTTTTTTGAACACTGTTGATTTCAGATCTGATTCAGATCAAATTTAGTTGTGGACTTTATCAAGATAATTGCAGTTTAAATTTATTATATAAAAATGGTTCAATTTATACTTTTAGGTCCATATTTGTATATTTGATGCTCTATATTGTAATCTTTATAGTTACTGAAACTTAACTGAGAAACAGGGAAGGGATTGTTTCATAAATTATTTTTAGGTTTATTATCATGTTTGGGGTTTGGGAAGGGTCTTACCCATTCTCAATGCTGCAAGGTTCTTGGGTTTGATTTATATCTAACCTACCAAATTCGGCTATCAGGTGAGTACCATTTACGATGCTGCAAGGATTTAACATGGCACCCCCTTTGACGCAGAACAAAAGCGAATTTAGGATTAGGGTTTTTTTAGAGAAATTAAGGAAAAACAGATAAATTGGGGAAGAACAGGAAGAACTTTAGGGGGTTCAGAAATTCACTCAGATGAATTCACGCCTGTTCTCTACGAATTCACGAGGAAAGATTTTAATTCGAGCGAAATCCATACAAGGAATTTTGATAAATTTTTCCAATATTATTCATCATCCTCAATAGTTCATACAAGGCAAATATATATAGAAAAAAAAACCCTAACAACCAAAATCTAACAGAATCAAGTAAAAAATCTAATAAGATCCAAATAAAATAAAATCTAATCTCTATAATCAGATCTCCAGAATCAAATTTGATTTGGAATCTGATCTCCAAAATCAAATATGATCTCCATCAATTCTCCCCGACTTCAAAGCATTCATTCCTGATGAATGCGGAGATAAGAAATGATAAACATGTCCGAGTTGAACTGATTGACATCCACGAAGTATCCCAATAAGGCCATAGTAGTGGTCGAGGAACCATAGCTCGTGCATCACATCTGAACAAAAGTGGGTGGAGGAGAAACTGACTTCTTTAGTGAACTTGTGTCGAATCACGGTAAGTCTGGAAAGACACCTGTAATTGAAGTAGTCGAGTATGGATCTCATGAAATATCCAGAGCATAGGTAGTAGCAATTTTCATCGAAACTCCATAGAAATCTGAATGTGGAACGTGTAATTTCTTCACAATTTCTGGAAGCAACCTCTCAGGGAGAATCAAAACTTTCACTTCATTATTAAGTATAAATTCCTGCAAAATATTATGTGGATATACAATAAATTTGTACTCATCATTGCAAATTGCTATCTGTCTAAAGATCTTATCATACATAACATGCATATCAAACAAATGCAATTCAGCGGACTCAGGTGGTACAACTCCAAAAATTAAATATGTTGATTCAATAAGATGACATACATCAATCACTGCAAATAATATATAACGTCACTATACTGTGTGGGAATTTGATGAATCTCTGAGGGAAACTCCAAAAGATCTCTAGAAAATTAATATTAGGCGTTATCTGCCAAGACATAGAAAAGATCTTTAAAGATTCACCAGCAGTAACATTGTTATTAATTATTTCATTCTCGGTCTCTTCATCTATAGTTGACTCTAAAATTAAACACCTAGTATCATGTGAGTGCACTAGACTCTACTAAAATATTCTGAGTATCAGTAGTACTCTTTACGGTAGTATGGATCTCAATAGGAATATGAATCTCAGTTGCTGCATGTGTATTAGACTCTTGTGCCTCATTAATAATATCATCATTAACCATATAAGGAATGGTAGTATTGGCAATAGAAATAGACGTATTTGATTCTAATTGTGATTCAACTACGGTACTTTTTTTAGAGACATGAACGTTAATAACTCATAAATTGTCAATGTGATTACTAGGCATGATATTTATGGGTTTACTCTTGAAGGGACACTCATAGTCATAATGCCAAGATATACGACACTTAGAATACTTAATCATGGTATATTGAAAGGCAGAGTGTCAATATTTGTCGCATTTAGGATACTGTGTTTTAACTTTTAGATTGAATCTATTTTCTAATTTATCTAAAAGACGAGTCCTATAATACGTAGGAAGATACTCAATAAGAATATTTTTCATCTCTTCCCACGAATTTATAGAATTCTTATAACATTCCTCACGAATTATCTCTACTGAAATCCAAAAATCTTTGGCTTGTCCCACTAATCGTCTCCTAGCAAATTGAAATTTATGTCTGTTAGACATTTCATAATAGTCAAAGTAACATTTTATATTCACTAACCAATCAATAAAGTCGTAAGTGGAGGAATAACTATCAAATACGGGATCTTTATACCAGAATTTTTCATCTATTATTTCTTTAGCAGCATGCAAATCATAAATATAATGAGACCTATTTGACTCTAAATGATGACTAGATCGTATTGTAAAATGGGACATGTTTAATATACAGAATGGATCATGCAATGCAAATTAGTCAAGTATACAGATAATAGTGCAAAATCTAAAACTCGGACAACCCAAATGCATGTATTAAATTAATTTCTCCCAATAAATCAATTGCTAAATGCAAATGAATATGAGATCGCTAGAGAGAAGCAACTAACCGTTCTGTAACAAATTATTGCAATCCACTAATATTTGCAAAGAATTTAGTAATTGAAATTCAGTTCAACTTAAGTATCACCTGGAGGGATGAGTAGTTCACGTCCAAATGTATGATTGCATAAAGTTCTTCAAGAGATTAAGCACAATTGAGCTCTGATAATTATATGTAGAAGTCCTGGAACAGTGGTAATAGATGTCGGGTATGATTGGTCGATCATGCAGTCGGCAGCGGCGGCAGGGAAAAGCGGTGGGCGACGGCTGCGGCAGTGCTTCTTGGGTTATTGTTGCTGAGGCTATCTGCTGCTGCTTGTTGTTGTTGCTGCTGCTGCTTGTTGCTGTGAATTCACCGGAGAAGGGAGAGCGGGGCGGAGATCGATTCAGTGGAGGAGAAAGGAGATGATATGGAGGAGATCGAATCGGAGGTGGTGTTGAGGGAGAGAGAAGAAGGAGATGTGGAGGAAGAGGATTCTGAGAGGTGGTGGGGCGGTGGAGTTATGGATGATTTTTGGGTTGGGTTGTGGGATTGAGGATGGAGAAGAAGAAGAGGAGGTCCTCTCGGTTGTGTGGGAAGTGGCCGGGATTGTTGTGAGGGTTTATGGAGATGTGGAGGGCTGGTGAGGGAGGAAGAGGTTGCTGAAATTTGTGGTGGGAGGAGTTTGGGGAGAGTGGAACGAGAGATGGTGTTGGTGGGTCGTTGGAGAAGAAGTGGGGGAATTTGGATAATTGCTTTGGATCTACTGGAGGTGGAAGGGAGAGGAAGGATGGTGGGGAAGGTGAAAAGGAAGGAAAAGTGGAGGGTGACAAAAATCGAGAGAAAAGAAGAAGAAAAGGAGGAAGGAGAAGGTGTTGGATTTTTTTTTCAGATCTCTCTCTTTTGATCTGTTTTCCTTTTCTCTTTTTTTTTTTAAGTTATTTTGTTTTTTTTCACATGTCTAAATGCTTACAGTTTTTTTTCAAAAATAAAAATAAAATCTGAAATAAAAAATAAAAAGGGGATGGAGATGGAGAGGAAGAAGATGGAGATGAGGATGAAAATCTAGAGTCTGATATCAAGTTTGATGCATGATGAAAGCAAAATTAGGATTAGGGTTTGAGAATTAGAGTTTTCTGGAGAAATTAGGGAAAAACAGATAAATTGGGAAAGAACAGGAAGACTTACAGGGGATTTGGGAATCCACTTAGGCGAATCCACGCCCACTCTCTACGAATCCACGAGGAAAGATTTTAATTTGAGCGAAATCCACGCAAGAAATTTTGATAAATTTTTCCACTACTACTCATTATCCTCAATAGTTCATACAAAGCAGATATATATAGAAAAAAATCTTAACAACCAAAATTTAACAGAATCAAATCAAAAATTTAATAAGATCCAAATAAAATCAAATCTAATATCTAGAATCAGATCTGATCTCCAGAATCAAATCTGATCTGAAATGTGATTTCCAAAATCAAATTTGATCTCCATCACCTTTGCTAACATGTTACTTTAGTAAATTAATGACTATTCCCTTGTACATCATGATTTTCTTTACTTTTTTTTAGCATAAATGGTGGATAATCCCCCGCATTCTACTAATTAGAATTTAATGAAACTTAGTTACATAAATAGTATTACATAAAAGTGTCCCTCGCTAATGAGCGGACTAAATACAAAACTAATTCCCACTTTGCATCCAGACGGAGCAAAGAAATACATGAGATATTTGTGCCCAGATACCACAATACCATATGATATTGTTGATGATGATTTCATCAAGTGGTCACTGCTGACATCTTGGGTAAGTGTCCACATGAGCTACAGACTGATTGCAAACTTGAAATGAGATTCAAATTTCAAGTTTGAAGTTGAATTTCAGTCTGTATAATATTTGATTGGAGTGCAGCGTACCGTGCCTTGAGTTCCACACTCAGCAGGCCGTGCTTCGATTTCTGCACTCCTCTCCGAAGCCGACTACAGAACGGTGTCCTTTACCATGTTTGTGTACTTCAACGATGGTCTGGTGTTCGCCATGCGAACAATTTATTGCCGACTCTCGCAACCTCATTAATTGATATCAGTTCGGTGATTGCCACACAATCAATATTCCCATAGAGACGAGGAGAAAGCCCATTTCTTTCTCCGTCCCCATAGCTGGTTCCGACTTGGATGAAGCGATAAGGTCGAGCCCCTATTTATGCCCGTCGTTTGTTGGACCCAGTGACTTCTTGCCTCTCTTTTACAAACAGATATCAATTTGGTGATTGTTGCGCGATCAATATCCCATCGAAGATGAGAAGAAATCCCATACCTTCTCCGTCCCCATGGTTGGTTTCTACCCGGACGAAGCAATGAGGCTGTGCCCCTTCTTCTGCCCCTTGCCTGTTGGACACAGACTTCTTGCCTCTCTCTGTCGTCCTACCCTCCTTTGGCATCCTTTCTTTCTTGTTGAACATCACCTCTTTCAAATGTCTGCCTGTTGTTAGCTCGGTCAGCACAACATGCCACTAAACCGGCTGCCTTGCTTTGTCATGCCTCCTTTGGTCACTGCATAGAGTAACCTCCAATCCAGTGTCGTTGGTGTTGCATGACCTTCCTCAATGCTCCTCCAACATGGCCGTGGTCGATCTTCGACTCCCCTCAAATATCCATGGCCAATGAAAGCAGGATGGGGATTTTGATTTAGAATTTTTCATCAAAAAATTAATTTGAGTTTGATTAAAAATTGTAGAATTATCCAAACTCCAATGAAGAATATGAAAAGTTTTTTCATCCAAAAATCAATTTGATTCTAATTAAAATTTGGATAGTATTAGAAATTGCAAAATAATTTGAGATTGGACCAAAATATATTGCGTGCATGAAGTCGGGAAGCTTATTGTGTGAAATCGGGCGACCGAACGGGACGAGCGGGCGAGCGATCGAACGGGCCGATAAAAGAGAGATTTTTTTCCTTTTTTTCTTTTTCTTTTCTTTTTTTTCTTGGCCTGAGCCTCGCATGGGTGCGAGGCTCATGCCATGCAATTTTTTTTTTGTTTTGATCAATCTCCCGAAAGCCTCGCATCCACGCGAGGCCGCGGCTGAGCCTCGCGCAGGTGCGAGGCTCACCTCCTTAATTTTTTTTTTAATTTTGCCGTGGCCTCCTGAGCCTCCCTTCCACGCGAGGCTGAGGCCGAGCCTCGCCGTGGGTGCGAGGCTCATGCAAAAAATTGATTTTTTTTTAATTATCTTTTGCATGGGGGCTCTAATGAGCCTCGCGTGGGTGCGAGGCTCACCAGAATTTTTTTAATTTAATTTAATTTAATTAATTTATTATTATTATTAGAATCATGATTCGTATTTGGACTCGGATTTTGGACTCGGACTCGAATTCAAACTCGGATTTTAGATTCGGACTTGGATTATTTTTATCGTTCTACAAGACCCCCTCCAAAGTTTTTAAAATTTTATCTCTTCTGGAAATTTTGAAATACTTTGGATTAGTTGGATTTGGTGGATGAGTTTACAGAGATGAAACTTGCTAAGGGTACGGAGATACTTTAGCAAGTTGAGTATTTTGACTGTGATGAGACTCGTTTGGGTTGCCAAACAGAATCGATGACTCGCCTGACTGACAGACAGAGCCGAGAATTACTTTCGAATCGAGATTGAAGAACCATGAGAAGAGATGTACTGTTAAACGTACCTATAAGATCTTGGCAAAGGTATTCAGAAAACGTACCAAGGAGTTTCGGCAGAGGTGTAATAAACATACCGAAGTGATTGGATTTAAGTTATTTATGAAGTGGTTTTGTCTGACAGACAGAGCCGATGACTCGCCTGGCTGACAGACATAGCCGGTGATCGTGTTGGGATCATAAATTGCATTATTTGTGATTGTTCAAATCTCGCTGTCAGAGATAAGATCTTAAAGTGAAAGGTTCATGGGATTTTTAGCAAGCCCCTAGCTATCAACGGATTTGATATGCCTTTACCAATTGCCGTTCGGGTTGGGCTAGCTATTCTATTCTCCTCAGCCTGATGAGTTATCGAAGGTCCTGTTTGGCCTTAGATGTCAAACGTTCCTTCTTCCCTTTGCTTTTGGAGCATTGAGTAGTTCATGCTTTTACCTTAGCACGAGGAGTTGTCGAGGATTTGAATTCCTTTCCCCTTTGCTTTTGGATCATCGGGTCATGAGTATCCTTATAGGATAATGTTATGACAAATTTGTCATGGGATTTTTAGCAAATCCCCAACTATGAACGAATTTGATGTGCCTTTACCAATCGCCTTTTGCGTTAGGCTAGCCATACTTTTTCCCTTAGCATGATGAGTTGTCGAGAGTTTTGTTTGGGCTTAAATGCCAAACGTTCCCTCTTCCCTTTACCTCTTTGGTATTCGGTAATTGGTTTCATACTCTTACTCCTAGTATGATAGGGTTGGTGAGAAATTTTTGATTTCTCTTCCCGTTACTTCTAACAGCATTGGGCAGTTGATTCATTAGCCTTCCTTTCCCCTTTCTTTTTAAGGTGGCTACATGTATTTCTGCAAGAGTTTGTCATTGATCGGCATCATCATCTTGTTGCCGTCTTGATTGATCATGCGATAGGCTTGCATACAATATCGATTGGTGTGGGTCCCACCCCCTGTGTGGGTCTCATTTGAGTAGTCATTGTAATTCAATTGACTGTCTTCTTTTTTGAAGTTTGTGCGAGGTTGAAAATTAGCTTTGTATTTTGGATTTCTTCGTACGTTGGATCTGCCTCACACGCTATGTCTGTAGCACGCGGGCTTATCTTTGCATATTGAAATATTTATGCCCGGTTGCAATGTTGCCTTTTATAGGGGTTTTTAGAGTAACGTCCCGCCATATTTGCGCGACCGTTAGCTCCCACTACTCGAGAAGTGCCGTCATATTCGTTAGGCAGTTGCTCCCACGATCGAAGTAACACTGCTGCATTCGTCTGGCAGTTAGCCTCACGATCCGAGATGACAATTTTTCTGTTTGGATCGGGTGATTTTGTATTAAATTCCTACTCGAAAGTTATGGGTAGTGTCGCGAATCTCATTTTTAGATTCGCGAACCTGTTTTGTCCTTACTGGGTCGCGAACCTCAATCTTCAGGTTCGCGGATCTACTGAGTTGCGGACTTCTAACTTTAAATCCGTGGATTTGCTTTGCTTTCCAAAATTTTTCGCCGACAAAACCCCCTCCAAAGTTTTTAAAACTCTCATGATTCCTTGAGGAGTTTTGGAATACTTTGGATATAATATTCTGTATTAGAATCTCCATCGTATTTGCAGAAATCTATGACTCTGTATTAGCGTCACTGCTGCTTCTGAAGGGAAATGTGACTCTGTGTTAGCGCCTCATTTTGCAATTTTTGAATCATACGACTCTGTGTTAGGATCGCAGATTTTTGTTTTGGAAGGGGCACGTCTCTGTATTAGGGGCGCGAGCCTTCATTTTGGAGTAGAAAACGACTCTGTATTAGGGTCGTAAACTTTCACTTTGGAAGGGACATGTCTCTGTATTAGGGGCGCAAACCTTCATTTTGGAGTAGAAAACGATTCTGTGTTAGGGTCACGAGCTTTCACTTGTTGGTGGAGAAAGCGACTTTGTATTAGGGTCGCAAACTGTAATTTCTGAAGGATCGCAGCTCTGTATTAGGAGCGCCAGTTTCCACCTTTTTGGTTGCGGGAAGGCTGGAAGGCAGTTGCTTTTTTACGACGTAAGACTTGAGACGTTCTCTGAGCCGCATTAAATGAAAAGGTACCCACGAGATTCGGGCCAGATATCACGTCTGTCCAGAGATCTCGGCCGTCAATCATCCGCTATATAACTCCACTTTATGAGAGGCTATTCTTATCCCAAGAAATTTGAAATCTGAGTTCCTCGTTAGGGCGCCTCAGACCTCTCATCTTCAATCTCCTGTAGCTTTCGATTCTCTGTGCGAAAAGATTTTCTTAATCTGCAAAAGATGCCGAAGAAAGTTTCTTCTTCCTCCGCTGCTGCCAGTGGTCGTCAAGATCCTGAAGCAACCTCTAGTTCGATAGTGGTTCGGCAGGAACCCTTGATTGGAGGTAATAAAACAAATTCAGAAGGCAGTCTCTTTTCTCATTTTTTTATCTTTGAATCTGAATGTCTTTTGCAGTCGATTACGCCTTGAATCCTTGGCCAAAGGATCATTATTTCGGATATTTGGATGGCTATGATGGGAAGAAAGAGTTCAGATTTGGTCATGTCTTTCCCCATTGTACAGCCTCAGATAACCAAGAGTGAGAAGACAAAATTCTCCATCATTCTTGCTCAACATTGCGAGAGCTGATGACCAATGCATCTTTCGAAGGAGATGATCGGTTTTCGTTGCTCAAACCCGTCTTTTTGTTTGGGGACCATATTTCAATGCCCGACAGTGGTTTGGAAGATGGCGAGTATAAGTGGCTTCGTCAAGTTGAAGGTCGCTACTTGTTTCTCCCCAATATGGAGAGATTTAATCCGTTTTTATTCTTTCAATCCCTTTCCGTGCCCAGGCGAATGGACTGGCACATAAACAGGCCACAAGATAGCATTTTGCTGGGGGGATTCACCCCTCAAGGTGTTTTTCCTCGTGGTACTGGGAAGAGCTTTCGTAGATTGCTGCCGGGATTGCTTAAACATGATCTCTCCAGAGGCGAGGTTCCTATAATCGCGCAGACTTTCCTGCACCGTTTTACCAATGCACAAGGAGAGTTTCCTGTTTAGGATTTTCGTCCCCCTCGATAGGTTCACTGTTCTTCGAAAGGAGAGGTGGTCTTGACTGACTTCTTTATTCGATCATTTAGAGATCAGCTTCATCATGCGGGGGCTGTATCGCGCTATCAGGGCAGTTCAGTGCGGCATTCCCTTCAGCAGATTCCATTTTTTTGTTTTATTGGAATTGTATAATCCTGATACTTGTACAATCTTTTACCCTTGAGGCGAATTGGGTTTCGCCCTCCACGAGATGCATGAAGTCTCGGGCTTGTCTATGGGAGACGTCCCGTATGAAAAGTACGTCTCTACTGGAGAACTCCATCTGCTGAAGACTCAGGACCCTTTGGCTTATGATACTTACTGGAAATTGCTCTGCCATTATCATATTTGCATCCACACATCGGGCACCCGTAGTTTGAAGCCAAAGAAGTGACTGCAATATCTTCTGCCTAATTTTTCTAGGAGTAATCCGAACTTTATTCGCCTTCCTCCAGTTTCTGAAAAGAAGGTTGAGAGAAGAATTGCAAGCTTCGGGACAGATGCTTATGTTGCCGAATCTGACGAGGACGTTTTCAAAACTGGGACGTCCTTTGAGAGTTTTCATTATCAGGCCCTTCAATCCTTATCCGACCCTGCTTTCTTGGCGGGTTATTTGCTGGTATGGCTGAAAAAGTATATTATTCCTTCGCAGGAAAACATACCCATTGGGGCTGTATACCCAGCCGTTCTACTGGCATTGGGTAGGCGACTCAGTTTGTTGCCTGCCATGGTATGCAGTATTCAAAGCGGATTGAGAATAATATCTGATAAATTCTGCAGTGTAAAGGAGCAGAGGAAGAAAGGAGACCCTGTTATTAAGACTCCTAATCCGCATATAGAACTTCCTTATACTTATTTGATGACCTGGCTGGTTCTACATTGCCCGACTTTGATGAGTCCGAGTCCTGCAGACTCGCAGATTGATTTAAGTGCTCCCAAAGTGCAGCACTATGAGAGGTCGCAATGGAAAGGGGGCTACATGGCCGCGATCCGCAAAACCCTTCGTCATTTTTCAACTTTTGAGTTGTTCAGATGTTTCCCATACTTCCCAAATGCTGGATACGGGGAAGAATTCGCAGACACTGCTGGTGTTGATAAATTTACTACGCTATCCTCGGGGTGTTTCTGGTGGTTGATAAACGTCCTCCCATGGCATCTGGTCCTTCGTTTGGTAAACCTTTGCTATATAGAACCTTACTACCCGAGTCGCTTTGCCCGACAATTTGGGTATGATCAGTTTTACGTTGGTAATCCCAATAGAGAATTAAGTTTTGTTGGGAATGTTTTTGAGGGAGCTCGAGCTTGGTTTCACTTCGTCGCAGGTGGAACTCAAGCCAAATTTGATCTTCCGCTCAAGACTTGCGGATGCTAACTCTGCTCCTCAGAATTTCAACATACACCATACCAGTTTACGGGAGATCAGAACTTGGTATGCCCAGAAAAAGAAGGCCGGCAACACGAAAGTGGCAGGGATGGAGGATTTCAGGGGGGACAACGCATCTAATGAATCGGAGTAAAGGGAAGAGGACAATGATACACCAGTTCAGGCTGCCTCCCTTAATGCTTCTCTTGATCCGACATCGAGGAAGACTTCTCCTCCATCACAGTCTTCTCTTGAGAAATCTTCACATAAGCAGAATAGACTAAGTCGTCTTAGCGACTTGCCTACCATTCCGCGGGGGATTGATTCGCAGAGCACTCTGTCTGGGACAGGAACTGCAACACCCGCTCCAGTTGCTGAATCCCTCGTTGAGGAATTCAAGGTGGATGAAGATGACTCCTCCTTGACTCTCCGCTCCCTTAAGAGGCGTCGGAACCAAGGACCTGTCATTTGCAATGACCATGCTCCCATTACTCAAAAGGGTTCTACTGCTATTGGCCAGGCCGACGTCAGTGTTTCCTCGGCCTTACAAGAGGATTCTGTAGCTCTTGTTGCTCAGGGCACTGCAGATGATGAAGTGCAAATCATTAGGGAGACTCGCGCATCAGATCCCCAAAAGCAGCACCTTTCTGAAGATCAAGATGAATGGGGCGATGCTGATGACGCTAGTAGTGACAGTTTTCGCTCTTCTACTCCTCCCTCAGACCATGGTAAATACGTCTTTTTGAGCGAGGAGGTTCGAACCGAAGTATACGGGCCTGAAGTGTTTGGTCCTGAGGTGTACGGACTTGGAGAATCCAGCGTCCATCTTTTAGGTTTTCATCTTATTTCTTTAGCAATTATATTATTATCAACTGATACTGTAACACTTATTAATTTTCTTCTTTTTGCTACCTCCAGTTTCGACTCCGGACTTAGAGTACATGGGCGCGAAGGTGACTTTCCCAGACAATACCATCGCGGGAGCTGATACTGGTGAAGCGATCAAAGTTACTACCTCTGTGGTTGATACTTCAGAAGTGGTGATTTCCGAGGCTGCTATTGCTATGGTCTTGGCCACAGCTATTCCAACTGATGTTGTAGTTCAGGAGGCTGTGATTGGTAGCTCTGCGGAGATCTCCAGATGTGTCATTCCTCCTGGTATTAGCTTGGTTGCAGATCAATCCGCTTCTGTCTCAACCAATATCACTCCTCATACAGAGATTGACATGCTTGAGAATGATTTGTTGAAGGACACAGTGGAGACTTTCCTTCACTTCCTGAACCGCTGTATTGATAAAATACTGAAGGGGGTTCCTTTTGCTTCAATCACCAATGTTCTCAACATTTATCTAACTGCTATTGTTAGCATTGGTGGAGAGGATAGAGCTGCTTCTTTTAGGCTTATGATAACTCTGCTTCAAAAGCATGCTGAATTCCTGTCGAAAGCGAGAAGTGATGATAAATCTGAGAGTGGAAATTATTTTCCAGAAGCTGAGAGAGGAACAGTTTAAGCTCCAGAAGGAAACTCGGAAGAGGGCAAATGTTTGCAAGGCCTTTTTAGAAAAGGGTCAATCAGACCACGAAACTCTGGTTCTTCAAGTGGAAGCCGCTGCTTCAATTGTCAAGGCCATGATCAAGCTATTACTAGGACTCAAGAGACCATTGCCAAAGCCCAAGCTTTCCTAGCCAAGATCACCAAGGAACGTGATGAGTCAATGAGGAATCTCGCCAATTTGTCGCGTCAGAGGGATAATATATCCAGGAATCTTCAGGCGATGCAAACTGAATTGGATTCGCTAGAGGCTGCTGCAGCGCAGAATGTTATTGCTAGTGACGAGGAACTGCGTCGCCAAGCTACTGTTCAAGCTTATGAGATCTTTCAGCAAGACATTGATGACGCAGAGGAGAAAATAAAAGTTCTCTTGAGTCATTGAGTTGTAGAAACTGGTCCATGCATATATATATTTTTTTGTTCCTTCTCTTGTAACCATCCCCTGACATTTGTTGTACATGGCATGACTCCTTGTTTATGTAAAGAACTTAATCTTGGTTTGGTATTTCTAAGGCACAACTTTAGCATTTGTCTTCAAGGACTTGCAATAAACTCGCCTACTTTCGTTTGAAATTCGCGATTCTCTGTAACATTTTGGTATCTGTGTATCTGTCACGTGACTTCCGCGGATCCTTGTTGGGTTTGTGACTTCACATTCAGAGGTTCGCAAATTAACTAAGCTCATAGTAGATGTGCGATCCTGACTTCCAAGAATCGCGGATTTGAGTTTGCGACGTTCCATCCGGAAGTTTGCGGATTCATGCTAAGTTCGCAATCTTAGCTTTTGCGAACTGCAATCGCGCTTAGAAACTTCTCGGGGCGACTCAAAATTCCTCGGAATTTGTAAAGACTTCTGCGAGCCTTGGGATAAGGTCGTCGGGCGTGGGATCCCAAGCGTTGCATGTCTTTATTAATGACGAGATCTCTGGGCTGCGATATCTAAGCGTTCCATGCAACAGTAATAAATTCTGTGAGATCTGAACTGAAAATCTTGACCGGAGATTTCGGTTTTATCTCCTCTAAACGGGAGATCACAGTTACCAGATTGTCTATATAAGACATATGATCTTCTCAATGGAAGATCATCTAGCCGTGAGAGAATTTCTTCTTGATTCTCTTCTCTTTCTTTTGTAGCCGATCTGTCAGTGCAGCCATATTTTCTTCTTCTTCAACCGAATTGATGGATAAGAGTTGGCATATCACAAGACATCCAGGCTACATCAATCCAATGGGGTATCTCACCGAAAAGGTCTTTCTGGCCGTAGTTATTTTCCTTAATTAAGGTAAACCTCTTCTGATTCATATCCCTCTTCTTTTTCTTCTCTTTTAACAAGGATTTGTCTCGACTGCAGGAGATAACCGTAGTCATTCTCCTTAGCAATGGCCCAGACCCACTGAGCTCGTAATTGCTTCCAATGCCTCAAGGGGCTTGGAAGGTCTCATGAATTTTCCATGAGAGAATTTCGGATCTGGGGCATTGTTTTTCTTCTTTCCTAGTATCCCACAAGGTTGGGGTACTAATGACCAGGACCTTGAATTTGCACAACCCGTCATGTTGTACATCCGGGGTGTGCATTTGGTATGTCCAGTTTTGAACTAATCAATTCCCTGGCATCATCACTATGGGAACCAACCAAGAGGTCCATGACTGTGGTCGGAAAGAAAAAACAAGAGTATGCCTTTAAGTCGTCTTTAAAAAGGAGGCTACAAGAGCAAATTGGAAGTGGAGGTCATGGAGAAACTTTTTGATCTGAACCATGCCGAAAGAGACGGTTACATAAGTAAGTCTGTCATTCCAGAAGAAGAGCTTGCAGAAGCAAATTTTTTGATCTGAATCATGCCGAAAGAGAGTTACAGAAGCAAGTTTCCTCTTTTTTTTCAGTGATTTGTATTCACTCTTGTTGACTGTACAACACTAGAGAATTCTCTGTAATTTTACTATGATGATGAATAAAGAAGCTCTCTTCTTTTTCCGTAACTAAGAGTATCTAGAGAATGATTCTGATAATGATTACCAGAGGTAATTGTTAACTTGATAATTTTAAGATGAATCGAGATTTTCTAAGTACCCGAAATTACTGTGAATGAAAGAACTTGTTGATAAGAAACGAAAATTTGGTTCGCCAGAGGTATTATTTAACTTGGCAAATTTGATAGAAAGAAAATTTGGTTCGCTAGAGTTATTATTTAACTTGGCAAATTTGATAGAAAGAAAATTTTGTTCGCCAGAGGTATTATTTAACTTGGCAAATTTGATAAAACGAAAGTTTGGTTTGCGGACTAAAAAGCTTTTAGTCCGGAACCAAGAACCTCCATTAATGAACTTCTGATTACAGAGAAACTTTTGCTCACAACTTGCATAGAACTACCCAGGCCGTATTATACTGGTGTTCTGCAATTTTACTAAGAATAATATTTCATCAGGAACTTGCCATTGATTGGCATCAGGATCTTGTCACCATTAGGTTTTGTCAACCGATACGCGCCGTTTGAGTTGACCGTATCAATGACAAAGGGTCCCTCCCACTTTGGCTGGAACTTTCCCCTAGGCTTCTGGCTTGTTATGATCGGTCTTCTGACGGGACCAGATCACCTTTCTTAAAAGTTTTTTGTTTAGCCTTTTTGTTAAAGGTTCTGGAGATCCGCGCCTAGTATAGCCTCGGAAGACCTTCTTGAGTCATCCTTTTATGGAATCAAGTCCCATTCTTCTAACTCTCCCGGGATTTGTTCGTATAATCTGGAGGATGCTGGGATTGGATGTTCGGTCAAGAAGTCGGTCACGGCCTGTCCTTTGATAGACTTCTGTGGGACAAAGTGCATATCATATTGTGATAGCAAAATAGCCAAATTGGATAGTCTTGAAGTTAATGATCCGGATTTAGTCATTAATATTCTCAGGGGGTTAACTCTCGATACAACGTGGATGATTTGTCCAGCTAAGTAGTGTCGCATTTTCTATATTGTGAATACCAAAGCTAGACATTCTTTTTCCACAGAATTATACCGGTGTTCTGTCCCAACTATCATTCTGCTTAGATGATAAATAGCTTGTTCATGGCCTGACTCATTCTTCTGCGCTAGCAAAGTGCCCAATGAATGGTCCATAGCCCTTACATACAACAAGAAGGGCATTTCCGAGAGTGGGGATACAAACATCGGTGGCTTCGTGAGATATTGTTTGACTTCTTCAAAAGCCTTTTGGCATGCGTCATCCCAGACAAATGACACTCCTTTCCTCATTAATCTGGTGAAAGGCTGACATTTACCAGACAAATTTGATATAAACATGCGGATGTACGCCTGCCTATCTTGCAACTCTCTTAACTCTTTGAGGTTACGGAGAGGTGGCATGTCTTGGATAGCATTGACTTTATCTGGATCGAGATGTATCCTTTCGACGTTACAACAAAACCGAGGAATTTTCCACTGGAAACCCCCAGGAAAGACTTAGTTGGATTCATCTTGAGCTGGTGCTTCCTCATGAGGTCGAACACTGTCTTCAAATCTTTCAAGTGATCGTCTTTGTTCCTGCTCTTAATCGCTAGGTCATCTATGTAGCACTCTACTGTTATCCAGAGGTGCTCTTGGAATATTGCGTTCATGGCGCGTTGATACGTAGCGCCTGCATTCTTTAGGCCAAAGGGCATGACTGTATAGCAGTATATCCCGAGTGGTGTTCTGAAGGACGTATGCCTCTCATCATCAGGGTACATCTTTATTTGATTATATCCTGAGAATCCATCCATAAACGTCATACGTTCATACCCACAAGTATTATCTATCATAATATCCGTGATAGGTAATGGGAATTCGTCTTTAGGGAAAGCCCCATTTAAATCCCTAAAGTCTATGCAAACTCGGATTTTTCCATTTTTCTTGGTCATGGGAACTATATTCGCGACCCAATCAGGGTGCTGTTCCTCACGAATAAAGCCTGATTCAATCAACTTCCTGATTTCAGCTTCTATAGCTTTCATGATTTCTTGGTGGAATCTTTGTTGTTGTTTTACTGTTTAGCCACTGACCGGATGTTTAATTTGTGAACCGTTACGCTCGGATCTAATCCAGGCATTTCCTCATAACTCCAAGCGATTCGCGAGTGAGGGATATCAACTCCTCCCTTTCTTCCGAGGATAGGTTCTCACTTATGAATATGGGTTTAGAATTTTTTTCATCCCCATATTAATTTGGATCACTTTGTTTTCAGTTGGAGGCTCGAGCTGTTCAAACTGAATCTTCCACTTCATATTAAGATGCTTGGCCCAGAGATCGTCTCTTATCGATGAGATTTCTTCGTCTTCTTGGATAGCGAAAGCCATGTTCACGGACACTTCGCGGAAAATCATACCAATACTGACATCTGAGTCCCAGCATGGTGATTCTGACGAATGATCGTACTGTCGTTCTTCGGTTTTTTCATCTAAGGAACTTTCGGGAGTGGTGACGTATCCCAACCCCTGCTGGTTCTCTGGTAATAATCTGACATTTTTCCTTCTGGGACACAGGGTTGAAGGATTGTCCTTTTCCGATGTTCAACCCCCTGCCTTCGGTTGGATTATACCCCATTTTCTTCATTAATCTACGAGATTTTTCATCGTAATGGAAGAACTCGGTTTTTCCTGTTCATCCTCAGAATCTAAGCATTTCTTTTTGTTCTTATGACTTGCTCTTCCAAATACTATGGCTTTTCGGGTTCCGTTTTTGGGAGGGACCTCAAAAATGACCTGGTTAGCATTTTCAACGTCATACTTAATTCGTGTAAGGATGATTGGATAGGTGCTTGGAAGGAAGTCAGAGAATATATCTCATTTACATAGTCGCTGAATGCATCTGTGCTAGTGCTTGAGGGCTCATAATCAACACCAGAAGAATGAGCAAATTCCAGATTTTCATTTATCACCCATTCACCATCAGAGTGAACGGTGTTATTTACATCAAGGCCTTTGAGGCTTATCATAATGGGCTCACCGTCCCAAACTACATTCTCGGATTCCGAATCTTCGGATCCTGATTCTGTATCAGCCTCGTTGCCGCTATCAGTCATCTGGAACGGGCTGATCTGTAACACCGAATGCATCTTGATGCAGCAACGTGTCAGTAAAGTAATTTTCAACTCCTTTGAAGGGTTGTTTTTCCGCAACGAGCGTCTTCATGTTCGCGTCTTTGTCGACATACTTCATGCATTGGTGTAACGTGGAGGGCACAATGAGATTGCTATGGATCCAAGGTCTCCCCTGTAGCAGATTGTATGATGTGTCCGCGCCAATCACGTAATATGTGATTTCCGTCTTCAGATCGCCGATTTGACACTAGAGTTTAATTTTTCCCAACAGTCTACTGCCGTTAGCATTGAATCCGAAAATAGTGGTGTTGGTTGCTGCTAATCTACTCATCGGCATTCACAGATATCGTAGCATTCTTCGTGGCATGATGCTCAAGGCTGAGCTTGGATCAATTTGAATGCGATCAATCTCCGTAGATCCTACGTATCCCTTGTAATACAAAGGGCGGTGATGCTTGTTGTTCCTGACTTGCATATCTTCTGGAGAGAAAGCGATGTAGGGAACGGTCTTACCCGAGACTTGGTGACAGGTTGCGCAAAGAGATTCTCTTTCCTCACTCACCTCTGGTATTTGTGTCAAGAATACTTCTGAATCTTGCAAAGCTTCTCTTAAAACTTCTCTAGTAGATTTAGAGAGTTTCAGGAGCTCGTACAAGGTTATCCTTGCGGGAATATTGGCCAACTGTGTTAGAATATCGAACTGAAATGACTTCCGCGAATCCTCCGCAGGCTCTTTTCCCTTCAAAATTTTATCAAACTTAAGCTCCTTTTGTTTGACTTTTCTAGAGGTAGTTGAGAATCCATTGTCTAGCCGTAATTCTTCAAGTAATCTTTTCCCGAACGGGTCCCCGCGGGAGGAGGATCTGCATCGGCTACCAAAAAATTTCCGATTTCTTCCGAATCAGTCAAAGCAGGAATAACCCCGTCATCTTCGGGAATTACGGAAACGACATTAGAGGTAAAGATTTTTCCTCTTTGTCTCTTTCCAGATGAACTGGAACTTCATTATTCATCCCTTAGGAGGTCTGGATGCACCCACAGTATCTCCCCCTATTAGTTTCAAAGGGGAACAATCCTTTCTTTTGCTGTTGGTGCGGGTCAAAATTTACGACCTGCATCGTGCCTTTAGGGATGGGTTGCACTCCGTCTTGAACTGTTGACTCTATCCAGTCGGGCGCTTTGCCGAACTTGACAGTCACCATGTTCGCGGTCAACTTCTTCTGGTGCTCTTGGAGTTTGATGACATTAGCATCTATTAAGACTTGAATTTTATCCTTGAGGATGTAGCAGTTTTGGGTGGGGTGGTTAATGATCCTATGGTGGATACAGTAGTTAGGATTGTTAATTTTTCCTGCTTCTTCTGGACGTTTGGACTCCGGCAGCTTCAGCATTTTCTTACTCATAAGGAGGTTGAAGATAGTCTTTGCATGCTCATCTTTAAAAGAGTTGCTTTTGTGGCATTCGTGTCTGAGGAGGGAGCTTTGGAGAAGTCTTCGCAGGTTGTGGTGTATCAGTGACCATCGTCTCCTTTCTTTTAATCCTCGGGATCGGGACTTATAGTTGTTATCGCCAGTTCGCTTCGGTTTCTCCTTGCCTCCTTCAAGTCTTTGCGCAATTTCTTTAGCTTCTTCAGCTTGCAGGGCGAGATCCTTCCAAGTTGAGGACTTCACTGCTCCCATTCTGGTTAGAGGACTTCACTGCTCCCATTCTGGTTAGAACCTTAGTCGATAGATTATGTCGACAGGTTTCTACCAAGGTCTTTTCTGGCATCCCATGCGAACATTTGAGAGAATCGTTTCGGAATCTTTTGATGAAGTCCCGAGCTGACTCCCCTTTCTTTTGTTTAGTGGCTAGAAGTGCCGGCATTGATACCTCCATATCATCTTCATAGAACCTGGTGAGAAAGGCTTTCTCCATGTCGCTCCATGAATTGATGGTTTCCGGTTCTAGTCTCCGGAACCATTCAAAAGCTAGCCCCGTTAAGGTACTAATGAATACTCTCGTAATAATAGGGTCATTTCCGGCTAAATGTCCAATCTGCGACTTAAAATAGTAGAGATGCTGGTTCGGCGATCCTTTCCCATCGAAAGATTTGAGCTTCAACGGTTTATAACTTTCTGGGAACGGCACACTTTCCCATTCCATGGGATACGGTCTTACCACGCCGAGCTCTTGTAAATCGCTCTTATGCATGAGGGCGTCTAGTTGGTTTTGGAAGCTCTCCATCCAAACAACGTCTGCATTTCCTCCTTGATGCATGGAACGGTTGCCATTATCCTCATAATGTTCTTTCTCACTATTGCGAAGATCCTCTTCTTCTGTATTCTTTCCTGTATTCTTTAGTTGAGCTTTCTTCAATTCCATCAGAACATGTAGCATATCTTTAAGCTCGCTGATAGCGTTTTGCTGTTGCTGGATATGCTTGTCTTGTTCATCCATTCTCCGCATGAACTCTTCTGAGAGGTTTTGGGTCATATATACAGAGGCAGAATCTTCTAGGAACGAATCGGATGACTGCGATTCAGCCATAACAGATTTGACTATATCCTCTTCATCGGAAGAGACTCCAGCCATCTGTCTATAATTCATGGGGACTGTCATCCCACTTCTGAGTCGAGTGTTTCGGAAAACTCCTTGCTCTTCATTGAACAGATCTTTGGAACTCGTAGGAAGCTCTAGGTCGGAAGCTTCTCCTTTGGAGACTTTCTTCGCCTTCTTTTCTCCAGCACTTGTCATATTAGATGACACTGCAGGGTATTCTGGCTCAGAAAATTCAAGTCCGTTTCGTCGCCTCCTCTTCGCCAGTTGGGATGAAGATGTCGATGGAGTCGACAACCAATGAAATACTGAAGATCTGGTATGGGCTGAACAATGACAGTGAGATAGTACTGCATTGTTCAGTCGTTCACAGTGGCAGTGAGATACATAGGATTCTTCCCTTTTTTTGTTCAGGAGTTCTCTAAGATCTCTTGCACTGGGATTCTTTGTGACGTAATCATTTGTGGGAGATAGCTTCGCGAACGACATAGTCGCAGCCTTGCAGATAGGCATGCATTCTCTGTGAATTTGAGGTTCGCAGGTTTTGCGAGCTTCGTTGATCACGTGATCAGACATTCCCCATGGAATTTTGATGGGCTTACTTCGCGTCCTGTAGGGAATGTGAGTAAATCCTTCCGTGTCTCGACCAACCTCGCCTTTTGGCTTCCATATTTGCGTGGTAAGATTTTGCTGGGATGAGTTGGCGGTTTCCTTTTGTTGCGTGTTCTTGCGGAGGGCACGAGTTTTGCTTCTCCTCAGGTTTCTTCTCGTTGTACGAGTGAGAAGAACTTCCTTCTCCGCATAACAGTTTCACGGAGCGGGTAGTGGTCGTTTCCGCTTGTTGAAGCAGGGACTTTGGTCCACTTTGCTTGAGAGATCAAGAGTTTTTGCCGAAACTGGCATAGAGCCCAATGTTAGGGAAGAGGATTTCAGACTAACTTGGTCCGTTGACTCTCTTAACTGGGCTATTGCCGTCTCCTTGGGGATTGACCCCTTGGAGATTTTATGGTATCCCCTTAGGAAAGTAGGGTTTTTGGAGCTTGAAGAAAGAAATTCTTCATACCTTTTCTGGTCGACGTGAATGTTGAGCGAGTCGACCATACTACCAATTGGAATATTGTCGGATTGAGCTACCACCATATCACCGGAGGTGAGGGTAGTCCTCAGCGGAGTCGCCAATCTTCTGTTCGCCATAAAAATTGAATTTCTCTTTACTGACAGTCTTTCAATAAAGGATTACAATCTAACGGTTTTTCGTTTACAGAAGATGAGAAAAATAGCTTTTCCTCTTTGTTTAAGGCTGAGTTTATAGATAGCTATGGAGGACGATCCTGCTCTTCGTTGACACTCCGTACAATCTCTCTTAGTTGGCTAAAGGAAAGGAAAATGGCTCTTTACTTTTGATTACCAGGGGTAATTTATGGGAGAAGACGTCTGTCCCCGTCTCTTTCGTTCTCTCGTATTTTATAGGGGTTTTTAGTGTAACGTCCCGTCATATTTGCTCGACCGTTAGCTCCACTATTCGACAAGTGCCGTTATATTCGTTAGGCAGTTGCTCCCACGATCGAAGTAACGCCGCTGCATTCGTCTGACAGTTAGCCCCACGATCCGAGATGGCAATTCTTCTGTTCGGGTCGGGTGACTTTGTATTAAACCCCTATCCGAAAGTTATGGGTAGTGTCGCGAATCTCATTTTTAGATTCGCTAACTTGTTCTGTCGTTACTGGGTCGCGAACCTCAATCTTCAGGTTCGCGGCTCTGCTGAGTTGCGGACTTCTAACTTTGAATCCGTGGATCTACTTTGCTTTCCAGAATTTTTCGCCGACAACTGTTTGCTCATCCTTGAAAGCATATGTCGGTTGCGATCTAAATGAATCTCGATTATTTTGTGATTTTTTATTGGCAGCAGATTTGGTGGTCATTGCCTCACTTCCCTTAGGATGGGATGATTGTGGCTGTGGCTGATTTATGGTCATCCTTCTCTGAGCATGATATTCTTTAATACGACGGATTATGTCCTCCACCTGCTGCCCTTGTTTGACTAGATCTTTCCAGATTTTTAACTCTACTGCTCCTATTTTGACTAATATCCTGGTCTGGAGATTGTGTTTGCAAGTCTCCACCAATGTTTCCTTAAGCATGCCATGCTTGTATCGTACTGACATTTCACGGAAATGCTCAACGAAACTTTTAACCGTCTCGTCTTCTTTTTGCTTGTTTGCCAGAAGAGAGTGAATAGATACTTCGGTATCGTTTTCGAAGAAGCGAGGTAGGAACTCCCTCTCCACGTCAGACCATGAATTGATGGTTCCTGGGGCAACTGCATAAACCAAGTGAATGCATGCTCTCACAGAGTACTTGTAAAAATTCTTATCATTACTGGGTCATTGCCCATGATATGACTGGTCTGTGAGAGGAAGTAGTATATATGTTGGTTCGGGGATTCTTTTCCATCATATGACTCTAATTCGAGAGGCTTATATTTTGCCGGAAGAGGTGACTCCCACTCTATTGGGTAGGGTCTTATAATCCCTGCCTCCTATAATCCTTTTTGGCGCATTAAGGGTTCTATCTGGCTTTTAAGCTTCTCCGTGCTTTCAGTATGAGGATCAACATAATATTTGTCCTCATTGCCTTTTACCTCGATATCTGGGTTGGATTTAGTCTCCTCCTTCTTGGCCTCATCAGAAGAGGAAGAACCTCCTACTTCGTTTTCTGTGCTCTTTTGAGTGTTCTCCAAGACTTTCGCAATCATTGCTTTGAGGTCCTCAATGCTTCATTGCTGCTCTTGGATGAGGCATTCTTGCGCCTCAATCTTTTGATTCATCTCGGCCGACTGTTCAACCATGTGGACCGTCGTCCTGCCGAACCAAGAGGAAGAGTGCGATCGCGGCGTTGCTATGGCCAAATGCTCGCTAAACTTTTCATATTCTTCATCAGAACTCCCTCCCAACCTTTCGTAACCGCGGGGAGCTGTCACGTCTGACCTGATGCGAGTATTATGATAGGTTTCCTCTGTTTCCATATCAGAGACATACCTTTTGATAACTGGTTTCTTGCCCTTATTCACTACATTCAACGTGAAAGCGGGTAAGTCTTGATCTGAGTCAGAGTTTTGTTTTTGCAGCCGTCTTTTTTTTTCTAGAATATTGGATTCCGATATTGACAACTGATTAAATGCAGATGGTTTTAAAGCTTGACAGCGATAGTGAGTCAAAACTACTGTGATCAACTCCTCACAGCAGCAGAATTGATGGGGTTGTCACCCTTTTATTTATGAGATTCCTCTGCAAATCCGGAATTTCTTCATACGGTGCTGATATAACCATCTTTTGTTGACGGGACCAGTTTTTTGTGCGAGGTCTGTTTATCCAGACAGGTGTTTCTGAGAAGTCATGAAAGTTACATTTGTCAACCCCAGTTTGGTTCGATGTTCATCATTAGTTTTGATATGTCTTGTACAAATTTGCTGGGTAGCTTGGCGTGTTGATCTAGCCTTGCACGAACTAGTCTCGCGTGCTGGCTTAGACTCAGTTTGGTGTTTAAGTTTACTCATGCCAGGTTGGCGTCTGGTCTTATTCATGCCAGACTTATATGTGCTACACTGAGCTTTGTTAGGTTGAGAGGTGCTGGGCTGAGCTTTGTCAGGCTGAGAGGTGCTAGGCTGACTTTTGCTAGGATGAGAGGTGCTGGGCTGAGTTTTGCCATGCTGAAAGTTGCTAGGCTAATTTTTGCCAGGATGAGAGCAGGCTGACTTTTGCCAGGATAAGAGGTGCTAGGCTGGCCTTTACCAAGCTGATGGGTGCAAGGCTGGCCTTTGACACGCTGATGGGTGCAACGCCGGCTTTCGCCAAGCTGATGGGTGCAAGGCTGGCCTTTGCCAAGCTGATGGCCAAGCTGATGGGTGCAAGGCTGGCATTCGCCAGGCTGATCGATGCAAGGCTGGTCTTCGCCAGGCTGATAGATGCAAGGCTGGTCTTCGCCAGGCTGATAGATGCAAGGCTGGCCTTCGCCAAGTTGTTGGATGCAATGCTGACTTTCGCCAAGCTGATGGATGCAAGGCTGATATTCGCCAAGCTGATTGGCACAATGCTGGCCTTCGCCAAGCTGATGGATGCAAGGCTGGATTTTGCCAAGCTGATGGGTGTAAGGCTGGCATTCGCCAAGCTGATGGGTGTAAGGCTGTTTTTGAGCCTGGCATCCTCCTTGCTTCATGTTAGACTGATTTTGAGCCTGATATCCACCTCGTTTCATGCTAGGCTGATTTTGAACATGGCATCCTTCTTGATTTATGCCACGCTGATTTTGAACTTGGCATACAAAATGAGCTTTGAGTGCTTTGTGACGCGCCCTTCGATTCTGATTGCAGATTTGAGTCCGTTTTTGTATTGCGATAAATTTTCCTTTGGCGTCAAATGCAGCTAGTTCTGATGAACCATAATTTGAAAATCCAAGTGGCTATTGATGGATCAACGCCTTCTTGTCATCCAAAACAATCAGGTCATCTTTTTGTACATGTGTTTCTGAGAAGTCATGAAAGTTACATTTGTCAACCCCAGTTTGGTTCGATGTTCATCATTAGTTTTGATATGTCTTGTACAAATTTGCTGGGTAGCTTGGCGTGTTGATCTAGCCTTGCACGAACTAGTCTCGCGTGCTGGCTTAGACTCAGTTTGGTGTTTAAGTTTACTCATGCCAGGTTGGCGTCTGGTCTTATTCATGCCAGACTTATATGTGCTACACTGAGCTTTGTTAGGTTGAGAGGTGCTGGGCTGAGCTTTGTCAGGCTGAGAGGTGCTAGGCTGACTTTTGCTAGGATGAGAGGTGCTGGGCTGAGTTTTGCCATGCTGAAAGTTGCTAGGCTAATTTTTGCCAGGATGAGAGCAGGCTGACTTTTGCCAGGATAAGAGGTGCTAGGCTGGCCTTTACCAAGCTGATGGGTGCAAGGCTGGCCTTTGACACGCTGATGGGTGCAACGCCGGCTTTCGCCAAGCTGATGGGTGCAAGGCTGGCCTTTGCCAAGCTGATGGCCAAGCTGATGGGTGCAAGGCTGGCATTCGCCAGGCTGATCGATGCAAGGCTGGTCTTCGCCAGGCTGATAGATGCAAGGCTGGCCTTCGCCAAGTTGTTGGATGCAATGCTGACTTTCGCCAAGCTGATGGATGCAAGGCTGATATTTGCCAAGCTGATTGGCACAATGCTGGCCTTCGCCAAGCTGATGGATGGAAGGCTGGATTTTGCCAAGCTGATGGGTGTAAGGCTGGCATTCGCCAAGCTGATGGGTGTAAGGCTGTTTTTGAGCCTGGCATCCTCCTTGCTTCATGTTAGACTGATTTTGAGCCTGATATCCACCTCGTTCATGCTAGGCTGATTTTGAACATGGCATCCTTCTTGATTTATGCCACGCTGATTTTGAACTTGGCATACAAAATGAGCTTTGAGTGCTTTGTGACGCGCCCTTCGATTCTGATTGCAGATTTGAGTCCGTTTTTGTATTGCGATAAATTTTCCTTTGGCGTCAAATGCAGCTAGTTCTGATGAACCATAATTTGAAAATCCAAGTGGCTATTGATGGATCAACGCCTTCTTGTCATCCAAAACAATCAGGTCATCTTTTTGTACAGGTGTTTCTGAGAAGTCATGAAAGTTACATTTGTCAACCCCAGTTTGGTTCGATGTTCATCATTAGTTTTGATATGTCTTGTACAAATTTGCTGGGTAGCTTGGCGTGTTGATCTAGCCTTGCACGAACTAGTCTCGCATGCTGGCTTAGACTCAGTTTGGTGTTTAAGTTTACTCATGCCAGGTTGGCGTCTGGTCTTATTCATGCCAGACTTATATGTGCTACACTGAGCTTTGTTAGGTTGAGAGGTGCTGGGCTGAGCTTTGTCAGGCTGAGAGGTGCTAGGCTGACTTTTGCTAGGATGAGAGGTGCTGGGCTGAGTTTTGCCATGCTGAAAGTTGCTAGGCTAATTTTTGCCAGGATGAGAGCAGGCTGACTTTTGCCAGGATAAGAGGTGCTAGGCTGGCCTTTACCAAGCTGATAGGTGCAAGGCTGGCCTTTGACACGCTGATGGGTGCAACGCCGGCTTTCGCCAAGCTGATGGGTGCAAGGCTGGCCTTTGCCAAGCTGATGGCCAAGCTGATGGGTGCAAGGCTGGCATTCGCCAGGCTGATCGATGCAAGGCTGGTCTTCGCCAGGCTGATAGATGCAAGGCTGGCCTTCGCCAAGTTGTTGGATGCAATGCTGACTTTCGCCAAGCTGATGGATGCAAGGCTAATATTTGCCAAGCTGATTGGCACAATGCTGGCCTTCGCCAAGCTGATGGATGCAAGGCTGGATTTTGCCAAGCTGATGGGTGTAAGGCTGGCATTCGCCAAGCTGATGGGTGTAAGGCTGTTTTTGAGCCTGGCATCCTCCTTGCTTCATGTTAGACTGATTTTGAGCCTGATATCCACCTCGCTTCATGCTAGGCTGATTTTGAACATGGCATCCTTCTTGATTTATGCCACGCTGATTTTGAACTTGGCATACAAAATGAGCTTTGAGTGCTTTGTGACGCGCCCTTCGATTCTGATTGCAGATTTGAGTTCGTTTTTGTATTGCGATAAATTTTCCTTTGGCGTCAAATGCAGCTAGTTCTGATGAACCATAATTTGAAAATCCAAGTGGCTATTGATGGATCAACACCTTGTCATCCAAAACAATCAGGTCATCTTTTTGTGATTTTGAATATTTTGGGCCGACCTCGATAACCAATTTCTCAATCGTCTCTCCAATTCTGTCGACGTCAGATTGGACCACCATCTCCTCTTCAGTATATGAGATTTCTCCCACTGTGGTCGCCAGTCTGTTTTCGGTAGAAAGATGATTGGATCTTTACATTGCCATTGATCGAGAAAAATTACAGATTATCAAAAATTCCTCTTTTTCGAATTACAATGAAAATAAAATAAAAACAGACAGAGAGGACTTGTAGATTATCCAGTGTTTTAAATATCGGATACCGGTCTCGTACCGGTCAGTCAAATTGCATACCGGTTACCGGATACCGGGCGGGATATCGGGATATGACCCTAAATACCGGAGTGTCATATCGGTGTCATACCAGTTAAAGAATAATCATATAATTGGCTATATAGAACATAAGAAAACGCATAAAATGTGTTTATAGCACTTATATTGGCTTATTTACATTCAACTTACGAATTTGCAGATATCGTTTAGAACGTTCGCATATGCACAGAGACAGAGCGAAATACAATCATAAAATAAAGAAAAATAAGTTTTCAAGATAAAAGAAAAGTGTTTCTGTAATACATAAATGATATAATTTATAAAATTACATCATTGTCCTTTAAATGAGTTTATTTGAAACATGCTAGAAACTTTAAATATCAGTCTTTACAACATATTTTCTAGCTAGATTCAGAGTCGACTGGTTCATTTGTTGGCATGCCTTCATCATCGTCTGATGACGAATCTGATGATGATGTGTCAACTTCTTCCTCATCGTCATCATCTGATGCGTGCCGCTGCTTAGACTTTGAAGATGATGGTGCTTTTCCCTTTGAAGTTTTACTACTCTTCGACTTAGATGCCTTAACTCTTCCACTCTTTCTCTTCTTCGGATTAGCACCCATAGCAATTGACACCTGTCGAAAAGTCAGTTGTTCTCCAGGAAAGACTTCATCATCACTAGTCTCATGAGGATCACCATTCTTTTTCTCAGGCATGAACCACTCGGTGACCTTTTCCTCTTCATTGTATGCTACTAGTGGATCTCTGTTTGGGATTGAAAATTTGCTCTTGAGCCTTGCATTGAATTTGACAAAAACTAAGTCATACAATTTCTTGGAACTTAGCCTATTTCTTTTCTTCGTATGCACCTAAATAAAAGATAATCACATGAAACGAACTTAGAATATATCTATTTGGGAGAAAGAAATATTTAATTAGAAAAGTTAAAATTGTAATACCATCTCAAATGTGCTCCAGTTCCGTTCACAACCCGAAGAACTGGTTGTCAGGCTCAAAATCCTCATTGCCATAATCCTCAATTCGGGAGCATCTGTCCCGTAGAATTGCCACCATTGAGCTAGCAATTAATATTTAGAAATAGTTATTAGTTATTTAGTAGTTTAATTAAAAATAGATTGAATTTTGCATTTCTTAAATTGAAATGCATACCTGGATTAATGATTCTCTTTACTGCTGCCCTTGCAAAAGACATTCCAAATGATCCATTTTGATTTTGATACATTGGGAGCTGTTGTGCAATCTTATCAATTCTATCATGATCATTTGGATAGAATCTGTGCATCACGGCAACGAAGCCCGACATGAACGACCCATCAACATCAATCTCAGGCTGCTTCGCATAGTAATACAGAGGGTTCAAGAAATATCCAGCTCTATACAGATGACCCTTAAGTTTTTCCTCCCATCTCTTATCAATAATCTTCCATATTGGAAGATATTTCTTCTCTAAACCCCCTAGAGTATCTCTTATTTCCTCTTTAGCAGTCTCTAGGTCACCATACAGAAAGCCTATTGAAGGGACCTTGTCCCCATCAACTCTACGCAAAACTTTCACTAGTGGAGTGAATACTTTTAGGGCAATATTTGTGTTGTCCCAAAATTTATTGCTAGCAATTATTTCTGCAACCTAAACATTCATAAAAAAATGTATTAAAAAAATATGAATAATATATAATTTAAAATTATAAAATAAATTGTTTATTAATTAAAATAAATACCTTCTTGCCTGCATCTGTTCTGGAAAGAGTGCAATCCATCCAGTCATCAAATATAAACATATGTTGCAGCTCCTTTTTCTTCTCTCTGATTGATGATAAAGAGAGAAATGCCGTGGCAAACATAGTTGTACCCGGCCTTATTAGCTCTCCACCAATCGCCTTTCTCATTATATCTAAAGATTTGGTGTGACTGTATATGTACACGGAGACTAATCTCCCCATCATAATTGCCCTTCGGATATGTTTAATCTTTCTAATATCCGCAAGCATCAGATTAATTGTATGTGCTGCACAAGGTGGCCAAAATATATTTGGATGCGTCAGAGCCAATGTATTTGCTGAAGCCATATTGTTCGAGGCATTATCTGTCACAATCTGTACAACATTTTCCGCGCCAACCTCGTTCATTCCCCTCTCCACAAATTTGTGGATATAACTGCCATCGTGTCTCTCAGAAGATGCATCCTGAGACAATAAGAAGGTTGTACCGGCCGGACAATGTACAACGATATTAATTAAACTTCTCCCTTTCCGATCCGACCACGCATCAGTCATTAAAGTGCAGCCATTTGTTCGGCAACTCCGTTTGAATGATTCAAGAGTTGCATTTGTCTCCTCGACCTCTCTTTGGAGGCAAGTCTCGCTTAGCTCGTATGGGCTAGGAGTCTGTAAGTTTGGTCCATACATGCCAATGGCTTGGACCATCTGCATAAAAACTGGCTGCGTAGCAATATTGAATGCAAGCCCTCCTTCATAAAAAAACCTGGCAATGTATCGAATTGCATCGTCTCTGGCCTTTTTTCTGGAGGCTGATGGCACGGCAGGCTGTTTTTGAGCTGTTTCTACTGCTTCCTCGACTGATCGAATTGCAAATTGATCCATCGGTCCTGTTGTTTTGCGGGAAGATTGACCTGTTGTTTTGTGAGAAGATGACTCCTCTCGAGCTGTCTCCTCATCTTCTTCTTCCCCAACACGAACTTCTTTTAACAAATTTTGAAGTTCTGTTGCTTTTCCTTCTTTGACTTCTCTAGTTTTACTTAGTATTACCAGAGCTTTCTGCTTCACGTCATCTGGGACCAGAGGACAGCCTCTGACATTCCCGCTGACATGACCTAAATGTTCCTTCAAGCGAGTAATGCCTCCCCCATATTCATTCTTACAGAAATTACACTCTACTTTATTGGGCTTATTGGGTACTTTTTTCCCCCATTCCCAAGCTGGATCTTTACCTCCTCGCTTCTCTTGGACGTTAGAAGCACCAGAAGAGGACATCTTTCAAACTATTTCTGACTTCAAAAAAGTGGAGTGAAAAGGACAAACAATTAATTGATTAAATAGCTAAATAATTGTTGCACTTAATTTATAAATAATTGATTAAATAACATTGATTTAATAGCGTAAATTGTGGCTATAGGTCCCCGCATTTCATTAACTAGAGCTTAACGAAATAGATCACCCCTTCTTTAATTGCTCCAATTAAACATTTACATGGAAATCATTCAAGTTGAAAGTGAAATGTCAGCAGGGTGGTTCTCTGAGGCTACTATATGAGATTGCAAGCTTAAGTCATTTAAATTCTTTTATAACTTTAAAAGAATTTACGTTGCTAGTAATAATCAAACTTTGGAACCTCTGTTTAACTACTGATCAGGTCTGCCTAAACTCTAGTTATTGACGTAGATGGAATCTCATTAAAAGTGAATCTAGATTCTAGCATGAAACAAAATCAGTGAATACATAGTTACATATAAATAATAAATACTCAAAATTCACACAAAATCATTCCTTGAATCACTGATTCACACTGAATCAGTGATTCGGTTCACTGATTCAGTGTGAATCAGTGAACTGAATCAGTGATTCGGTTCACTGATTCAGTGTGAATCAGTGAACTGAATCACTGAATCAGTATGAATCAGTGATTCAGTCACTGATTCACACTGAATCAGTGATTCAGTTCACTGATTCACACTGAATCAGTGAACCGAATCACTGATTCAGTGTGAATCAGTGATTCAAGGAATCACTGTAGACTCCCCTACCCGCAGATTCACTGTTCAGCCCTCCCAATTTAACAATTCCCCTCAAATTACACCCAAAAAAATAAATCCAACATAAATCGCAATCAATTAAACCTAAATAGCACAATTATAAAAGAAATTGAAGAAATTTATAATTCTAAATCAAATTTAAATTAAGAAAACAAATTTAAATTTACCTGGCCGGCGGCGACTGCTCCTCTGGCGAACGGCGATCACCCTTCGAAGACCCCCAGAACTATGGAGAGCGGAGAAGAAAGATAGAGAGAACACGAGAGAGATTTATAGATGGATTGGGAAATGGGAAATTAGGGTTAGGGTTCGGCCGTTCGTCTCGATCGGTCGACGATCGCGGAGAGAGAACGAGAGAGAGAGCCAGAGAGTGGAAGAAAAAGAATCAGAGAGAGATTTACGGTGGATTTTGGGAAATTTGGGGTTAGGGTTAGGGTTTTGGTCGCGGGAGGGAATCTCGGATCGCCGGGAGAGAAAGAGAGAGAGAGAGTTCGCGAAAAAATAGGATTTCTCCCCTCTCTCGACCCGTTTTATATCTTAACGGGTCGGGTCTGAACGGGTTATTGGGTTTAAACCGTAACCAAAACCCAATAACCGATAATACTAAATACCGGCTGGTATTAGACATATCGATACCGGCCGATATATCGCCACGTGGCCGATATATCGGCCCATACCGGTGCAAAACGATATCCGGTAAAAAAATGCCCATATCGTCTCGTTTCTTCAAGTTTAACGATATATCGGCCGATATACCGGTATATCGGCCGATATTTAAAACACTGAGATTATCGCTCTCTTTTTGCAGAAGATGTGGGATTCGAGGCAGGTATGGAGATTTGTTCTTTCCCCGTTGACAATCTGACGTCGAGAGTTTGGAGACGATGGAGAATTCTTGGAGGAAACTCGTACAAGAAAGATCTGGCCGAAGGTTTTCTGTTTTTTGGTGGTAAGGCTTTGAAGCTCTCGCCATAGATCGATTTGCCAAAAGTCCTTTCTGAGTTCTCTTGGAGGGTATTTATAGGTCTCCGGTTGTTGAAAATGTTTCCTTGTAGATAAGAAGATTCGGTTTTCTTTTAGATAGATTCGAAATCCCTTTGTGATCTCGATGAAATATTCGAATCTTTTCTTGATTTGATTTTCTCCAGATTCATTGAATCGGGTCCTGTTTCTGCACCCAAAATCAATTAAACTCAAATTAGAATTTAATTAGAGTTTGTATGATTATCATTAATTTAGAATTTAATCCAAAAATTAATTTGAGTTTGATTAAAAATTGTAGAATTATCCAAACTCCAATGAAGAATATGAAGAGTTTTTTCATCCAAAAATCAATTTGATTCTAATTAAAATTTGGATAGTATTAGAAATTACAAAATAATTCGAGATTGGACCAAAATATATTGCGTGCATGAAGTCGGGAAGCTTATTGTGTGAAATCGGGCGAGCGAACGGGGCGAGCGAGCGACCGAACGAGCCGATAAAAGAGAGATTTTTTTTCTTTTTTTTTTTTTCTTTTTCTTTTTCTTTTCTTTTTTTTTTCTTGGCCTGAGCCTCGCGTGGGTGCGAGGCTCATGCCATGCAATTAAGCAGGTGCGAGGCTCACCTCCTTAATTTTTTTTTTATTTTGCCGTGGCCTCTTGAGCCTCGCTTCTACGCGAGGCTAAGGCTGAGCCTCGCCATGGGTGCGAGGCTCATGCAAAAAATTGATTTTTTTTTTAATTATCTTTTGCATGGGGGCTTTAATGAGTTTCGCGTGGGTGCAAGGCTCACCCGAATTTTTTTAATTTAATTAATTAATTAATTAATTTATTATTATTATTATTATTATTAGAGTCATTATTCGTATTTGGACTCGAATTTTGGATTCGGATTCGAATTCAAACTCAGATTTTGGATTCGGACTTGGATTATTTTTATCGTTCTACACCTCTTTCAGCAGTCCTCCAAACCCATTCTCTTCTCTAAATTTGTGTGCTTCTAAACCCTAAACCCCAGTTATTGTTCCCCTCTAGAGAGTATGGAGTAATATTTTTTGAGTAATTTTGAAGCTAAATTTGTTGTTTAATTAAATTAAATTTTTTTGAAGTGTGGGTGTTGAGGTTTTGAGGCTCGGAGGTCGTCTAGTGGCTATTTCGTTTATGCGTCATCGAGGCTGGTGCGAACAAAAGTCTCGTGGTCGAGTCCGAGTTTCAATGTGGCGTAACGCAAGGAGGCAACTAAAGAAAAAGAAGGGACTGCAACTGTAGAGCACAGGGCAGAGGAGTGGGGGAGGTGGTCGGGGCAAGGGGCATGGCGGAGGAGGGTGAAGTGGGAGACCGCAAGATGACAGAAGGATGAAGGAGGCAAAGAGAGGGATGGTGTGGTGGGAGTGGAAGTGGCGCAAAAGCAAGAGGGAATTTAAACCCCCACTTTTCAAGATGAGGGAGGGAAATTGTTGGAGGTAAAAATTTCCAAATAAAAAAAAGATGATAAATAGGTCGCAGAATGCGAAACTATTAATTAGCTTCGCGCGGAAGTTTAACTTCGCGTGGATAAGTAAAATGTGAATCTAAAGCTTTAGCTCCGCGTCTAGAGTATTTAACTCTGCGTGGGCAAATTTTCAGAGTCTTAAATTGGTTGTGATTGAGATTTGAGATTATTTAATACTCGATTTGAGTCCAATTAGAATTCAAATTCAAGAGATTTAATCAAAATCAAATATTTGATTAGAATTCTTGATAAATACAAAGACCTTCTGTTCTATTCCTAAGGAAACTCTCATAACTAACTAAAGTTTATAAAGTCTTTTTGAGAAGATTTTAGGGATTTTTGGCAATTCAAGTTATGCGATAGAGTCTTGAAGCCTTGGAGATGTTTTTGAGTTCAAGTTACGCGCGAGAACTTTGAATTCAGCAGAGAGAGAAGTTAGGGCTGGCCATCATCTTCATCGAATAGAAGTTTTTCACGTCGGATCGTCAACAGGTTCTACTAGTTAGATCCCATCACCACATTAGAACTCACTTTTATTGTAAAAGAGAGCGATAATATATAAATCCTCTTGTTTGTTTTTCTATTGTTCCTCTTTCATTGTAATTATCGTGATCAATGGAAGAAAATAAGATTTTTGCGGAGAACAAACTGGCGACCACAGTGGGAGATGTCTCTTTTACTGAGCAAAAGATCGTGGCGCAATCCGATGTGAACAAAATTGGATTGGTCGTGGACATGCTCGTCGTTGAGATCCGACCAGTAAAGGTAGGAAGAATATCTCTCCTCTGGATGGGGTAATCTGATTGAAACGCGGCGTTATCATCGCGTGATCTCTAAAACCCGTAAATCGGGTAATAAGGAATTTTCCGTTAATCGGGGATCCTTTGAGTCCGTGGTTATAGAGATGTCGTTTGAGCATAAAATCCTAAGCGAGGATGCCGTTCCTACTGCTGAAGAGGGCCAGGAGACCCGCCTCACCAGAATGCAATTCCGTAATTGAAATCGTCGAGCAAGACGAAGAGCCCTCAAGAAGCAGAGGCAGAACGCGAGGCGGGAGCAGAGGCAGACCGCGAGGCTATGACTTCAGGCTTGCGTTAATCGCACAATCAGTGAAAATCGCGTAAAACACAAAGCTGACTTTAAGCCAGTGTAAAGAAATCTCTCCGCGTGTGGTTACATATCTTGAACATGAAATCAGAAAAATTGACAACACTCGCATAAAATGCAAGGCTAAATTCAGATACAAGCCAGCATGTGATGAAATTTCTCCACGCGAGGGCGCTAAGCTTGGGTATGAAACTGGCAAGAGTGCTAAAATTTGCATAAATCGCGAAGTAATTAAAAATAAGCCAGTGTGATGAAAATCTCCACGCGAGGCTGTAAAAAAACTTGAGCTTAGCGTTAAACGTGAAGCCAAGAATTCTTGTATAAATTTCAGAGGCAAGCTAGCGTGTGAAGAAGTCTCTCCATGCGAGGCTGCTGAACTTGACTATGAAATTGGCACAAGTGCCAGAATTCACGTAAAACGCGAAGTCAATTCTAAAGATAAGCCAACATGCGATGAAAAATCTCCATGTGAGGCTATCAAACTTAAACAAAAAAATTGAGCTAAGCGTTAAACGCAAAACCAAGGATTCTTGCATAAATCGTGAGGTTATGCCAACGTGCGAGGATATTCCCTCACGCGAGGGTAAACAGCCAACAGAAGTTAAACTTCTTCAAAAATGTCAAGTCAGCATAAAACGCGAGGCTATCATACGCAAAACTATGGTTTAACCTCGCATGGAAGCTTTGAAACGCGAAGCTAACACCCAGCTCTGCATAGAAAGGTCAGTATACAGAATTAACACTGATAAGCAATCTGTCGAGCAGCAGTACGACGCCACTGGCCTTAGAAAGATTCAATAGGCACCTGGGTTTCTTCGACAACCGAGTAGGCCCCACGCCTAAAACATAACTGAAGATTCTCCATCTTCTAAAATCCTTGACCTCAGAGATTATTTGACAAATAAAAAGAAAACGACTCAAACTCAGTCGCATTCGACGTGTTATTGTGAACAAATAATATCAGCTGTATTGAATAATTGTTGTATTAAGAAAAGAATATCTATATTTGACAGAATAATTGAGTCTGAACAAAATACTCCAAAAGGAGAAAACGTGTCTAAAGTACAAAATCAAAGAGAAGGAATTAAAGGTAGTGACCTAAAAAATGGTGAGCAAAGGTAAGAAAATCCAGGAAAAAGATCGGGGGTCAGATGCAGACAATGAGGAACCTCATCATTTTATCCGACTCAAGTCAGGGTTGTCGCTCCTCGAAATTATAAGAAACTTGCAGCGGACTCATACGACTGACAGCGATAATTCAGCAATAGCTTCTCCGCAGTCATATACTTCCCGACCAAGAAAATTAGCATCGCACGCGGTGGATAGGTCCGATGACGTCGATCAGAGGTTTGAAGCCCAAGAGCAAATGATTCGAAACCAACAAATGACCATCGATGATCTCAAGTCAATACTTTTGAAAGTGGTCTAGAATACTCAGAAGATAGTCGAAAATAAGGCTAACACCTCCTCGGGAACACCGCCCAAAACAAATGAGGAACCACCACTCAATACGAATGAAGAAGATAAAGAAAAAAAAGCTTATTTAATGCATGAAGAAGACGATAAGTTTTCTTTTCATAATCCCCATGAAGAGAAGATGGAGAAGCTGCAAAGGCAACTTGATGCATTGCTACAAAAAAAGGAATTGAAGGAATCAGGGATTTCAAGGCTATACCCGCTTGAGTGAGATTTTGCCTACTTTCCTGAAAAATACAAACCCCTTAAGTTGGAATCATACGATGGAAAGGGGTCCCCAAGCCAACACATGTACTACTTGTCGCAAGTCGATCATCTGATGGGAAATGATCCCATAATGATCAAGGTATTTGCGAGTACCTTGCGAAGGTCTGCTTTTACGTGGTTTATGCAGTTATCTCCGGAAACCATTAATACTTGGTATGATGTGAAGAAACAATTTTTGGCACGTTTCTTTTGGGATGATACTGAAATATCGGTTTATTCTCTCGCTGCGACGAAGCAAGGAGAAGCGGTCAAAAGCTTCGTTGAACTCTTTAGGAAAAAATCTGTGCATTGTCGGTAGGGTATGACCCAGGAAACTCTGGTAGAAACCTGCAATCATAATTTCAGAACCGATGTGCTGATAAGAATAGGTGCTATAGAGCCCAAAATCTGGAAGGACTTGCTAAAGTAATGAGACCAGGTAGAAGATATAATTCGCCGGATTAAGAAATCTCGTAGTATGAGAAATTCTACAAATAACAGGCTATATATACATAATCTTAAGAACAAAAGGAAGACTATGATGGCGTCAGATGCAAATCTGAATCTGAGACGCTAAAATCCAAGAGGCATGGGCCCAAACAAACCCCGACCTGACGGGACGTACTCGTTCAAGGCAGAGTAAGTTGGCACTCTGTTTCACCTGCTCAATAAAAAAGGAATGTTAAAGTTTCCAGAGAACCGAAAGCCAGAAGATGCAAAAAAGACCAACAATTCTAATTATTGTTTGTTCCACCAAAACATTGGGCATCCAACCAAGAATTGCTACCCTCCTAAGAATCGAATTCAAGTATTGATAGAAGCCGGTGTCCTCAAGCTTAAAGAACATAAGAATGTTTTTTGTGAATATGGTAACTCTGGTTATAGGAACCAATGAGTTTCCTGCTGGAGCGACTCCTGTACTAGAAGGGAAGCCAATGTTTTTTTTTTTGAGAAAATACTGCGGGTAGAAACCCTCCGCGTTCCATTAACAAGTTGATAATGGAACTACAAACATTTAAACCAAAAATACACAACAGAGAAAACTAACTAGGAGAAAGTAGAAGACTAATACAAATAAGTATTCAAAAGACAACAAAGAAAACTAAAAGGTACAACTAAGCTCCTCAAGATCTTCAAAGAGTCCACCTAAAAAATATCCGAGGCCGTCTATCAAGTCTGGGACGAGGATGGGGGGTTATCGCTGACATCTTCTCCCGAAGTCCCACTTGAGAGCTGAACCCTGTCCTCCTCCGAAGAAATATCTGCCCAAAATAAGGTATCATGAATAATCACACGTAAATATGAGTGTAATGGGCGTGCAGTAGAGATAAAGATTCTATTATTTCTTTCACTCCATACATTCCAGCATAATGCTGCTGCTAGGGTTCTTGCGAAATGTGATTTTTTACACCCAATTTGTCCTCAAAACTAGTACATACCCTTGTGTTGATACTAATATTAAACTTATTGGCACTGTTCAACCACAAATTGCTTGTAAAAGGACAGTTCAGTAAAAGGTGTTGGTGGACTCTCCATCCTTATTGCATAGAACACAAATATTTGGCCCATTCCACCCTCTTTTCTGTAATGCTGGCCAGGTGAGTAGAACTTTTTTAACCGCCAGCCAGAGAAACATCCTAACTTTGGGTGGGCAAACAGTCTTCAAAATCCAAGTGGAATCATTCTGGATAATACCACTATCCTTAAAATGATTATATGTACTTTTGACTGAAAAATTCCCATCTTTGCTCCATCTCCATTGAGATTGATCCTCAATCATTTGATTAGGCGTAAATTCATTCAGGAAGGATCGTAACTCTCTGCATTGTAGTTTTTCGCTGACAGACGGTGTTTGCCGAAGATTTAGGTGCCACCTACTTCTGCCCCACAACCTACTAACCCTGGCTTCCTTTTCCCGAGAAAGTAGGTAAGCTCGTGGAAATAATAATTTTAAGGGAATCTTAAAGCACCACCTATCATGCCAGAATGCTATATTGTGTCCATTCCCCAGTTTAAACTTCACGCTTGGCCAGACAATAAATCGAGACAACATAACCCCCTTCCAGAAACTAGAAATAGAGCTCGGCCTTCGATAATTTGAGAGCCAGGTAGTCTCCTTAGGGCAATACTTTGTTGACATCAGTTTTTGAAAAGAACACTGTGGTCGAGAGATTAAATACCACCACCATTTTGCCATTAAAGATAAATTAAAGAGTTTTAAGTCCAATACACCAAGTCCTCCCAACTTTTTTGGTCTATATATGTGATCCCAAGAGATCAAATGATATTTCTTAGTATTGGCGGCCCCATTCCACAAGAAATTCTTCCTTATACTATCTATTCTTTTTCTTACCTAACCCGGCAGTAGGAAGGATATATAATACAGAGGTAATGTGGTTAGTACTGAGTTAAGTAATACCACCTTCCCACTCAAGGAAAGTAAATTACTTCTCCATCCTTCCAATCTCTTCTCGAATGTATCAAGTAACGGGCTCCAATCTCGTTTAGAAAGCTTTCCTGATTTAATGGGGATGCCTAAATATTTGATCGGTAAATCCTCCTCTACACAACCAAGAATCTCTAGTATATGAATGTGTGACAGATTTCTTGTCCCTAAGTTGATAAGAGCACTTTTAGAGAAATTAATTCGTAGACCTGACCAAACTTGAAAACAACATAACAACTCTTTGATATATATAGCCTTCTTAATGATGCCCTCTCCAAATATAAGTGTATTATCTGCATATTGAAGGTTAGTGATGGGGAAAGATGGGGCTCCAGCAAGACCGTGTAGCAAACCCGCTCTTATCAACTTTCTACCCATTACATTTAAACCATCCGCCACTAGAACAAATAATAGAGGTGATAGAGGATCACCCTAACGTAGACCACGTCTCATACTATCTCCTTGCCTACTTCTCCATTAACCATAATCTGTGTCTTGGCGGAATAAAGCCAACTTTCAATCCAGGAGATCCATCTAACTCCAAATCCACGCAATCGTAGAATCTCTAGTAGACAATCCCAATCTATCATATCATAGGCTTTTTCAAAATCCAATTTGAGTAAGAAACCTCCCAATTTAAGTTTTCTGCAATAATGGATGACTTCATATGCGGTCGCAACTCCTTCCAGAATGTTTCTTCCCGTCAGAAAACCAGTCTGATAATCTCCTATCAACGGCTGAAGTTTTTCTGCAGTGCGATTAGCTAATATCTTGGAGACTATTTTGATAGTACTATTCAATAAGGCAATTGGTCTATAATCCCCAATGTGGTCTGCATGTTTCTTCTTGCGGATCAGAGTGATCCACGAGTAATTGATCCTATCAAGTCTTGCCTCACCCGTATATACCTCATTAAACATCCGCTTTAAATCTTCTTTAACTTCCTGCCAAAAAGTCCTATAGAAGAATAGCGGGAAACCATCCGGACCGGGTGCCTTATTGGGGCCCAAGTCCCAAACAGCTTTCTTAATTTCCTCTTCTCGGAACTCATCCTCTAGCTCCATTAAGTTTGAAGTGACTTTCCAAGCACTATCTTTCATTTGAAGTCTGAATGGATATTTACTTCTAAGCAACTGCTTAAAATAATGGTAGGCATGTTCTTGAATTTGTGAGCCTTGTATTTCGCCTCTATCTGTCTTGAGATATTGTATTTTATTGCTTTTAAATCTCATAGAAGCAGATTTGTGAAAAAAAGCAATGTTGGCATCTCCCTCTTTCAACCATTTACACCGGGCCCTCTGCTTTCACATTATTTCCTCCTTTCTGTATATCTCCTCTAAAGAACTCAGCTCCAATAGCTTGGAGTTCTCCTCCATATTTAATTGTCTCACCTCTTCCTGTTTATCTAGTATCTCCATTTGGTGAAGAATCTCATCTTTATGATTCCTCGATTGAAGTCGATATCTATATTCCCATCTCCATAGTAGTCTTCTAAGGCGTCGCAATTTAATGCAAGTGTTACCTGTAGCATCCATTGCTGACGTCGGTTGAGTCCAACTTTCCTTAATTAGGTTGTGGACCCTCCATATGCTCCAACCACCATTTCTCAAATCTAAATCTTCGCAACAATTTTATCCCCTTTCGTCTCCAAACAGATTGGTGCATGGTCAGAGGTTGTCCTCTGAAGTGATTTAAGTTCTGCTAATGGAAAATTGTTATCCCATTTATTACAAACTAGAACTCTATCTAATCTTGCTAAATTAGGGACTTCTCTCATATCCGACCACGTAAAAAGACGGCTGCCAAGAGGCAGATCGATCAAGCCAAGTTGGGTAATGACTTGATTAAAAGTTGCCCGATCTCGGGGATTACGATCGATCCCATTTCTTTCATGGGCGAATGTCGTTATGTTAAAATGTCCCTCTATGATCCACGGGCTATCCCATTTATTTTTGATACTTCTAATCTCATCCCAAAAATTAGGTCGCAGTTGTGTATCATTAGGAAGCCAATGTTAATCAACCATGATCCCCATAAAATGAAGCAGAAGGGACTTCCCAGTTTCTACCAAAAAAGGAGAAACTATGGGGGTACACTCAGACTTGCTGAAAGACGAACAATCGACTTGCTCAGCTAATTTAACAAAAACCAAGAAAAATACTCGATCGACACCAAGCACGGACAGTCCGCACTTGCAAGTTGGCCCCTTAGGTACGCTCCGAACCACACCTGTGACAGAGTCATCTTCATTGGTTAGTAGCCGAATTGGGCTGAGGGTGCCGAAGATATTGACGGTGATCAGCATCATGTTGCTTATACTGTTCTTGTTAGCCATTGGAAAATTTTATATGATAACTGGAAATTTGATGGTAAAATGATTGCCATAAATTTTAAAAAATTAAAAAAAGAAAGGAAAAAAGAAAAAAAGAAAAAAAAACAAAAAAAGGGAAAAAGAAGTATGTATATATATACGAATATAATTTTGCTACCCAATGCTGTTAAAATAAAGGAAAGAAAACAAGTTTCTCGACAACCTATCATACTAGAGGATAAAGCATGAATTGCACAATGTTGTTAAAGCAATGGGAAGAGGGTATATCCTCAACAACTCATCATGCTGAGGCAAAAGCATGAATGATCCAATGCTGTTAAGGCAAAAGGGGAGAGGAAATCAAATCCTCGACAACCTATCATGCTAGGGGATAAAGCATGAACCATCCAATGCTATTAAAGCGGCAGAAAGAGGATATTAAGTTCCTTGCCAACCCAATCATACTGCGGGTAAAAGTATGAGATAAACTACTCGAAGCCAAAAAGCTAAGGAAAGAGGAGATAAAAAAATCTCTATAACTCACCATACTGAAGGAAAAAGTATGGCTAGCCTAATGCAAACGGTATTTGGTAAAGACATCCCAAATCTATTGATAGCTGGGGGTTTACTAAAAATCCCGTGGATCTATCATATTAAGCTCTTATCTCTGACAGCAAAATTTGAACTATCTCACCTATATCACTTAAATATGATCAAATTTGTCATGTTAAACTCTTATCTCAGACAGTAAGATTTGGATTATTATCGTCCATGTTATTTTAATGTAATAAACTATGTCATGTTAAACTCTTAACTCTGATAGTAAATTCAACATACGTGCGAGAGCACTTGAACTGTTCATACCAAGTCATCAGGCATGTGCAATTGGGCGCCGCTGTCAAAAATCGATGATCCTGACCCGATTGTCTTGATGTGTGCAATTCAAGTTACGTGTGAGAGTTTGAACCGTTTCCACCAAAATTCTAGGCATGTGCAGTTAGGCGCTTCTGTTGAAACTCGATGATCCTGATCCGATCATGTTGGCGTATGCAAATTCAAGTTACGCATGAGAGGCTTGAACTGCTTTTACCAAAATTTCAGGCATGTGCAATTAGGCGTCTCTACCGAATTCTTTGATCTTAGCCTGATTACAATATTGAAAATCCAAAGTATTTCAAAATTTGCCGATCATAGCAATTTTGAAAACTTTGGAGGGGGTTCTGTTGGAGTTAAAAATTTCCAAATAAAGAAAAAATGACAGTTGCAGAACGTGAAGCTATTAATTAGCTTCGCGCAGTAGAAGTTTAACTTCGCGTGGATAAGTAAAATGCGAAGCCAAAATCTTAGCTCCGTGTTCAGAGTATTTAACTTTACATTGGCAGATTCTCAGAATCCTAAATTGATTATGATTGAGATTTAGGATTATCTAATACTCGAATTGAGTCCAATCATGATTCAAATTCAAGAGATTTAAATTAAAATCAAATATTTCATTAAAATTCTTGATAAATATAAAGACTTTATATTCTTATTCCTAAGGAAACTCTTATAACCAACTAAAGTTTATAAATAGCCTATTTGAGGAGACTTTAGGGATTTTTGGCAATTCAAGTTACGCGATAGAGCCTTAAAGGCTTGGAGATCTTTTTGAGTTCAAGTTACGCGCGAGAGTTTTGAAATCAGCGGAGAGAGAGAAGCTAGGGCCGGCCATCATCTTTCATCGAATAGAAGTTTTTCACGTTGGATCGTCAATAGGTTTTACTAGTTAAATCCCATCGCCACATTAGAACTCACTTTTATTGTAAAAGAGAGCGATAATATATAAATCCTCTCGTTTGTTTTTCTATTGTTTTTCTTTCGTTGTAATTATCGTGATCAATGGAAGAAAATAAGGTTTTTGCGGAGAACAGAAATTAGAGGGAGATGTCTTTGAGGGAAGAGAAGAGAGGCACTCTTGGAAAACAAATATACTCACCAAGAAAAACTCTCTTTTCAAAAAAGAAGTGGGCTCACTAAGTCAAGTGGTGTGCTCATTTAGAATTTCCCTAGTTCCCCATGACATTTTAACTGCTCATTTGATTGTGGTTATGCATTTCTGGTGCTTATTCCTGAAAGTATGGTATTGTGTTGTCAGTTGCTAACTCAAGACAAACTCGGACAGAAGAATCCAATAGTGGACTTCTGTTATCCTCTCTATATATTGTTATGTTTTTATGCTTTATTCCGAAGTCCCTTCTTCATTATTTCTATTTCACAATATTACGGCTAAATCAGCATTATGAAGATTATATATAGGAGGTAAAGTAGCAGCAGGATGAATCCTTGAGATACTTCTATCTAAGTTTGGGTATGTACCAGGCCTCAGGATATGTGCCACTGTTTGATGATGTTTTTGGCACATCCATTGTCCCCTTCCTATCTTGTTATACTACAACAGTCAATTAGATTTGTGGGCTCATTAGTGTTTGACCTGTCAAACCTTTCAATGCTGCCCCTTTTAGCTGTCTATGTACAATTTTGGGGTCTCCATTTTCTGGCTCGATAATATTCAGTGCACTTCATCTAATACTATTGTTTATTGATTTTCAAACTATTATCAATGAGGCCCTCTTACAATAATTTTCTATGTATAATTTTTCAGAAAATATGGAAAATGACGGCAATGCTTTTATGTGGCTGAGGGATGCTAGAGACCGCAGCCATCATTTATTGAATTACCAGTCACTTGGTATGGGCCCCTGGATGCAGCAGAGGCTTGAACCAATAATGCTAGGAAATGAGCATGATCAGTTCCAGGTGATGTCTGCTGCAGCTCTGCAGGACATGAGGGGAGGGGAGTTTCTGAAACAACAATTACTGCAATATCAGCAGCCTTTTCAGTTTACTCAACAATCTGGCATAGCCAATCCGTTGTTGCAGCAGCAATTTGTTCAACAAACGGACCCTCAGCAGATCATTTGTTCTCAGTCGCAAAGTGTTCAACAGAACCATAATGTCCTGAGCCAGCAGCTGCAGCAGCCTCATGAACAACGAAAGCAGCAGGTTCAAGAGACACGGGATTACACACAGATGTTTCCTTTCGAGAATAATTACTTGCAACAGCAGAAATCACCAATGCCTTCTCAGTTATGCCAAAATTTAGTTTTTCCTGATTCGGGCACAAATTTCTCATCAGTTCTGACCCCTAGTTGTGTTCAGAGTCTTCTAAGAGATGGTCAGCCTGATGTTCCAAATTTGTCAAGCATTGGTCAACCCATGAGCGAGCAAACCCAGCAACCGTGGGAACCAAAGCTTACTATGTCTCAGGGCACTCCTTTTGGTAGTGCAGTTTTGCTTCAACCGTTTCATGAGAAGGAAGGTTCTGTGGAAGCTGATAATTGTACAGCTGATCCCCAGGATCACAGTGTATTTGGTGTGAACATAGTTTCCTCCTCCCTCCTCTCCAATGGAGTGCCCCATTTAAGTGGAAATGCTTTTGACAGTAATGTATCTCCAGCACCATATGCTGCACCTTGTATTCAGAATTCTCTTTATGCTTACCTGGATGAATCATCTGGTTTGGTGCAAAATGGGGAGGAGACTGATCCGGCAGCCAAAACGTTTGTGAAGGTAAGACCAGCGAGGTTCTTTCATAATAGTTAAAAGCAGCTTGACTAATGTTTTTCTTCATTCTGCAGGTTTATAAGTCAGGATCAGTTGGAAGATCACTGGACATTTCCCGCTTCAGTAGCTATGAGGAGCTACGTGAGGAGCTGGGTCAGATGTTTGGTATTGAGGGGCAGTTGGATGACCCTCTTAGATCAGGCTGGCAGCTTGTATTTGTCGACAGGGAGAACGATGTGCTTCTCCTTGGAGACGACCCATGGGAGTAAGAGCAAGAAATTAGACATATTAGAGTTGTTTCTTTATTTCAAGTTTCCATTTTGTTTCCTTCTAAACAATGCAATTTTATCATAAGCTTGCATCTTTTCTCAATGTTATATTCATTGTATATGCCATCTGGAATGCATCTGTCTGAATATGTGCATATTTGAATACATGCAGATGTATGTGTCAGTATACATAATTATGCAGAAACTATTATAAGAAGCTAAATTTCTTTGGTAATAAAGTAGACTGATAAAATCCTAGTAATCCTGATTTATGTAATGCGAACTTAGAAGAAGAGCAACTCTTAAAGGTCAACAACAGTACGTTCAACTAAGACAGTCAAGAATGTGTTATGAACCAAACTTCATAATGGGAGTACCAAATGTTCCTGCAGCCCTAGCTTCCCAGAGGTCATTCCAAGTTGTTCCTTCAACATCCTTTGTCTATAGTATCCGTGGAGTATATAAATTAACAATTCACTTTCAGTTTATGTGTGAAACCAAGTTTATGCTTCATAAGTATTTTCAATATGTAATCGGAATTATAATATATAATAACATGTAGCATGTCATAATCAGGAACATTTGAGCTTGTGAAAGTTTCCCAAGGAGTTATTTATTAGGGTTCTGAAGGAATCTATGTACGCTATTATGATTGTTGAAGAAAAAATATGACTGCTGAGGTAATTATAGGAAAACTTGATAGTGATTTCACTAGCTATAGCTTGGTTCCAGGAAATCTGTCCTTGGTCTGATTCTCCGTATTATGATTATGAGTTGTTTAATTTTGCTTTATAGACAATGTTTACCCACAAAAAATCAGCTTACGCTTTTGAGAAAGTGGATGTTTGGCATGGTATGACAGCATCGGGTTTGGAGAGTTTCAAGGTTTAACTTTGTGCATGGTAAACTATGTTCGTTTTGTCCTTTCCTTGGAGAGGCATCCCTCTTTTGGAGGTTTGTGTTGCTAATGGAGCGCATTGCCGCAGTGGGATTCGATCTACCGAAACGGGTCCAAAACCGGCCCAAACCTGTTATGATATAATATATATATAGGGTGTGGTGCTAGGGTTTTGGTTGAGCCGAAAAAAGGAGCCGAAATTAAAAAAAAGGCCGCAGCAAACAAAAGTTATAAAAGGAGGCGGCTACAAATTATTTATTTGGCTGGAAGCAGAAATAATTAAAAAGGTGCTGCGGAGGGGTGCTGCGTTGGCCAGGGTAAAAATAATTTGTGGTGAAGGCTATTCTTTTGGCCGAAGAAAGAATAGGTGGGGAATTCCTTTATAGCCGAAAGTAAAGAAGAAAAAGAAAAGAAGGCGAGGCTTCTTTCGGGGTTTTCTTCGGCGGCCGAAGCAAAGAGGAAAATCACTGCAACAAGTGGTTAGGGTTTTGATCTCAAAATCTTGTGTGATTTCTTTGTCAATTTCTCTTGTGGTTGAGAACTAGAAAGTTGTAATTCTCTTTTGATATAGTGGAAGTTTTTTGAACGTGTCCCCGTGGACGTAAGCATATTACCGAATCACGTTAAATCTGCGTGTTCTCTGTCTCTGCTATTTTTCTCTTCGGTTAACTATTTTATTCCGCTGGTTGTTGCATTAGTATTATTCCGCTATTTTTATTAACAATTGGTATCAGAGCTTTGGTTCGGGTCAGATTTCACTCAGATCAGTGTTGATTTTGAATGGGAGTTATGGCGGAAGATAGGAAGGGAAAAATTGAAAAATTTGATGGGACAGATTTCTAATGGTGGAAGTTGCAGATGGAAGATTATTTATATTTAAAGATTTTACATCAACCACTGTTTAGAGGAAAGCCAGAAAAGATGACAGATGAGGAGTGGGAATTGTTGGACATGAGGGCTTTGGCGCAGATTCGATTGTGACTGACAAAGCAGGTTGTGTTCAACGTTTCCAAGGAGAAGACCACTTCAGGTTTGATGTCAGCGTTGGCTAAATTTTATGAGAAGCTGTCTGCTTCAAATAAACTGTTTCTAATGAAAAAGTTGTTTAACTTGAGGATGCTTTCTGATAGTTCAGTTGTTAATCATTTGAATGAATTTAACACATTATGGGCACAACTTGAATCCTTAGATTTTGTCTTTACTGATGACATTAAAGCTTTGATGTTTATGTGTTTGTTATCGGAGAGTTGGAGTAATGTTGTTATGGCCATCAGCAATGCTTCAAATACTGCTCTTAAATTTGATGATATTATGAGTACAATCATGAATGATGAATTGATGAAAAAGAGTATGGGTGAGAGCACAGTTTTTACAAGTACTGCTTTGTCTATTGATAATGATAGAAGGAAGGAAAGAGGTAGAAGTTTAAGTAGGGAGTCAAAGCAAAGAGGGAGATCAAAATCTAAGGGAAAGTTTAAGAAAAAGTGTGTTGGAAATGTAAGACAGAGGGTCATATGAAGAAGGATTGCCCAAACAAAGATAAGGAAGGAGCGAATGTCGTGAATCCAAGTAAAGAGTATGATGACTTGTGCTTGTCTGTTCATACAGAATCAAGGTCAGATCTGTGGTTTGTGGACTCAGAGGCTTCGTTCTATCGCACTGCTTGCAGAGAATGGTTTGAGAATTATGTCCAAGGTGATTTTGGACATGGAACTGTTGGTAATGGGCATGAATGCAAGATTGTCGGTAAGTGGACAATTCAGTTGAAGTTGCACAATGGTGAAAAGTTGCTTTTACAAGAGGTTGGGCATATACCAGATTTGAAGAAGAATTTGATATCTGTTAGCAAGCTAGATGGCGAAAGTTGTCAAATCTCATTTGAGAGGAAACGGTGGAAGATTAGCAAAGGAGCAATGTTAGTGGTCAAGAGTAAGAGAGTGGGAACTCTATATTTACTCAAAAGCTCGGTGAATCACGTTGTTTTTTTGGCCACTGTGAAGAATGAGAAGGCTACCTTATGGCATCAGAGGCTCGGTTACTTGAGCGAAAGCAGCATGAGGGTATTGCAATTCAGAGGTATGTTGACAGATATGAAAGATGCTAATTTTGATTTCTGTGAGAACTGTGTTTGGAAAACAGAAAAGAGCTAGTTTTATGAAGGATGGCAAGGAGAAGAAAACCGAGAGATTAGAGTTGGTATATACAGATGTATGGGGCCTTCTTCGGTGAAGTCTCTTGGAGGTAATTCTTATTTTATCACTTTCATAGATGATGCAAGTAGGAAAACATGGGTGTTCACACTTAAGCAGAAATCCGATGTTTTCAAGATCTTCAAGGTATGGAAAGCTTTTGTTAAGAATGAAACATGTTTGAAGGTGAAATGTCTGTTGTCAGACAATGGTGAGGAATTTTGCAATAGAGAGTTCGATGACTATTGCTCCACCCGCGGGATCAGGAGAGTAAAGACTATACCGAGGATACTACAGTAAAATGGCGTGGCTGAGATGATGAATAGAACCATTTTGGAGCGAGCTCGAAGTATGAGACTATATGCAGGTTTGCTTTTGCAACTTTGGAGAGTCGCTGTAGATATAGCAGTCTATCTGATCAACAGGAGTCCAGCTAGTGATTTAGATGGAGGAATTCTAGAGGAGGTGTGGTCTGGTAAGATTGAATTATTCATTCTTAAAAGTGTTCGGTTGTATAACATATGTACATGTGGATCATGAGATAAGAAAGAAGCTTGATTCTAAATCTCAGAAGTGTGCGTTCATTGGATACGGTGGCGACGAATATGGTTATCGCTTATGGGATTATGAGCATAATAAGGTAATTCGTAGCAGAGATGTATTTAATAAGGGTTGTATGTATAAAGACCGAATGGAAAGTAAGAGTAAGAAAGCAGTGGAGAGAGCACTTGGAGCTGGATGAGTCACAGGATGGGATGGATCCCATGAATAAAAAAAAGGAAGAAATACCTATATCTGAAGGAGAAGAAATTGTTACACCTGAGAATACACAAGTTTTAGATGAGACCGAGCAGGAAAGAGAGCCATTGACTGAAGTAGATGGTTCCAGTACTTCATCAGAGAGTGTTTCCATTTTGAGGAGCACGAGCCCAACCCAAAAACTTTGTTTTCCATTATATCATGTTTTGTATACTGATATAGGTAAACCAGAGAATTACTAAGAGGCTATGCAGGATAAATTTCGTCTTAAGTGGGAGCAAGCCATGCGTAATGAGATGTCTTCTTTGGAGGAGAATTACACATGGGAATTGGTGAAGCGACCGGAAAAGATAAAAGTATTGCATAACAAGTTGGTATACAGGGTAAAACATGAGGCAGGAGGGACACAAAGGTTCAATGCTAGACTTGTAGTGAAGGGATACGGTCAGAAAAATGCTATTGACTTCAATAAAATATTTGCACATGTTGTCAAGATGACTCTATCAGAGCAATACTAAGTATTGTGGCTGTGAAAGGATTGTATTTAGAGCAGCTCGATGTGAAGACTGCTTTCCTTCATAGTGATTTGGAGGAGGAAATATACATGAAACAGCTGGAGGAATATGAAGTTAAAGGAAAGGAGAATTGGGTATGTCGACTGAAAATGAGATTGTATGGGTTGAAACAAGCGCCGAGGCAATAGTACTTGAAGTTCGACAAATTTATGTTGGATTCGGATTTTGCCAAATGCAATTCAGATCATTGTGTGTATCTACAAAAGTTTAAGGATGGTAACTTTATTATACTTACTTTGTATGTAGATGATATGCTTGTGGCAGGTACATGTATGAAGAAAATCAATGATCTGAAAAGGAAGTTGGCAGGGAGATTTTCTATGAAGGATATGGGTGAGGTTAAACAACTTCTTGGAATGCAAATTACCCGAGATAAGAAAAGTAAAAAATTATGGTTATCTCAGGAGGGATACATCAAGAAGGTGTTGGAGAGATTCAACATGGATAATGCAAAACCAATAACTACAGCTCTTGGTGATCACTTTAAATTGTCAAAAGAGCAAGGTGCTAAGACAGATGAGGAGACGAGACACATGGAGAATGTGCCTTATTCATCGGCTGTTGGGAGTCTCATGTATGCAATGGTGAGTACAAGACCAGATATTGCACATGCAGTGGGAGTAGTGAGTAGATTCATGAAGAATCCTGGGAAGGAATATTGGCAAGCGGTGAAGTAGATTTTCAGGTATTTGAAAGGCATTTCAAATTATTATTTATGTTTTGGGGGTGATAATATTGATGTGTAAGGTTTTGTGGATTCGGATCATACGGGTGATAGAGATAATGGCAGGAGTACCACAGGTTATGTCTTTACTGTACGAGGGACAACGGTAAGCTGGCTTTCAAGATTACAATCAATTGTTGCTTTATTTTCGACAAAAACTGAGTATGTTGCAGCTGCAGAAGCAAGTAAGGAGTTTATTTGGTTGCAGCGATTGATGAGTGAGTTGGGTTTTGATGGAGTGGATTGCAGATTATTCAGTGACAGTCGAAGTGTAATTCATCTTACTAAGAACTCGGCGTAACATTCACGGACTAAATATATTCACTTGAAATATCACTTCATTAGATCCTTATTAGATGATGACCAATTGAAGTTGGAGAAAATTGAGAACAGTATGAATCCTGCAGATATGTTGACAAAACCGGTTGATGTAAAAAAGTTGAGCTATTGCTCAACTTTGGTGCATTTGTGTTGAATGCCGAAATTGGGACTTTAAACGATCGAGATAAAAGTTTTGGACACTAGGATTATCATGTGCAGAGATTATAATTTTTGCAATAGGTCTCCAAGTGAGAGATTGTTGCTAATGGAGCCCATTGCCGCAGTGGGTTTCGGTCTACCGAAACGGGTCCAAAACCAGCTCAAATCCGTTATGATATAATATATATATGGGATGTGATGCTAGGATTTTGGTTGAGTCGGAAAAAGGAGTCGAAATTAAAAAAAAGGTCGCAGCAAACAAAAGTTATAAAAGGAAGCGGCTACAAATTATTTATTTGGCTGGAAGCAGAAATAATTAAAAAGGTGCTGCGGAGGGGTGCTGCAGAGTTTGGCCAGGGTAAAAATAATTTGTGGTGAAGGCTATTCTTTTGGCCGAAGAAAGAATAGGTGGGGAATTCCTTTATAGCCGAAAGTAAAGAAGAAGAAGAAAAAGAAAAGAAGGCGAGGTTTCTTTCGGGGTTTTCTTCGGCGGCCGAAGTAAAGAGGAAAATCACTGCAATAAGAGGTTAGGGTTTTGATCTCAAAATCTTGTGTGATTTTTTTGTCAATTTCTCTTGTGGTTGAGAACTAGAAAGTTATAATTCTCTTTTGATGTAGTGGAAGTTTTTCGATCGTGTCCCCGTGGACGTAGGCATATTGCCGAACCATGTTAAATCTGCGTGTTTTCTGTCTCTGCTATTTTTCTCTTTGGTTAACTATTTGATTCCGCTGGTTGTTGCATTAGTATTATTCCGCTATTTTTGCTAACAGTTTGGAGGCTTTCCACATGACCCCAACTGCCACGTGAGGGAGGATGTAAAGTTTGCTTATGTTGGTCTGCAATCCAGTAGCTTATGCTTATGTATAAAGTGGTTAGCTGATATGGATAATATGTTACCGGCAAATGGATATCCTAGGTGCCACTAGTTCATTTCACTTTATATGCATTATGGAAATTGTCATTAAGATATGACAGCAACCAGTGTGCTGTAGTTATAGAAGGCCATGGTTCTGTTCTCTGCCTGATAGCCCAAAGCCCACATTTACAGCAGGATATGATTTTGTTCTCTAATATTGTGTCTTTTTCTCTTCTTTTTTTTTCCTTTTATACTCACTAGATGTTTTATTATTATTTTACTTTCGTAAAATGAGGCACTCAGGAAACTTTTTTTGACTTAAATTATGTAATCTAATTTGTTACAATTGCTTCTAAGAGGCATCATTTGCACTCAATATGAAATTGAAAACCCACAATTATGCTTCCTCCCAAAGCGCAAAAATGATCCAGTGCCCTTCATAAAAGTATACATTGGATTCATGACAATGATTATATTCAGGATGCTTAGACACTTGATTAATAAACAGAGACAAGTATGTTGTTCTTTGATCCTAAATAGTTAAATAGTTTCTTCTTGTTTGACTGACTGAAGATTCAGTTATTTATGCCTTCTTAGTTAAATAGATTTCTTTTTCAAATCTTTTAATGTTTCACAGATAGGGAAATATCGTCTTCTGTTCTATTTGGGTATTCCCAACTTATTTATTTTGCCCTTGATGCAGGACATTTGTGAACAATGTTTGGTATATCAAAATACTTTCCCCTGAAGACGTGCAGAAAATGGGAAAGACAGGAATGGGATCTTTCTCCTAGTTCCCTTGAGGTTGGCAGAACCCAAACTGGTATGTTATCTGTTATGTTGAAAAATAGACATTATGGTGCCTTGAGCAGTCTGTTAAATTCTTCATCTAAAGAGAGAAGCCGCTGACTTAGAATTCAAAAATAGGCTTGAAGCAAGAGCATGATATGAGGTTCAAAAAGTTCATGTGTTTAAGTACCACAAAAAGCTAGACCCCCTTCACACCGTGATCTGATGTACTCATTCCAAATTGTTTGACATTTGCGACTTGCAAGGAAAATATCAATGCTCTGGGTTTTCAAGAACTTTATAATTTTCCTTGTGGGAATTATTTGACATGAGTAATCAAGCCCTTTATTTAATTTCCGGAGGATTTATAAAACCGATGGAAAGTGGTAAAGAGGTTACACAAAAAATTCTTTTGGAAAAAGTGGAAGGAAAATAGGCGAAACAAGTTAGTTACTATGATGGTTTAAAAAAGATTTAAAATACATATAATAATAAAAATATAGTTTTGTGAGAAAATGAAGTGAACAAAATTTGAAGAATTTGTTAACAAGGAGGGAGGTGTACCCTGGTTACACTTTATGGTTCAACTTACACAGTATATACATATACGTGCAAGACTACAATAAACACAGAAAAAACTTAACCTTTCAATGGTTATATAAATACGTTTGCACATTCGCACACATGATTTGAATTATTGTTCTACATTTCAAATAAATAAACATTTTGGTCTGACTAAGCTATTGGAAGAATGCCACCATGAGCGTACCCTTATGGGGATACTCATGTTTTTCATACCTGATTTGTACTGCGTAACATTGCACACGATACAGGATTCAAATTCTACATATGGAAGAGTTATTTCTCATCTGTTTTAACCATACATCTACATTCTTCACATATATCATTAATTAATGGTTTATAGGTATATCACTTGTATGTCGGGTCTCGTTTTATTGGTGTCTACTTGCAATGATGGGAATTATATAGAAATACTTCTGTCATGGTTCGGCAGTAATATGAACCAATTACTGATGGACTCCATACGGGTGGTGTAGATAAAGGGCATATGTGTGTCTTTATTTGTATTTGGTTTGTACTGTATGTAGCTATCTAATGTCTTTGATGAGCACTCACTGATACCGTGCTTGATGTTTTCTTTGCAGGTTCACGTTTGAATGCCTACGGGCACTCCCACTGCGATTGTAATTTAGCTTTTGTGGATAGTGCAGTAGAACTGGCGCAGATCAGCTTGTTTACTGTAATATGAAGATATCCACTGTAGTAGTTTGAGTATGTGGTTTTAATTTGACAGCCGTAGTCTCTATCGGTTTGTCAATCATCCAAGGTGGTACCCTGGAAGACAAGTTTCTGTTCTACTTGTTTCGCCTACGAGCTACTCAAACCTTGGAATACTCGTATTTCCTATCCTTTCATGTCGGTTTGACATTTAACCATTATGTTTGGAATTGCTTTTGCTTGATGAGGAAACGGTTTGCCTCAGTATCAAGAGTTGCCAGAAAACTAGTTTCTTTGTGCTATGTTTCGAGAGGGCTCTATATTTGCATGGCAGTAGCAGTAACAGTATATTTGTGTTCCATTCATTTTTCAGTTGGATATTTTGATGCGCAAATATTTTATAGTTAATTAGTTACATTTGTAAAAAAATTTTCCGACTGCATCTAGACTTGTGAGTCTGTCACAAGCCCCTATATAGATCGCCAGCCAAAAAGTAACCAAATATTGTTGATTTTCATGCACATAAACAATGAATCTGGGTCGCATTATTCTCATTATCGACACGAGAGCAACACATGATACATTTCATGTGCTCTTAATTTTATTGTGGTACATGATAGGCCCTGCCATCTCCAAAACGCCTAGCCATCATCCCACCCCTAAGGAAAGGAAAGCAAGAAAGCAGCACATAAAAATAAACACATCAACATACAAATCGAAAGGAGTGCAGGCCTTTATTCATTCGTCATATGTTGGCTCTGATCATCTCGTAGCCGATGAAGGAGTGTGGCACTTTCTGCCTCTAAGAGCTGCCTCCGATGGCATTCCCGATGGCGTCCACAACCTTATCGGCAGCCTGCTTGGCTGCCTCGGCTGCTCCTGCAGGGACACAGGCCGTCTTGCACATGGTTTGGCAGCTCTCTAGATTCTTGCCATTGGAGCAGCGCTCGATGCAGTCATCGAAGCAGTGGAAGGCGGTGGCCGAGGGGGCAGAGGACGCCACGAGCATGACGAGGAGGAGGAAGGCGACGACCGCGACCTTGGTGTTGGCCATTTGGTTTGGGTTGGTGTTGGGGAGTGATTATGGGAGGGTTCGGAGAGTTGGAAAGTTGCAGGGCGAGGAATGGAGTTGAGGTGGTGGGCCTTTATAGGAGGGAGAGGAGAGAATTGGTTGGGAGCCCGTGGGCCGGGGATGCGCAGGAATAGGGAGCCTTGCTTTGTGCTTGTTCAAACAAGATGAGAAAGACTCGGTCCTAAATTTCCTATTACAGTTATAATGCAGGTGTGAACGGTTTATATATATATATATATATATATATATATATATATATATATATATATATATATATATATATATATATATATATATATATAGTTTGTCAAAAAAAAAAAAATCTTCCAATTTTAATGGAATGAACAACATACGAGCATTAGTGAAATGTTACCTAGGTTGAACATATTTTCAGGCAAGCTGACGATTAACCATGGCAGAATTTTGGATGCCGAGTTTCTTATGCTCTCTAACTTCCCTCAAGAATTATGCTTGCTAGCAGAACGGTGATGCCAGTGACAAAGTTAGCCAAGGAAGAGAAGAAGAGAGCGTACATAGGATAGAAAAATAGAGGAGAATAATACATATGAACCAAGGAGGATAATGAACACATTTATAGGTCAATTTTTTAATCCGTCCTATACAAAATTTTGAATTAGAAAAATAAATTTTTCTTTTTAATTCAAAATTTTGTATACGATAGGCTAAAATTTGACACATGAACACTTCCATTATCATCCCTTTAATATATCGATTTAAAAGTTTTCTTAAGATCTCATGCATGCTAAGATCTTGTTAACCCATGGGAGGCAATCTTACAAAATTGGATTAATTTATATTTAGAAGTATATCTAGAAATGTGGTTACCATATTTGCTCCTTATATGCAACTTAATAAGTAAATTAAGCATACATTTCCGTAAATGTGTAAATTGTATATGAGACCTCGCGACGTAATTCAAAATAAAGAGTTCACACTATGTTATAGAGAGTCATAAGCTCAAATTTTCAACTTTCTGTTTGCCTCATAGGAGCCAAACGACTTGTATCTAGTTTGGCTCGAAGTAACCGAACGACATTCAATTCTTTCAGCTCTTGTTAGCCAAACAAAAGTCAACTCTTGATTTATGGAAATTTTATAAAGCAATAACTAAATTTTTATAAATTATTGAAGCGACCACTCATACTAATTTTGGTTGAGTTCTCTATTGTGATGATTCCTCAATAATTTTAGTTATTATTTTCAATTTTTTTCTCAAATGCTTTTCAGAATCCTTCGAAATCCATCTTTATATTGAAAAATATAAATTTTGAAAGATAAATGGAAGGAGGAGGAAGAAAGAATAGTTAGATTAGTTAGGAAAAACGGATTTATCATAAAAATATTTGCTAGGAAAGAAAAACGAGAGAGTGACGATAAGATTAAAAGAAAAAAAAAACTCAAAAATATGAAAAAGAAATGGATACTTTTACATATTTTTTTAGGTGCCGTCGAAATAGTAAACTTTTCTTATCCTTCACACAATAGAAAACTTGTAATATTTTCAAGTTTTAAGTGTGTTCTTAGTAATGTAGTGGGTGCCCTTAGAAGCACTCTTGTTAGAAACCCAGCTCAAGCACACGTCACAACATATCTCAGCCGTGACACCGATCGCAGTCTCACCATCACCGTCACCCTCGAGTCCGATGGGAAATTCAAAATGAGCCCACCTTTTTGCTAAGTGAGACCCGCTGCTAGGTACTAAGAAGTTGTTTGGGTGGGCTCACATAGCAAAAGGGTGGGGGCATTTAGAATTTCCCGAGTCCGATGAGAAATTTTATTTGAGCATGCCATTTGGCTTAGTGGGCCCCCTTTTTAAATCCGCAATTAGTCTCCGAATGATTTTAGACCGTCAAGGGATGAGTTTCTGAATAAATTTAACATCATTCAGAGATTAATTCTCAATCAGGAGACTAGATGAGGTCACAAAAAGAAATGACAAACTCGTATTTTTTTTACAACTTTAGGAGGTGGGCTCACTAAGCAAAGTGGTGTGCTCAAAAAGAACTTCTCTAATTGGAAATTCTATTTTAGTATGCCAGTTTGCTCACTGAGCATATCTTTCTCGATCAGGGACTAATTTCTCGAACAATTTCACACTGTTTGGATATTAACCTCCAAACGGGTTTAACATCGTTTGGAGATTAATCTCGGAATATATTTAATATTATTCAGATATTAATTTTCGGTGAGGTAAAGAGCATGGCCACAAAAAGTATTAATAAATTTGTAATTTTTTACTAAAGAACTATAGTAGAGTGGCTCACCGACCAAAGTGGTGTGCTCAAATTAATTTTCCCTAGTCTCTATTCAAGTACACCAATTTACTCTTGATTCATACAACACTCTTTACTCTATACGCCAACCTTAAATTTTGAAATCATTCATATTTATATTTATTCAATGCGCTCATTTTTTTTCCAATTCTAACCCTCTCTCCCTCTCTCTTTTTGTTATCGCGACCTCCATCCACAATCTACTCAACGTGACCTTCGAGCTCACTTCCGTCCCGTCGTGCCCCTCCTCAACCACCTCCTCGCCCCCTCGCCTCCGTGTCTTTCGATACAATTGCATGTTAATTTTTATTTTCTTTTAAAAAAAATTCTAATCCTAAACCTTAATTTCACTTATCACAGTAAATCTGAACACTTTAGAATTGTTTGAAATCAATGCAAAATTTTAGAAAATTAGAAAATCGATGAGTTTATACATATGTATTTATTTTGAAGATTTAAAAAACACAAAAAAAATATTTTTTTTTAATTTTTAGAGAGCGGAAAGGAAGAAGATGATGACAATGTGTTTAATTTTTTCAGAAGTTTTAGAGATTTGTGATTTGAAAGAGTAATATAGTAAAAAAAAATTAGGTGGTTTTTACATATTAGTCTCTTAAATCTTTAAAAATTTGAATTTATTCCCCTAAATTTTCATATTTATAATTTAGTCTCCCAAATCTTTTAAATTATTTCACTTTAGTCCCCAGTCCCTTTCCTCTTTCTCTCTTCTTTTTCTTCTTATTGGGTTCCTCTCTCCATTCTTCTCCTCTCTATTCTCTTTTCTTATTGGGTTCCTCTAAATTACTTTACTTTAGATATTAACTGAGAGGGAAGAGAGAGAGGGGAGAAGAATGAAGAGGGAAACTTAATAATAAGAGGAAGAAAGGAGGTAGAGGGAAGAGAGAACTAAACTGAAATAACTTAGGAGTATAAAGAGAAATTTGGACCAAAAATATAATTGGAGACTAAAATGAAGTAATTTAAAGAAGGAGTATTTACAGGTTTGTCCCTTAAATCTTTATAAATTATGATTTAGTCCCCAACATCTTCATATTTAGGATTTAGTCTCCAAATCTTTTAAGTTACTAGAATTTAGTCCCTCCGTTAGTTTTTCCGTCCAAATAAACGGCAGAATTTAATTTTTACTTTTTTAAATAATAAAATGACTTAAATACCCTTATAAAGAAAAAAAAGGAAAGAATAGAGAGATAGAAGAAAAGAAGAAGGGGGAATCCAATGAAGAAAATGAGAAGAAAGGAGAAAGAGAGAAGGAAAAGAAGGGAGGAAGAGGGAAGGAGAAGAGATGAGGAAGAATGAAGAAAAGGAAAAGATGGGAGGAAGAGGGAAGGAGAAGAGAGAAGGAAGAGGGAAGAATGAATTAAGGAGAGGTAAAACGGAAAAATCAGGTTTAAAAATAAACTGGACTAACATAAGATAAGAAGAGAATTAAATTGTAATAACTTAGAGGATTTGGAGATTAAATCATAAATATAAAGATTTGGAGACTAAATTATAATTTATAAAGATTTAAGATATAAATCTATAAATACTCTCTTTAAAATATTTGAGGATTAAATTATAAATACCAAGATTTGGAGTACTAAATTCAAATTTTTAAAAATTTAAGCGCCCTGAGATAAATGGCGAAGTTATAATCATTTAAAAGTTTCAAATGTTTGCGTCAAGTAAATTGGAGTTGGTGAATAGAATTTCCCGAGTCCGACACGTATACCAGAGCAACCTACAATTACCAAAACACCCTACGGAGTAATGTGTATTGCCTCCCACATCCCAATCCCGACCAAAACCACCTAAATAATAATCGAATAATTTAAATGGCAAAATAAAAGGACGAGGGAACTCCTAATCTCACTGTCTCTACCAATCACCGCCGCCAATCAATTATGAAATAAACCCTAATTTTAGGTTCAGCTTTAATTTAGCTATTTTTTTTTCAATTTATTCTTTGATGGACCCGAGCCGGCCATTGACGGCCGAAGAGGAGGCACTGAAGAAGAACACTGATTGTATATACTATCTCGGGTCCCCGTTCACGTGCAAAAAGGTACCAGTTTTTTCCAAAAACATTTCTTTGTTTAATTTCGTCTATCGTTTAGGGTTTGATTTGTTATGCTAGTGGATCTGGACTGTTAATTTGTTAGGCTGCTGGACTTGATTTGATATCATTGTGTTGCTCTGATTTGCAATTGCTTGGTGTTTTGAGTGTCTAGGGTTCTGAATCTTCTGATGAATGGTTTCACATCAAGTAATCGTTAAATTGTTATTGAATGCCTCTAAAAAAGTAAATTTTTATTGAAAAATCTTAAATTGGCCTGTTATTTGCTGGTTATTCTTCATTGTGAGTCTCTAGATATATAAATTCTGGACCCCCTGGGGTCTGGTAGAAAAGAGTAAGTATTAGTACGGTCATCTGTAGAGCTGATTCATTTGGATTCACGGTAATAATTTTGCCAAGTATTGGGCATTTTAATTGCATGCCATCTGATTTGCTTCCTATTAATAGCGTGAACCTTCTAGTTTACATACTTGAAATTTGGGAAATTATTGAGGCCTATAATAGGTTAACATTTTATAGACAACCTTTTGGTTTTTGTTGGGCAGAAGTAATATTCTGCAGATTAAGCAATTAGCTAAGAAAGCGACGAACTTCACTGTGCATGACTCATGCACAGGTGCTTGCTTGCTTCCGCACGTGTTCTTGCCTAGAGGCACTTTCTAGATTCTGTTAACTTACATTTCTAGTGTTTCAGTCAATCCCAACAAACTTGGGAATTTTGTACTCATACATGCTTCCAATTTGCTAGGTTTTTATATTTGTATTTATGAATGTAATTTAGTTAGGATATTATAATAATATTTCTTGAAAGCTTCGATTTATAGGGTAGATGATGAGACAAGGAGATGTCTCATTCAAGGTTTAAAACCTTCACTACAAATCTTATAATGTAAGGGAAATGTCATTTAAGAAAATTCGTCGAAATACTAAGAGGATAGTCTCCTCGGAGATGGTAAGAAAATGTCTGCTGCTTATATATTATCTGAGCTTACCAAATCAAGAACTATCATCAGAACTTGCTCAAGTAAGAGCTACAGTTTAACTGCTGATGTGACCTTTGATTAGGACCATACACACCCGTTGCCTTCAGCATAAGCTCTTGATACCTCAAATTATCCCCCAATCACCACCACACACAACATTCCAACTGCTTATTATGCAGTATTAGTTGTATGGTATGTTTTTTACTGAATAAGGATTATTTTCCTTTGAAAAAAAGGTCTATGCCACTTCTTTTTGATCTCTTTGTTGATGTTATTTTTGAGGAAAATCTCTTTGTGGATGCATCTATCTCATGTACGATGTTCACTCTTTGAGCAATGCCTTGGTTTTATTTTCACAATCATTTATATAATGACGCGGAGTCTAACCTTGATGTTTGAAGGATAAATACTTCTCTCTCACGGTGGAAAGTCAATTATGGATAATGAGAGGCTGTGTTGAAACATTTCCCTGCTAAACTCGTCAAGGTTGTGTCTTTCCATAACTTTGATGACTTGGAGCTTATTGTTGAACACTAAATCTAGTGGCTTCAAGAATCTGCCGCCATTACCAATTGCGTCAGATTGCCAGTCCTGTACCTAACCAATCAAGTTAATACGAAGTCTAAGAGGAAGAAAATATATAAAGAAAAGAACTATAATACTTATTGAGTTAACTTACCATAATGGGAGCTGGAAACCCTACATATAGAGCTCAAATACCTCAAGTCAGCTATGTTAGTTGCTTCCCTTTGCCATCAATTAGTCCAATGATCTTTGCGCCCCATAGCTTTCTTAAACAAGCTTTCACACTGCATCCATGCTTTTCTCTAGACCATCTAGCCTTGTGAGACCCTTAGGCTGTGTTTGGTTTGAAAGAAAGTGGAAGAAAGGAAAAGAAAGAGAAAGGGGAAGAGAAAATAAAAGAAAAAGAGATGGAAATTGTTTTTTTTTTAATGTTTGGTTGGTAAGAAAATATATTTTTCCTGTAAATTTTTGCTCAAGCTGAACAATAGAAAATATTTTCTGCCTTATTTTCTTTTCTTTTCCTTCATTTTCCCTCAAAACAAATAGAGCCTTAGTTTCCTTCAAATTATTAATTTCTATGTAAATCAAGTGTAAAATAGGCTTAGCGTAGACATGGGACTTGAGCCGTACGCATGAAATGTTTTCACATATCTCATTTGACCATTGTGGTGGTGGGGTGTGGCAATTTTTATAGCTGATAAAATAACTTTATTCCCTATACTCATTGTTAATATTGGCCGCGACGAACGATATATTACCTGATATATCGTTTTGGAGTATCTAACGGTACGATACAAAAACTTGATATTGGCTTATATACCCGATATATCGTCCGATATTCTGCTATTCTATATGAAAACTGTCCATCCGATACGATCCCGATATCTGATATTTAGAATTTTGCTTATACTGTAAATTTTATTCTATTTTCCAAATAATATATTTCAGTCCTAGAAAGAGTCAAAGGAGCCTACCCTATTGCTCTATGTTCCAGGAACAGAAACGTCTTGCATGCCTATTCTTGTTCCGTGCACCAAGGCGATCCATGTTCCTGGTAACCTTGTTTTGTCCCATGAGCTGGCTGATGCCTTCATGAGTAAGAGGGTTCTATAGATTTTCGAGATTGAACTTCTAAGTTTATCGAAATTATCTATTATAGCATCAAGTGTTTTAAGATTGGATATAGCGATGCTACTTTTACGCTTTAAGTCATCAAGTCCAAAGCTCCAGTTTTGGTATCTCGAGAAGTCGTTTCCTTGCTACGTTCCAAAACTAGTGATTTCTTTGGGGACTAACCCAAAGGCTTGATATTCATCTCAAGATTAAAGTTAATGATAAAAAAATATACTTGCGGAATAGGCATTCTTAATAAATGCTGTCAGATAAATCACTGTGCATTAGATGTCTCATATTCATCTCCATTATCATGAGATAATCATCAAGTTTGCACACATTGCTTTTAGATACTTGAAAAATCACTTTTGGAACTTTCATCTATTTTGATGATAAATTTAAGTTACTGACGCCTGGTTACGTTATTCAAGGTCTCTAATACACAGCCTTTGACCTATAATTTTCTTGAACTTGATGGTTAGTTGATTTGCTTTAATGGTCCTTGCCTGTGTGCATGTGACAATAAAACAGAAGTCAGAATTTTGAACCCCTAAGTCCAGATAGCTAAGAAAACTTCACTCTTGCTCAATTTCATATACATGTTCCTTTGCATGAGTATTAAGTGTTATTAACTACTTTTGTAACATAATCATCGTATGATATTCTAAATCTATTTTTTTCCCCAATAGTTAATATACTTCTGTTTGAGTAGAACCTCACAATTAGAAAGATCCCCCTAGATGCATTCATCTACATCTGTTGACGGGTAAAAAGTAAAGAAAAACCCCACATGCGAGGCTAACTGTTGGATCGCATCAAAGAATCTCTAATTGGTTGGAGATCGGATTTGGTCTACATTTGGATATCCAATCTTATCTAATCATGCTTGATTTTGATTTTGGGTATCTAAATCATAACTAAACACATCAAATCAGAAATTCTGACAAATCTTGAGATCAGGTTTAGATACGATGAACCAGAGATTTCCAAATATTTTTAAAAGAAAAACAAATATTTAACCTTATCTATAAGGCAGATGATCTAACTACCTCATACCTATAAATAGGCGTCATGAGGCATTGTGGAAATCACCTTTTGGGGAGACCCAAGGTTCGTACTCTTGAGCGCGTAATTGACGAGCTTTTGAGTGCGTACAATTCGGTTAATCCGGTCAATTTAACGTGCCTACGCGCGTTCCAGAAATCTAGCAGGTAAAACGACCTCATGTTGTTTCCAAGCACCTATCAACGTCGGATAGTCAACGGAGTCTACGGACCTTACAGTCTTGATAGATTCTATTACTACTATAAGAATCCACTTTTATTGTAAAACAGAGCGATAGAAATATAAATCCTCTCGTTTGTTTTTCTATTGTTCCTCTTTCGTTGTAATCAAAATAATCAACGGAAAAAAACAAGATTTTTGCGAACAAACTGGCGACTACAGTGGGAGATACAATGTGACGTTAAGGAGATAAGGAGATACAATGTTGTGGTGCAATTTGACGTTAAGGAGATACAATGTGGCGTTAATCGCTGCATAAAAAGAGGATATTTTCGTTTAACGGGAGTCCCAACATGGCGTTAATCGCAGTGTAAAAAGAGGAGATTTTCGGAGTCGAGATTTCTGGGGTCCTCAACTCAAAAATTTCGGGAATCTCGTTTCCCATAATATGAGAAACTCGCGTGGCCGTCGGATCTACCGAGAGGGAGGCTATTCTATAGGTAGACTCATGGCGGATCATTATGTCTGCCCGGTTGAATCCCCATATTTTGTAGGACATTTGCCTTCTCTACATGTGCATACCCAGCGAACTAGCCTTTCTTCTAGTAATTAGCATTAACTCCAAAATAAGGATTCTTAGCTCCCATTGGATTCAGAGGAGCGGTTACTGAATTGTTGCCTTCTAAGTTTGGAGCACATGAAGTATACCTCAAATCGGCTTGCAGGTGCCTTGGACATTGACATGGGAAAAAGAGGCATATCCAACTTTAGATGAATTGACCTTTAACCTCATGCAAACTCAACAAATCTCTCTCGGTTCATCATTGCTTAACTATGCTTAACATTAATTTACCAGATAAGATAGCCCATTGTCATATCGCTGCTTCTTTAAAGTGCCCTCAAACTGTTTGTAATGCCGATGAGAGAAATTCATCTCCTGATGGGTCTGCAGACTGGTGTGTATATGCTCACGCCCTCAAATTTTTGCAGCAAGGCCCAAAAATTGAGAGGCTTGTTACCCTCATGACCATGCAGAGGAAACATGCTAGAATTCCAGAGAAAAAGAAAATTATGTCTTAATCTTCTTCTCTCACCAAAGACGTTGCCATTGTCATTGCTGTAAGCAGCAAAGATGTTTGATAAAAAGCCTATGACAAAGTCTTCATTTTTGACAGAGATAAAGGAAAAGCGGAGAGACCAATGCCCAAGGTGACGGAAGAGGCAAGCTTCTCACCCACTTGAAAAATTGCATAAGCTCAAGTGGAAGTTTTTGTCAACTCCTCTTGAGGAAATTGTAGCAACTGATGTGAAGGCAAACAATGGAACCTATCGTTCACTTTGCTTTCGAATGCGGGATCACCAACATTGTGCCCATTGATTGTACAACTCTTTGATGAATTTGGAGAAACCTTTGATGAGAGCACGGTTGAGCAATGTAACTACTGCAGTTCTCTCCATCGGGTTTAGGATTTCGGCAATATCTCATGCGGTAAAATAGTTACCGGCACGGTAGTCGTTAATCATTGTGGTTCCATCTTGCATTTTGTATAATGGCGGTCGTTTGAATGCTTTGTGCAACACGTAGAACCATGTGCACATGATGAATGTGTAGACACACGTGATGCTAGACACACTAGGAGATTGGCGATGTTTGGCGTTGAGCATGGATTTTATTCACCTGCTTCCTGTTCGATGAAATGCCTAGCAGAGAAAGACACCATGATCGGGGTGTGGTCGGGCCATTCCTGGACTGGCCACGGATGGCCTACTCGTGGACAATTTACATGCAGAACACCATTGATGGCAGCATCCATTCATGGAGATTGCTACCGTACAAAAGCAAACTCAAAGCTCGCCTGCAACTGAAACGCGAGGCTAATTCAGTGTGCGAGGCTAAGCCAGCACACGAGTCTAACTCAGTGCGCGAGGCTAAGCCAGCATACAAATCTAATCCCGTGTATAACGCGAGGTTAAATCTGCATAAAGTAATCCAAATGCGAGACTAAGTTCGCTAAAGTCAACCAGAATGCAAACCCAAGTTCCAACCTAGCACAAAATTGCCAAGAGATGAAGCAAATGACGTAGAGAAAGTTAAACGAGTTCCAGAACAAATTCAAAATCACCGCAAGAGAACGCTTAAAGCCGCATTGAACGTAGTGTTGAGCCAAAGATGCTAAAATGTGAGGATAGCACTCGCATACAAGAGGCAAAATGCAAGGCTGTATGGCTGCCTCATGCGCCCATGGAGGTCGGAAGGAAACCAGACAAATTGACTAACTCATATCCTAGCGTAAAACACGAAGCTATCACAGCAACGAGTCAGCGTGTGTAGAAAGCTCTCCACGCGAGGCTAAGTCCATCTATGAGTATTGAACTTTGATAGAAATATAAAGTTAGTGTAAAATGTGAAGTTAACAAAACCAGCGTAAAACGTGAAATTAAGCCAGCATGTGCAGGTACTTCCCCACGCGAGGCTAAACCATCACTTGAAGTTAAATTTCTTCAGAAACGCCGAGCCAGCGTAAAACACGAGGTTAACGCTAAACGCGAAGTTGTATTTCAGCCTCGCGTAAAAGCTTTAAAACGCGAAGCTAACTGTCAGCTCCGTGTAAAACGACCAAAATACAAAGCGCGAACTAACAGAGAAGGTGTTGTACACTCGGCAGGCCAACAGTTCAATATCATCATTCCTAAAGAGTTTAAGAATGCTTCCAGACTTCTTCAATGAGCCCCTACGCCCAGAGTACGACTGAAAGCTCCTCTTCTATTAAAACCCCTGATATGAGGAGTATTTAACTAATAAATGAAAAGTAACCTCAAAATCACTGCAAGAGAACACTCAAAGCCCACATTATATGCAGGGCTGGGAGCAAAACGCGAGGCCATGTAGCTGCCTTACGCACCAATGGTAGCTGCAAGAACCAGAAAAATTGGTTAACTCGCAGCCTAACGTAAAACGCTAAGCTAAATATCAGCCTAGTGCATAAGTGTCAGAATGCATGGCCAAATCTCAGTCTTTCGCAGAAGAGCTAGCGCACAAAGTTAAGTTTCAACCTCGAATAAAAGAGCCAAAATGCAAGACTAAGTTTTAGTCTTGCACAGAGTTGCTGGAGCGCGAGGCTATGATTTAGCCCTGCATAGTCTACTACGAAAAAGAAAGTAATCTATTACCATATGACGAACTCTATAAACAACCAAGTAAGTTCCATTCAAGGGGGTGGGGCCCATATCAAGAGAACTTTGCGTATAATGCGAGGATAAGTATAAAACCATATGCGAGGCTATGTCTGTGTAAAACGCGAAGCAAAGCCAGCGTAAAATTATCCAGACATAAGGTTGATGCTAAGTTAGCATAAAGTTATTTAGAATGTGAAGCTAACTTCCAGCCTAGCACAGAAGGCGCAGGATGCAAGGCTAATTCTCAGCACTGCATAAGAAGTCCAGAACGTGAGGCTAGCTCTTAGCACCGCGTAAATTTCAAGAAACAGAAAATCAAGGCTTGCATCAGAGACTTAAGATGTCAGGTCAGCCAGCAGCTCTGCATAATTTTTAATGAAGAAGATGGCGGTCCATTAACTTACAATGGATTCGTAACCAATCAAATGAGGCCCACACAAGGGGTGGGACCCGTATCCAGTAAACCTCACGGCTAAGCCTGCATAAAGCAAGCAAGATGTGAGGATAAGCTCATGTAAAGCAACCCAAACGCGAGACTATGCCGGTGTGGAGCACAAAGTTATACTCGCGACTAAAGCGCGAGGCTAATTCATTGTGCAAGGTTAGGCCAGCACAAAATTTCAACTTAACGCGCGAAATCAATGCATAAGTCCAACTTGGTGGCGAGGTTAAACCAGCCATGAATCTGACCCTGCAATGTTACTCAGACGCAATGATATACCAACGTAGAACGCGAAGTTATGCCCACAACTAAAATGCAAAGTAATTTAGTGAGCGAGGCTAAGCTAGCGTAGGAATCTAATTCAGTATGCGAGGCTAAGCCAGCATACAAGTCTAACCGTGCGTATAACGCAAAGTTATACTAGCCCAGTCGCGAGGCTATGCCAGCTTAAAATGTGAGGCTAGGCCCACAGCTAAAAAATAATAATATGAGGCTAAACTTGCACTCTGAATGCGAAGCAAACATCTCGCAGCACTATCAAAGGCATAAGTTTTGCGATTTTCTGGTGCTTTTCAATTGGGTCAATTCTACAAGAAAATCATAATCTATATGAATTTCATGAAATCAGAGATTGGAGAGCCCATACGAGTTGGGACATATTATAACTCCTATTTCTCACAGGGGGTAGAAATATAAGATCAACTACCCAAAGCCAAAAAAACCAACGGAAGAGGAAATAAAAATTCTAGACAACTCACCATGCTGATGGGAATAACATGACTAGCTCAATGCAAACGACGATTGGTAAAGGCATCACAAATCCGTTGATATCTGGGGGTTTGCTAAAAATCCTATGATAAGTTTGTCACAATAAACTCATAGCTGCTAAGGTAGAGGGGAGAGGAAATTAAGTCCTTGAGAACCTATCATGTTAGGAGATATAGTATGAACTACCAAATGTTGTCAAAATGGCAGTAAGAGGAGATCAAATTTCTCACCAACCTTATCATACTGGGGGGTAAAAACATGAGATAAACCACCCGAAGCCAAAATGCTAAGGAAAGAGGAGATAAAAAATCCTCGACAATTCACCATGCTGAGGGAAATAGCGTGGCTAGCTCAACGTAAACGGTGATCGGTAAAGGCACGACAAATCCGTTGATAACTGGGAGTTTGCTAAAAATCCCGTGAACCTATCATATTAAACTCTTATCTCTAACAGCGAGATTTGAACTATCTCATCAACATCATCTTAGCAAGATTGAATCTGTCATGTTAAACTCTTATTTCTAACAGTGAGATTTGAACCATTTCATCCATATCATCTCGATATGATTAACCTGTTACTTACATTTGACAGTAAGATTTCGATTATTACCGTCCATATTATTTCAATGTAATAAACTCTGTTATGTTAAGCTTTTACCTATGACAGTAAGTTCAAGTTACGCGTGAGAGACTTGAACCGTCTCCGTCAAAATTTCAGCCATGTACAATTAGGCGTCTCTGCTGAAACCCGATGATCCTGACTCGATCAACTTGGCGTGTGCAATTAAGTGCCTTCGCCAAAATTCCAGGCATGTGCAATTAGGCGTCTCTACCGAAACCGATGATTCTGACCCGATCATTTTGGTGTGTGCAATTCAAGTTACGCGTGGGAGTTTTGAACCGTCACCGTCAAAATTCCAAGCATGTGCAATTAGGTGCCTCCGTCGAAATCGATAATTCTGACCCGATCATTTTGGCGTGTGCAGTTTAAGTTACGTATGAGAGTTTTGAACCGTCTCCGTTAAAATTCCAGACATGTGCAATTAGGCGCCTCTATCGAAACCTGATGATCCTGATCTGATCATCTTGGCGTATGCAATTAAGCACCTTCGCCAAAATTCCAGGCATGTGCAATTAGGCGTCTCTGCCGAAATTGATGATTCTGATCCGATCATCTTGGCATGTGCAGTTCAAGTTACGCGTGAAAATCTTGAACAGTCTCCGTCAAAATTCCAGGCATGTGCAATTAGGCGTCTCTGCCAAAATCGATCATTCTGATCCGATCATTTTGGTATGTGCAGTTTAAGTTACGCATGAGAGTCTTGAATCGTCTCCACCAAAATTCTAGGCATGTGCATTTAGGCGCCTCTGTTGAAATCTGATAATTCCGAACTGATCATCTTGGCGTGTGCAATTAAGCACCTCCGCCAAAACCCCAGGAATGAAGAAACGAACATGTGCAAAATTCATCATTGCAAAGTGGATATTCCATGAAAAAAAGAAAAAGTCAGATGCTAACAAGAAGATAAGATCGACCAAAGGATGTCCTCGTGGTGCTACGTCAATAAGATTACCAAAGACTACTGCGTTAATGATCACCTCTTGTAGTCATCAATGATTCAATTGTTATTATACTACAGTCACTGAACAGCTCGTCGATCAATAAATGGTGCAAACTTTTGACAAAATCTCAACAAAGGAATCCAAAGTATTTTGAAACTCGCTACAAATTGACAATTAGATTTCGAAAACTTTGGAGGGGGTCCTTTTGACGGGTAAAAAGTAAAGAAAAATCCTACATGCGAGGCTAGCTGTTGGATCGCATCAAAAAATCTCTAGTCGGTTGGAGATCGGATTTGGTTTAGATTTGGATATCCAATCTTATTTAATCATACTTGATCTTGATTTTGGATATCTAAATCATAACTAAACGCATCAAATCAGAAATTCTGATAAATCTTGAAGATCAGATCAGGTCTAGATACGATGAACCAGAGATTTCTAAATCTTTTTAAAAGAAAAACAAATATTTGATTTTATCTATAAGGCAGGTGATCTAACCAGCTCATGCCTAAATAGGCGTCATGAGACATTGTGGAAATCGAAGAATTATTCGTAATAAAATGTTGGTTATAATCGAAGAGGTCTTATCAAAAAAATTTCCATTTATCCAAGATTTAGGCATAATTAGCAATCCATTGTATAATTCTTCTCACTACCCTCTCCGCTTGGGGAAAATGATCCCACAAATAAAGGAACTGTACATTACAGTATAGCATAAAAAAAGAAAAATGATAATTAAAAAGATATGTATCTTCCGCTCAAATTGTATTCTTTTCGGACAAAGAAGGATATGAAACTTTTGAATCAGATTGAATTTAATATAAATTTCGTAACATACAAATGAGCAGAACTATTACTATTTCATTTAAGTTGAATAACCAAGGACTTTATTTTATTATGGATTCTTATAACTCGAGAAATTTGGATTTGGTTATGATCCAAGGAAGACAAGGGATGGAATAATCATTATACCATGGAAATGAAATAGAAAAATCCATAGTACGATTCTTGAATTTGGAATAGATCTATGGGATAGATGATAAGGAGATAAATGATAAGAGAAGTTATTGATAAATATGAAATATGAAATTTGAAAGGAATTTTTTATTCCTATAGAACCTCGGTTGTGCTCATCCTGCAATAAAATAATGAGTAAGTCGCTATTCATTTGGTTTCGTCAATAATAAGATTATGTAGGAAAGATGGCCGAGTGGTTCAAGGCGTTGCATTAGAACTGCTATGTAGGCTTTTTGTTTACCGAGGGTTCGAATCCCTCTCTTTCCATTTATATTAATTCACCAGCGTTACCGACCACAATATATCAAATCAAATAACAACTTATATGATTATTCCAATAGTTTTTTGGATAAAAACCTCTTCTTGAATGATCCACATCACTTCTGATTCTATTGTAATAAAGGATTCCCCTTTTCTATGGAAAAGACCGGTATCCATAATGATGATCTTACACATGGACAATTCCTCAATATCTTGTTCGTTCACAACAAAATATTTTCTCTGTGCGCCGGTAAAAAAACATATTTTTTTTGAAGAGAGAGACTATTTAACCAATTGAGTCATAGGTATTGACATATTCATACCTAACGATTTTTTACAAAGTGGTGATGAAACGTATAACTTGTGCAAATATTTTCATTTTCCAATTCGATTTGATCCATTTGTTTGTAGAGCTATTTATTCGATCGCAGACATTTCTGCAACACCTCTAAGAGAGGAACAAATAGTCAATTTTGAAAGAACTTATTGTTCCGTACTCTTGAGCGTGTAATTGACGAGCTCTTGAGTGCGTACAATCCGGTTAATCTGGTCAATTTAACGTGCCTGCGCACGTTTCAGAAATCTAGCAGGTAGGGCGACCTCATGCTATTTTTAAGTTCCTATCAATGTCAGATTGTCAACGGAGTCCATAGACCTTACAGTCTTGATGGATTCTATCACTATTATAAGAACTCACTTTTATTGTAAAAGAGAGCGATAAAAATATAAATCCTCTCATTTGTTTTTTTTATTGTTCCTCTTTCGTTGTAATCAAAATAATTAATGGAAGAAAATAATATTTTTGCGGAGAACAACATCCATTTTAAAAATTGCAGATCTTTGCTAATATAACATTTTCACGGAAACTCTTGCCATTTAAAAGTGTTTGTGCACAATTATATTAACCATCCTTTAGTATTATCTGCATGCAACCCTCATGTTGTTATCTCCTGTATACAATCTCTGACGAAATTTTTGTACTTTTGTAAAGAAATTCTTGGTCTCCTATATGAGTTGTACGAGGTACCTTTAAAGTTCTCTATTCTATCTTTACCATGAGAATAGCGAATTGGTTTCGATTTGGTATCTACTTGCTGGGTGCTGTGATCCCCTTAAAAGATTTTTCCTTTCTGCAGGCCTATGAGCTTCTAAGAAGCATGGACACGCTGCTAGAGATACCGTGTCCTACTCAGACACGCTACAGATACCAAAAATTGTGTAGGACACGCCATGCGGCGCGTCCAATAAAATAAAAAGAAAAGATGCAGTGTCCGAACTTCTTGTAGGTTGTGTAAGAAAATGAATTAAATAGTCTGAAAAATAAAAAATAAATATTACTAAATTGGTAATATTTATCTGTACCTAGTTAGCGTTATGTTTTAGTGTTTTCTTATGGACATGAGTCTTATTTAGTTTCTATGTTTGAAAAAAATATTTTTTCTTGCATTCATATTCTATGCTAATCTCTATTCGCTATCATCATCACTTTTTTTTTTATCGCTTTACTTATAGAGGGTGAGAGAGAGATATAGATGCATGGTCGTTGGCAAAACTTGTCTTTTGTAAAGGAATGAAGAGACACGAATTTATACTTCGTCATTACTTTCTTTTTTGATATTTTAGTAAAATTATTATATTAATAGTAGAAAAATATATACTTATATTTATATTTTTGCCGTGTCCGTGTCCTCTATTTCACGAATGTCGTGTTCCGTGTTGTATATGAATCCGTATCCGAATCTGTGTCTGCGTTTTCTTGATGATATCAGTCTTTTTAACTATAAATAAATGTTTCATATGGTACTGAATTTGTAATATATATGCCTGAATTCTTCATTCCTCTCATTCCTGATAGGCATTGGATAATTCTCCACAACCTCGCCCATGCCCCAGCACCACCACGACACCAAACACAGATAACACTCATATGCATAAGAAAGAACAAAAAGAAGGGTAAAAAACTAACCAATCCAACCTACATGGCTACATACTAATAAGGCAACAGCCCAGTCCGAGCAGTAGGTGTTTATGTGGAAAATAGCCCAGAGCCTCAATGGATAGTTGCTAGGAACTTTGTCATTTACGTATTGATCCCCATTCCAACCCCCCCCCCCCCCCCCCCCCCACAAAAGAAAAAAAAAAAAAAAAAATCTCCAACAAAAAAAAAAATCTAAAAAAAGAAAGAAAAGAAAAGAAAAAAGGTAATACTTGTCTTGGCATGAACTAAAATTCGGTCACCCTTCTATACTCTATCTTGTTCGGAGTGACAATAACAAATTTGAAACTAACTGCCTTGTTTATTATGTTTTCCTTTTGCTTAGTCATAGGAGGATTCACATATTCAACATAATCCAATTACGTCAGCAGAGCAAAGTCTAGTTATCACTAGTTATTATGTTATAGTTTATTCTCCTTCAACTCTTTACTCATGAACTCTAGTAAATGTAGTATCGCTTTACACTACTACTCATGTCTCATTTCCTTTGCTTAACAGAGGGTGGTTTGCCTATGTCATCGCGCGTGTGAGTTGACGGACCAAGTGAATGGGCATGCATGCATAGAAAGTCTTTAGCTCCATTTAGTTGAAGTTTCTCTTCTAAAATTTTTGCTACTTATCAAATATAGATCCGGGATAATGTATTAAACCAATTTTTATAATAGGTATTTTTAGTGTCCAATCTTTTGACATGGGTGTGTTATTATGTGCTTTATCTTGTATTCTAGATGGATGAAGTTAAATCATTTATGCTCACTGTTTTTTGTTAAATGGTCTGTCCACTGCCGTTCCTTGATTAATATAGCTGTTTGTTTGTTTGTTTTTTTTTTTTTTTTTTTGTGTCTGCAGGGAAATGAGTGTGAGTTCCGTCACAGTGAGACTGCTAGGGTTAATCCCAAGGATTGCTGGTACTGGTTGAATGGCAACTGTTTGAATCCGAAATGTGCATTTCGGCATCCCGTAAGTCGCTCTGTGCTACCTTAACCAAATTTGAACAATACAATGCAGAATAACTTTACATTTAGAGCTCTTGATATATAACATATTATGCATTTCTTTGATTTCCATGTATATGTGTGGTTTATTGCAGTTATCTTGTTCTGCTTATGGGGGGAGTTTTAGCTTTCCTGGTCATCTTGATTACCCTTTGCTCTCTCCATGTTCAAGTATTCTTGATGGGCATGTTCTTGTTGATTCCGTTCCATATCCGCTGGATATTTCACTTTGGCATCGAAAAAAAAGATGTCTTTTTTTCCACTGAAGCACTATGAACACTTTAGAAAATAAAAAAGAAAAAACTAATTAAAAAGTAATTTACTTAAGTGCTGCATGATTTTGTTTCTTTTGACTATATTGATACCAATAACCGATCCATCTCTCTCTCCCGCAGCCACTTGATGGTCTGTTTGGAGTTCCTGGGACTCCTTCAGGATTGCAGGCTGCCATCAATGCTCCTGGTGCTTACAACGCGAACAAGCTAGCTGTTGCCTGCATTTTTTTCCAAAAGGGCCAATGCTTAAAAGGCGAATGGTGTCCTTTCGTGCATGTTCTGCATAATGAACCTAATTTGGAAGGCAACGGTGATCAGCAACAGTTGATAAAAGGACTACATGCGGCTGGGAACCATGCCCAACAGCAGGTAGCAAAGGTTTCCACGTCTTTCTCTGGAACTACACAGCCAGTACCGTCGTCGAGCATCAAGGAGTGTAACGCTGATACTCAGAAGGTGGTCCCTAAAGTAGCTGCGAATAAGCCTATTGAATTTCTCTATTCATCTGCAAAGTCTGCGCACAAAGCTGAAGGTCCTCCTGTTAATGCTCTACCGCTTAAGAAAAGTCCTTCACCTTACCCATTAGAGTACGAGCATCCCAGATCTCAGCCAACTGTTGCTCCTGTACTCAATCACAGTACTCCCGGCATGCCTCGCCTTCATGAACCCCAGGGTGCTGAAGAGCATTATTCAAATGGGAGAGAAGCTGATGAGTTCTTGGGAGAATCTTCTCCAGGTTTTGACGTACTTGTGGATGATCAAGAGGACTATGGAAGGGAAGCTGAATACTATCACAATCAAAATGAAGATGAATATGGAAGAGGATCTGTTCATAGTGGATGGAATCTGAACCAATCTGTCAATGATTTTGACTACCACCACCCCGATAATGGGGCTATTCCCAGTTTTGATATAGATCAATGCAATGGGAAAAGTGACTACGATTGCTATGGCTGGGCATGCAGTCAGTTTGATCGGGATCATCATAGGGCTTCCTATGCAAGGGCAATGGACAGGATATCCAAACGGAGGCCAGGACACAGAGAGTCAAGCCCTGATGAGATCGACAGTCTGGATTTGCGTCACCGGCTATTGAAACAAAGGAGACTCTGTCCAAGGTCTCCTCCCAGTCATGATCGACATCATGAGCGTTGTAGCAGAGATGATCGCTATGTGGCAGACAGGTATTATGGCCGTTCTTCTGGTAGGGTGCAGGAGAGGGAGCAGGGCAGGCAACATGTCCCACAAGAGAGTTCCTTTAGCTCTCGACTGCAAGGTGGAATAACTCTTCCTGCGAGGTCTCCTACCCCTCATCGGCCTTTTGAGTTGCAGTCCGAGAAATCTAGGGAGCGAGGAAGGAGGCGCGACAGATTGTCTCCTCTGCCCAGAGCAACTAACTATAAGGGAAGGCTCCAAGGTAGAGTAAAACACATTCCAAATGAGGAGTTTGCCTCAGATGGGAGAAGCTCTGGAGCTCGGCCCAGCAGAAGAGATGATGAGCTGGACCCTTTAAATTTTGCTGGTCCGAAGAGTCTTGCGGAGCTGAAAGGTTCAAAGATCTGTGGAAGTTCCCATGAACAGCCAACCAAGAGAATCAACGTGCCCTTTGCAGCAGGGCACGAAGCATCTGAAGACCTGCCTACATTTGAAGGTCCCAAATCGCTGAGTGACATTTTGAAGAGAAAGCGTCAGACTGCAACCGAGAATGATTTGGTTCCCAGCGGCAGGGATGAAGGCAGTGGTAGAAATGCTGAAGGCGTGGTTGAATCTGCTTTGGCTGCTGCAGCTGCTTCGGGTGAGAAAGAAGGCGATTATACTGACACTGGTGCTGAAAACCTTGACACTCAGACAGCTGGAGACGAGGAAAAAGAGGGCCTCATACATGCACAGGGTGAAGAGTTACCCTATGATGCCAGTGTAGACCAAGGGCTGGAAAATTTTGACACTAAAGATGGAGACTTTGACGATGAGGCGATGGAGTGCGAGGACTTCAGAGCAGAAGAAGGCAAGAATGCGTATCCTGAAGAAGGCGAGAATGCATATCAGGATGACGAAGATGAAGATGACTTCGCCAGGAAGGTTGGTAACTTCTTCGAATAAAAAGATAAATTGCGAAGAAGAATATTTGTGCTGTAATTTGCTTACATAGTTGGAAACCCCTTTCTACAGTCTTCCTGTAGGAGGGACGGAAAATGTGTATCTGTATGAGTTTTAATTTTTGTGGCTCTGCAGTTCTCAAAACTTTGCTTCTCTAGTTAGTTCGGACTGGTAGAGGTGAAACCTAACTGTTGTTTAGATTTACATTTGTTCCATCTTTGACAGAGAAAGTGATAGAAGTAGTCAGTTCCCCTGTAAAGGTGGTTTCCCCAATAATTTGTGTTTGCTCTTTCACTCTTTTTATTTATTTGCCTGGTTCAAATATTTATTTTACTAATTTGCGAGATCAATTCTTGTTTGGTTCATGTAGCCTGTCCCAAGAAGGAGGGCTTAGTAGTAGCCTATCCCAAGAAGGAGGGCTTAGTAGTTGTTGTTATTGTTATTGTTATTGTAGTTCAGATATATTCAATTAATTAATACAGGGTTGAAACACCAATCCAAGTTCTTTTCAAGTTCTATAAGCAGATTGTGCAACTCTGATACAAAGAATCTCCAGAATGTTATGTAATACTTGATAGAATTGTATTCAAATGGAAAGGATAAGGAGTCTAGCTATTTGAATATAAAATATCTTAGTAAATCTTTTTATTTACTTCTCAATAAAAATGGGAGATACGATGAGTAATGTGAATTTGTGTGGATAATGAGAAATTTTGGGACGAAATTGGTTTTGTTGGAGTCCTGCACATAGCAAGACTCCTGTAGCACGTACAAATCAAATGGGACTCAGACTTGGTGCAGGGAGGTCCTGATCTGGTCCTATTTCTCTTATGGTATGGTTGGAGCCATTCGATTCGATGGTTGCATATCAAATATCCAAACCTAAGTAAGTGTAGGGGAACGTGGAGATGTTGGAGTCTATAAACAATCTTTTTCTTCATAGTTGTTCTCTTATTTCACACAAAGTCTTTTAGCTCGCATACGATTGTGGAATTTAATGGGGGTGTTTTTATAGTACGTGTTTTTTGAGTGTTTTGATAATATGTATTTTAGAGTATTCTAATCGTAGTTTTTGGAGGAATCAAAATTGTACTTTGGAGTTTAGTTTTCTCGTGGATTTCATAAATAAATAAATAAAATACAAATATAGACAAATATACCCAATTACAAAAAGGGAGATAGCATTTTGGATAAATAATTCAAAACACTTTAAAACATCCTGATCTGAAATATTCTAAAAAGCACACCAAAACATCTACCCGGTGTTTTGGGGTATTCTAAAAACACGTCAAAATACTTGTTAAAAAACTCACAAACAAATATTTTTATGAACACTTTACAATAGAACGCTTTAAAACTAATGTCCTAAGCATAGCCTAAGAGTCAAGATTCAAAGGTTAACATGCTTAGCATCAGCATCCATTAATATTCATTTCTAATTAGTAGTAAATGTATGAGAATTCAAACTTAATTTCGATTAAAATTTTAATTTGACCACACATATGGTGAATATCTGAATCGATATTAAAGAAGTCTATTGCTCATCCATTAGTCACACATCAAATTTTAGATACTAATTATGTTTCTGTCTTATCGATATATGAACTTAAAAACAGATTAATATATATTCAATTGAGTTCTGATTCAAACTCAAAATTAATACTCTTAGATAAAATCTTTATTATCAACATAATCTTGAAACTAAAGTACAAGCATTTTCGAGATGTTTGTTTCTTGTTCATCATGCATCATATTTTTTTCTAGTCACTTCATGAAAAAAATACTCTATGATATTTTGGAGTATCTTAATTGTACAAAAAATTTATATTCATGCACGTAACTGCAAATTATATAATTAGCATAACTCATATTAAGTATTCCATTAAAATAAAGAAACAAAATTAAACATTCTTATAGTTACCGTACAACTTTAAAACCAACGGTGACAAATTAATGGACTCCATCCTTCTTAAAAAGGCTTGATGAAAAATAGGCTGAAACTCAACAATGTATCTTATCTATTTATACTAAAAAGTTAAATTTTTTGTTTTCTTATAAATGTCTAATTTTATCAGGGCCCAATCTTGTAAGCTTATGAGTATCACTTGAATTATGGATCATATGAGATTGCATTAAAATAATTTTGGGGTATTTACTGGTTTGTCCCTCAAATCTTTAAATATTATGATTTTACCCCCCAAATCTTCATATTTATAATTTTGCCCCCCAAATCTCATAAGTTACAACAATTTTGCCCCCTCTCTAACTTTCCCAAACACAGTTAATTTTTTGACCATTTTACCCCTCATTTCCTCTTTTATTTTCCTCCTCTTCTTCTTCTCTCTTCCTCCTTTCTTCTTATTTTCTTCATTATTTCTCCTCTCTTCCTCTTCTCTTCTTCTTCTCTTTTCCTCCTCTCTTCTCATTTTCTTCATTTTTTTTTTTTTACTCTTTCATGTTCATATTTTCCTCCTCTCTTCTTATTTTCTTCTCTTTTTTTACTTGAGATAATTAATTTGGTGAACTAGAGGAAAAATGCATGACATGAAAGAGTAAAAAAATGAAGAAAATGAGAAGAGAGGAGGAAAAGAGAAGGAGAAGAGAGGAGGAAGAGAGGAGAAATAATGAAGAAAATAAGAAGAAAGGAGGAAGAGAGAAGAAGAAGAGGAGGAAAATAAAAGAGGAAATAAGGGGTAAAATGGTCAAAAAATTAACTGTGTTTGGGAAAGTTAGAGAGGGGGCAAAATTGTTGTAACTTATGAGATTTGAGGGGCAAAATTATAAATATGAAGATTTGGGGGGTAAAATCATAATATTTAAAGATGTGAGGGACAAACCAGTAAATACCCCAATAATTTTCACGGTCATTTTTTGGTTTATAATTCATTATTGTTCATAATCCTATTCAACAATATGTCTTTCATTTTATTTTCTACTTAGTTATACTCTTTTATTACAAAATAGTCATAGAACCTAGAATTTTAGTTGTATTTTTATGGAGTAATAATTATACTTATATAAAAAATTAAAAGAAATAAAAAATAAAGAGGAGACTAATCTATATAGTAAAGTACATCAAGTAGTAGTATGGTCAACGGTACTGGTTTTGCTCTCTGCTGCTGTACTCGCCTCTCTTTTCTTTTCATTTTCCTTTTTCTTCTTTCATTTTTCTTTTATGCATTTTGCACCATCCAATAACAATTAAAAACTTGTCATAAAATTATTTTATATTTACACAAAATATTTTTTCCCTAAAAATTCTGAATTTTAAACTCTTCGGTTTATTGAGAAAGCATATCCCATAAACTCTTCAATCTCACTTATTATTTATGTAAAGAAACCTTTCACCTTTCTTTACCCAATCAGCAAGAGTTGCACTTATGCCACGGAACAGATACAATGAGAACAAGCTAAGGAAAAAAAGACTCACCAATAAATTATTTAACTCATATTTCTACCATCCACTTAGTTGCTATTGAAAAGGACAAAAAAAAATATGGTTAATCCTTTAATTACGTTAAAGCAATCTTAAATCAAAGTAGATTCACATTAAGGCAACTTCTTTATAATAATATTTTCATAATTGAAGAGCCACAATTTTACATGTCATAATCAAAGTAGATTTTACATGGCAACTTCACTTTCTTCTATCAATACAATAACAATATGACAGAACGAAGAAAAAATTAAGGAAAGAACAAAAACAAGGTCATAAACAATGGATCACAATACAAATTAAGAAAATATAAGAGTATTCCTAATAAGTCAAAGTTTTCCTTTCTACTAATAATATTTTGCTTGAGAGTTTTGTACCAAGCAATAAGATCATTCTGAAAGAAAAAAAAAATACGTCGTGGATCCTTCTTATTTCCTCTGAACAGATAATATTGATTTTTATGCTAGCGATCTCTAGAGAATTTGGATTCACATATACTGATCAAGTGTTTTAAGATGCAATACTCTAGGAAACAAGGAGGCAGCCTAAAGTCCTGCCAACACATGAAGAGTTCAAATTTCAAACCTATGTGAACCTCCCTTCCACGAAGAGAAGAACGCTAATAAACTATTTTAATTCATCGTATTTTTAACCGCTACCTAGTTGCTGCTGCTAAGGGAAAAAAAAAGGATTTTTAATTCCTTCAGCTACTTCAATTTTTTTGTACTATACCCTTTAAAATAATAAAAAAAAAAATCTGATTACTTCACATCTAGGCATCTTTTTTATAATTAAATTTAGCAATACACAGTGAATCCTTCTTATTTACTTTTCGAACCAGACAATTAATGATTTGTATGCTAGCGATCTTTATAGTAAATAACCAATATTAGTACCGTAAACAATCTAAATTCACATGACAAGTGTTTTAAAAATACAATATTTTAAAAAACAAGTAGGCGGCTCAAACCCCCCGCTAAAACAAGAAGAGTTCAATATAAGAACCTTCATATAGTAGAATAAAGGTTCATATATCCTATAAATACGAACTATAACTCCCTCTAATTTCTCATCTCCAACCATTTTCATCCGAATTCAGAAAAGAAATAAGAGAATTTACTGAAAATGGCATCCTCTACTTGGTTTCTACTCGCGTTTCTTGCCTCATTGAGCATAATGAAGGATGCTCGCCTCTTCTGCTGCGGTGATCCTACTGATGGCTTCACTGCAGTGCCGTTGACGGATAAGAACTTCAAGCTGCAGTGGCCGTTCAATCTGCCCCAAAGTGATCGTTACAGTGATGTGGATGGCGTGCGCAAGCTCTGGGTGTACGACACTGACAAGCCTCATTTTCCTGGCAGTGGAACCAGGCCCCGGACAGAGATCCGTATTCAAGTAATCGGCTTAAATAAAATGATAAATAAGATTACAATACTGAAATAAAGCAATCTGTAACAATTAGTTTTCTCCCTGCAGGGATACGATTATTCTTCGGGCATATGGCAATTCGAAGGCTATGGCTATGTCCCCAGCGGGACCACTGGTGTGAGCATCATGCAGATCTTTGGTGGTGCAGGGAGGGCTACGACTATCATGCTGAGGGTCTACGATGGCGCGCTCAGATACTACCAACGGCAACTTATTGAGGACAATATCTACGACAGGTGGTTCAGGGTTAACGTGATTCATGATGTAGGTGCGAAGCAGATTCAGGTCTTCATCGACGGCGAGCACAAATTGACTGTGAGTGATGGTGGAGGAAAGAATCACTTCTTCAAATTTGGTGTTTACACACAGAACGATAGCTCCCATTACATGGAGTCTCGCTGGAAGGGGATCAGGGTCCTGAAAAAATCTGAATGAAATAGTATTTGGGAGTGTTAGGATTTCTACTACTAAAAATATATGTTAGGTGTGGAGAAGTACAGGGTGTGATATTGTGCTAAGTGTCATGTTATATGTTTATATGCATCATGTATTGCGAGATATTGGATAGAGAAGATGAATATAACAAGTCTTATGGAAGAGATTTCTCGTGCATTTGCACATACGACATTTAGACGATAAACAGATGAAGCCAAGAGCCAAACATATCACATTCAGTTATTCGAAAATGACGGAACTTGAAGACTTGAAAACAATCCTATTTTCTCAAGAATTAGTTACAACCATCTCAGTCACTTTATGCTGCTCCTCATCCCCAACAATCCTCTTCCAAAACCAGTGTTGCCTCCAAACTTGCACCATCTGCTCAATAGGCACATTGGCAGTCTCAGGCAGCAAAAAATACACAACAATGGTCATAACAAGAACCCACCCTCCGAAAAAGTAGAAGATCCCAGCCTTGAAGCTACAAAGCATCGCAAGAAACGTCTGGCCAATGATGAAGGTGAACACATTGCTGACAATCAAGGTGATGCTCTGCCCCACTGACCGGATCTCCAACGGAAAGATCTCACTCGGGAGCAACCACCCCAAAGGCCCCCATGACAACCCGAACCCCGCCACATAAGCCCCGATCAGGACCAGGACTAAGTATGCATAGTTCTTGTTCACTCCACCATGGTTCTTGAGCTCTGCTTCCAGTATGGCCCCAACCAGTACTTGAAAGACAAGCATTTGGACTCCGCCAATAATGAACAAGACCCGCCTTCCAAATTTATCGGCAAATATCATTGCTACGAGGGTGGAACTCAAGCCAATTACGCCAGTTCCGACTGCTGATAAGAGGGAAGCGCTCTCTCCTAGTCCAATGCTTCGGAATAAAACCGGAGCATAAAAGCCTATCACATTGATGCCTGTCACCTGTTGTCACGCAACAAATATGAAAACCAAGAGTGTTGGTAGAGCGCTTGTCTGTGATGAAATGCACTATACCTGTTGGAAGAATGGGATAAGAATAGCCATAACGAGCTGAGGACGATACTTTCGTCCGATAATCTGACGAAATGGATGGTTTACAGTCTTTGATGCATCGCTGGCAGCGATAAGATCTCTCAGCTCTTCATCGACATCAGGAGTTCCTCTCATCTTTTGAAGCAATGCAGTCGCCTTTTGGATATCGGCACCTCTCTGGATAAGACTGTTGGGGGTTTCTGGGAGAAGGAGTGCGGCTAGCGTTAGGAGGGAGGCTGGAACTGCTGCTAAGGACAAGGAGAGCCTCCAGCCCAGGTTGCCGTTTATCTTCTCAGTTCCGAAATTTATGAGGGTTGCCATTATGAATCCGATGCTGATGGTGACCTGGAAGCCGTTGTTGATTGCGCCCCTGTACCAAGGGGGAGCCATTTCTGCGAGGTACAACGGAGCTGACTGAAACAAACTGCAAGATGTGAGAGACATTGCAAGACTGTGCATATGCACATACATAGACATAAACATAAACATGAATATACACATACATAAACATGCACATACATATGGTCCGAAATAAAATACATGAATAACTACAGAGAGGATGGTAAATAAACATTTCTAATAAGATCATGATTCATGGACACTATATGATTTGTTATTTATAAACTATCTAGATGAAATTAGTGTACATCAATCTCCAATTTTTTTTATTTTTATTTTTTATAATATTTTGGTAATTTCATATATAGTCGATTGCGGCCCATATATATATATTCTCTACTTATTGCTCTATTCTTAAAATAACGAAAAACTTTCGTTGGCAGCAGAAGTAGTCCGATTTAGGATGACTAACCATTTAAGTCTCTGTGTTTCGTGTGATTTTTTGTTCTTTATTTGAATTTTTATAATTGCTATTCAGATATGTGATGTTCTCAACATTAGATACTACATGCAGTTAGTTTTAAAATTTATCACTTTAATATAGTATTTTTACACACACATATTTGCTAATTAATATAAAATTTTACTTGAGAGTATCCAAATTCAAATCCAACTGGATCGTAGTCAAGCTCTCTTAGACTGATACGATAAAGTATTAACATGAATTACAACTAAATATCATGACAAGGAGATCTAGCTACCTGATTAGCAAATCCAACGCCAACACCGAGCAGGATCCTGCCCATGATAATCATGTAGACATTAACCGCAGCCCCTCCCAGCGCCGCACCAGCCAGGAACGCCACCCCGCCAACAAGCATGGACGATTTGCGCCCGAAATTTCTCGTCAACGGCGACGCAAAGAAGTTGGCAACAAGCGCAGCCAAGTACAACGACGACGTAAACAACGTCAGCAGCTGGTTGTTGTACCTGCAGTAGTTGCTAACACCGGACTCTTCCTTCATCTGTCGGTACACCGTAGGGAAGAATTTCTTCAGGAATGGCTCCATAGATGTCACACCTCCTGAAACAAGTTTTCTATCAGAAACTAAGCAATTTCAGAATATATTGGGTTACAAAAGCAAGTTTCAGTTACCAGCGATCCCGATGTCATAGCCGTAAATGATTCCTCCCATTGCAGCCATTGAAGAGCAGAGGATGACATAAGGAGTTAACTTGCCATTGTAGTGAACTTTAGTCCCAGTGGTGATGAATTCAGCTGCCATTGGTTTGGAACGAAGAACGTTGTTGGCTGCTATCTTCTGCAGTGAGTGGTGAGGAGACAGTTATCTCTAGCTAGTGAGTCAAATTTGCGATTTTTCTAAGGTGGGCTGCTTTTGTTTCTCCCTTGACTCCATTATTGGAAGGTCATTGATGCTGACATGCGGTTAGCTGGCTGGACTTTGGACTAGATAGTGAACTCTCACTAGTGTCTAAGAGCTACCTTATTTGCAAATTGTCTGCATACTAGTTCCCGCGGAATTTTCTAACTGTATATAATTTGATTTCCTCGAGCTAAATTACTAGAAAGTTTTTTAGCATAAACACGGGAAAATCCCTCCACGTTTCATTAATCAGAAATTAACAAAATATAGCTATATATATATATATATATATATATATATATATATATATATATATATATATATATATATATATATATATAAATATATAATTACAAATCATCGAAGATAGTTTGGTTTGGATCTATAGCTACTATCCGAATTTGCTTCTTGAAATACTTGTCCTAATACCCTGCCATTGTCATCCATCCTTCTACCCTCAACATGTCAAGAAGAGGTCGTTCCGGTAAGATAATCGTCCAACATCGAACATCTCTTTACAAATTTAATTAAATTCCCAGCACCCCCACGAGAGTTTTGCCGCGACCCAGGTTAGCTTGCTCGCTTTGACCTCATTTTGCTTTACAGTCCGCATCCGCATATAATCATAGGCTATATGCTTGTTTTTCTTTCCCTCCCGTATTACTAACTTTCAACAGTACAGTCCATGGCCTACTAACTGTCGGTTCTTCAAATTTTATCAGCATTTTTAATACTCGGTCATGGGCCAATATGGACTTCACTAAACCCACGTGTTAGACTAAAAAAATTAAAAATTTCCTTTCATTCGAAATTCAAATTATTCAGCCTTAGGTCCTACATGATATCATGTGATATCAACCATGATTTCAAATTTGTAGCCTTAGCTTTAGCCCTGTTCCCATGTTAGCCCAGCCCATATTTTAAAAAAATTCCTCATAGAATTAAACACTTGGGTCCCATGTTCTCTCTCTTCCCTATGAACCCACATGTCTCCTTTCCTCATATGCTTCAGTCTACACTGCTTAGACCATCATTTTACCCACAAGATATCATATTTTTAGACACGGGTCTCATGTGAACGCACGTGTCTCCTCTTCCCCATGAACCAGAGAGGCCCGGTGGCCTCCCCATGGAGCTAGGCAATTGCAGCTCCCTGCAGGGAGGCAAGTTTAGAGCTCTCGTTGCTTGCTCAAAACCATAAGCAATCTCAATTAACTTTCCCTCCGAGCCCTTCAAACCCCCAAAGCAAATGCCGAATGAAACTCCATCTTCACCATACTCCGGCGCTAGTCTGTTATGCGGATTTGATCCGGATTTGAGGGAAACAATTACTTCTCAATCTATAAAAGGAGGACAGCGTCCAGAGAGAAGGGGATTCTTTTTGGAGGAGAAAATCTTAAAGTGTCTTCTTCCAGAGTTTCCAAAGCAGAGAAAAGAGAGGCGATCATTTTCTTTTCAGTCGGACCGTTAACCGAGTGCATCAGTGAGGCACCACCACTACCAAATCCTGCAAATTAAAAGAGGAATCAAATTAATTTTTCTCATTCTTGTAATCACGGAAAGATCTATTGTAATTTTCTTTTTATTGTTGTAATTAAAAAAGTAAATTAGCATTGGAAGGAAAATTTGATTTTTCGAGCGAACAAGAATTAGCGAGTATAGTAGGAGCCTCTCTGTTCACAACAGAGAACTTGGTGGAGCAGTCCAACCGGAGACCGATCGGACCGGTCGTAAAAACCTTGGTCGTCGAAGTCGACCAACAAAAGTATGAAGAATTCCTCTCTTCAAATTCCTCTAATTTGGAGCCAATGCATTATCGCCAGGTAACGATCAAGAAAGATGATGCATCATCGCCCATCAAATTGATAAGGCGTCATTGCCGGTCAAAACAAGTAAGGCATCATCGCCCACAAAAACTGACAAGGTGTCATTGCCTGTCGAAACTTATGAGGTGTCATCCCCCATGAAAACTAACAAGGCGTCATCGTCTGTCAATAAAAATAAGGCGTTATCACCTCTAAAAGGAGATATGGCGTAATCGCCTATCCCGAAGTCGAACTTGATTTAACACAGTTACAAAAAAGAAATCAAGACTGTCGGAGAAGACGCAAGGTTTAACGGGCACTGTCGGCGAAAATTTCTGGAAAACAAAGCAGATCCGCGAATTCAGAGTTGGAAGTCCGCAACTCGACGGATCCGCGAACCTAAGAGACTGAGGTTCGCGACTCAGATGACATAATATGTTCGCGAATCTAAAATTGAGATTTGCGATACTGCCCATAGCATCCGGGTAGGGGTTTAATACAAAGCCATCTGACCCGAACAAGAGAGTTGCCACCTCAGATTGTGGAGCTAACTGCCAAACGAATGCAGTGGCACTACTTCGATCGGGGAAGCAACCACCTAACGAATATGACGGCACTTCTCGAGTAGTGGGAGCTAACGATCGAGCAAATGAGGCGGGACGTTACTCTAGAACCCTTATTAAAGGCGGGGGAGCAAAACAGACACAGACGGACATCTTCTCCTAAAAGTTACCCCTTGTGATCAAGAGTCAAGAGCCTTTCATTTTCCTTTAGCCAACTGAGAGAAATTGTACGGAGTGTCAATGAAGAGCAGGATCATTCTCCATTGCTACATAGGAACCCAGCTTTAAATAAAGAGGAAATTCATCTTCCTTATCTTCTGTAAACGGAAAACCGTTAGATTGTAATCTTTTATTGAAAAGACTTCAATATAAAAAGCTTGCAATTTTGATGGCGAACAGAAAATTGGCGACTCCGCTGGGGAATCCTATCATCTCCGGTGATCTGGTGGTAGCTCAATCCGACAACGTTCCAGTTGGTAGTATGGTCGACTCGCTCACCATCCACGTTGACCAGGAATGGTATGAAGAATTCCTTTCTTCAAGCTCCAAGAGCCCTACTTCCCTAAGGGGATGCCGTAAAATCTCCAAGGGGTCAATCCTCAAAGAGGCTTTAATGGCAATAACTCAGCAAAGGGAGTCGACAGACCAAATTAGTCTGAAACCCTCCTCCTCAATATTGGGCTCTATGCCAGTTTCGGTTAAGACTCTTGATCCCTCAAGCAAAATGGAACAAAGTCCTCGCTTCAATAAGGGAAAACGACCACTATCCACTCCGCGAGACTATGACGCGGAGATGGAGGTTCCTCTCACTCGTACAGCGAGAAGAAACCTAAGAAGAAGCAAAGTTCATGCCCTCCGCAGGACCACGCAACAAAAGGAAACCGCCAACTCATCCCTGCAAAGACCTACCACATAAATATGGAGGCTAAAAGGCAAGGTTGATCGAGACGCGAAAGAATTTACTCGCGTTTCCTACAGGAAGCGGAGTAAGTCCACCAAAGTTATCTATGATCACAAACGCGGAGCATACATCCGCGTCCCTCATGTTCCACGGAGAAAGTTTGATCACGTGATTGAAGAGGCTCGCGGAACCTGCAACCCTCAAATTCACGAAAAATGCATGCCTATCTTCAAGGCTAAGACTGTGTCGTTCCCGAAGCTATCTCTCACAAATGACGTCGTCACAAAGAATTCTAGTGCAAGAGATCTTTGGGAACTTCTAAATAGAAAAAGGGAAGAATCCTACGTATCTCACTGCCACTGTGAACGATTAATCAATGTAGTACTGTCTCACTGTCATTGTTCAGCCCATACCAAATCCTCGGTGTTTCATCGATTGTCGGCTCCATCGATATCTTCATCCCAACTGGCGAAGAGGAGGCAACGAAACGGGCTTGAGTTTTCTGAGCCAGAATATCCTGAAGTGTCATCCAACATGACAAGCATCAGAGAAAAGAAGAAGAAAAAGAAAGCGAAGAAAGTCTCAGAAGGAGTTGCTTCTGACCCAGAGCTCTCTTCGAGTTCGAAGGATCTATTCAATGAAGAGCGAGGAGTTTTTTGAAACACTCGACTCAAAAGTGGGACGGCAGTCCCCATGAATTATAGACAGATGGCGGGAATCTCTTCCGATGAAGAAGATATAGTCAAATCTGTTATGGCTGAATCGCAGACATCCGACTCGTTCCTAGAAGATTCTGCCTCTGCATATATGACTCAAAACAATATCTCAGAAGAGTTCATGCGGAGAGTGGATGAACAAGATAAGCATATCTAGCAACAGCAGGATGCTATCAGCGAGCTTAAAGATATGCTACATATTCTGATGGAATTGGAGAAGACTAGATTGAAGGATACAGGAAAGAAGACAGAAGAAGAAGGTCTTCACAATAATGAAAAAGAATTAGAACATCATGAGGATGACGACAACTGTTCTGTGCATCAGGAAGGGAATGCAAATGTTATTTGGATGGAGAGCTTCTAAAATCAACTAAATGCTCTCATGCATAAGAGCGATTTACAAGAGCTCGACGTGGTAAGGCCATATCCCATGGAATGGGAAAGTGTGCCATTCCCGATAATTTATAAACCATTGAAGCTCAAATCTTTCGATGGTAAAGGATCGCCGAACCAACACCTCTACTATTTTAAATAGCAGATTGGGCATTTAGCCGGAAATGACCCCATTATTATGAGGGTATTCGTTAGTACCTTAACGGGACTAGCTTTTGAGTGGTTCCAGAGACTAGAGCCGGGAACCATCAATTCATGGAGCAACATGGAGAAGCCGTTCTCACCAGGTTCTATGAAGATGATATGGAGGTATCAATGCCGACACTTCTAGCCACTAAACAAAGAAAAGGAGAGTCAGCCCGGGATTTCATCAAAAGATTCCGAAACGATTCTCTCAGATGTCCGCATGGTATGCCAGAAAAGATCTTGGTAGAAACCTGTCGACATAATTTATCGACTAAAGTTCTAGCCAGAATGGGAGCAGTAAAGTCCTCAATTTGGAAGGATCTCGCCCTGCAAGCTGAAGAAGCTGAAAAAATTGCGCAAAGATTTAAAGAAGAAGGAGGCGAGGAGAAACAGAAGCGAAGTGGCGATAACAACTATAAGTCCCGACCCCGAGGATATAAGGGGAAGGAGACAATGGTGACTGATACGCCACAACCTGCGAAGGCTTTCCCAGACACGAATACCGCAAAAGCAATACTCCTTTAAGGATGAGCATACGAAGACTATCTTCAACCTCCTCATGAGTAAGAAGATGCTAAAACTGTCGGAGTCTAAACGTCCAGAAGAAGCAGGAAAAATTAATGATCCTAATTACTGTGTCTACCATAGGATCATTAACCACCCTACCCAAAACTGTTCATCCTTAAGGATAAAATTCAAGGCTTAGTGGATGTCATCAAGCTCTGAGAGCACCAGAAGAAGGTGACCGTGAACATGGTGACTGTCAGGTTCGGCAAAGTGCCCGACTGGATAGAGTCAACAGTTCAAGATATAGTGCAGCCCATTCCTAAAGGCACGATGCAGATCGTAAATTTTCATCCGCACCAATAGCAGAAGAAAGGACTGTTCCCCTTTGAAACTGATAGGGGGGAGATACTGTGGGTGCATCCATATCTCCTAAGTGATGAACAATGGACTTCCAGGTCATCTGGAAGGAGGCGAAGAGGGAAAACCTTTACCTCCAATGTCGTCTCCGTGATTCTCGAAGATGACGGAGTCATTCCTGCTTTGACCGATTCGGAAGAGGAAATCGGAAATTCTTTGGTGGCTGACGCGGATCCTCCTCCCGTGGGAGCCTGTTCAGGAAAAGATTACTTGAAGAACTACAGCCAGGAAATGGATTCCCAACCACCTCCAGAGCAAGTCAAACAAAAAAAGCTTAAGTTTGATAAAGTTCTAAAGAAGAAGGAAAAAGAGCCTGCGGAGGACTCGCGGAAGTCATTCCAGTTCGACATTCTAACACAGTTGGCCAATATTCCTGCGAGGATAATCTTGTACGAGCTCCTGAAACTCTCTAAATCTACTAGAGAAGTTTTAAGAGAAGCTCTGCAAGATTCGGAGGTATTCTTGGCACAAATACCGGAGATGATTGAGAAAGAATGATCTCTTTGCGCGACATGTTACCAGGTCTCTGGTAAAAACGTCCCTTGCATCACTTTCTCTCCAGAAGACATGCAAGTCAGGAGCAAGAAACATCACCGCCCTCTGTATTACAAGGGATACATAGGATTTACAGAGATCGAGCGCATTCAAGTTGATCCAGGCTCGACCTTAAGTATCATGCCCCAAAGGATTCTACGATATCTTGGAGTTCCGATGAATAGATTGGCAGCAACCAACACTACTATCTTCGGATTCAATGCTAACGGAAGTAGACCGTTGGGTAAGATAAAGCTCAAGTGCCAAATCGGCGATATGAAGACGGAAGTCACGTGTTACGTGATAGACGCAGACACATCATACAATCTGCTATTGGGGAGACCTTGGATCCATAGCAATCTCATTGTGCCCTCCACGTTACACCAATGCATGAAGTATGTCGACCAAGACGGGAACGTAAGAACGTTGATCGCAGAAAAACAGCCCTTTAAAGGAGTTGAAAACTACTTTACTAACGCGTTGCTGTATCAAGATGTGTTCGGTGTTTCAGATCAGCCTGTTCCAGATGACTCCGATAGCGGCGAGGAAGCTGATACAGAATCAGGATCTGAAGATTCGGAATCCGAGGATGTAATTTGGGACGGTGAGCCCATTGTGATAAGTCTTGAAGGTCTTGATGTAAATAACACCGTCCACCCCGATGGTGAATGGGTGATAAATAAAAATTTAGAGTTTGCTTATTCTTCTTGTATTGATTCTGAGCCCTCAAGCACTAGCACAGATGCATTTAGCGATTGTGTGAATGAGGTGTATTCTCTGACTTCCTTCCAAGCACCTATTCGATCATCCTTATATGAATTAAGTCATAACGTTGAAAGTGCTAACCGGGTCGTTTTTGAGGTTCCTCCCAAAAACGGAATCCAGAAAGCCATAGTATTTGGAAGGGCAAGTTACAAAAACAAAAAGAAATGCTTAGATTCCGAAGAAAAATAGGGAAAACCCAAGTTCTTCCATTACGATAAAAATTCTCGTAGATTAATAAAGAGGATGTGATATAATTTGGCCGAAGGCAGAGGGTTGAACTTCAGAAGAGGAAGAAGGACAATCTTTCAACCTTTTGTCCCAGAAGGGAAAATGCCAGATTATTACCAGAAAACCGGCAGGGGGTTGGGATACGTCACCACTCCCGAAAGCTCCTCAAGTGGGAAAACCGAAAGACAATGCGATCATTCGTCAGAATCATCCTGCTGGGACTAAGATGTCAGTATTGGCATGATTTTTCATGAAGTGTCCGCAAACATGGTTTCCGCGACCCAAGAAGACGAAGACTTAGAGGAAGCCTCGTCGATAAAAAATGACCCCTGGGCCAAGCATCTTAATGTGAAATGGGAGTCAGTTTGAACAGCACGAACCTCCAACTGAAGACAAAGTGATCCAAATCAATATGGGGGATGAAAAGAATCCCAAACCCATATTCATAAGTGAGAACCTATCCTCGAAAAAAATGGAGGAGTTGATATCCCTCATTCCCGAATACATTGATATGTTCGCCTGGAGTTATGAAGCAATGCTAGGATTAGATCCAAGTGTGGCGGTTCACAAATTAAACATCCGGCCAGAGGCTAAACCAGTAAAACAACAGCAACGAAGATTCCGCCCAGAGATTATGGAAGCTATAGAAGCTGAAATCAAGAAGTTGATTGAATCAGGCTTTATTCGCGAAGAACAGCACCCTGATTGGGTCGCGAATATAGTTCCCGTAACCAAGAAAAATGGAAAGATCCGAATATGCATAGACTTTAGGGATCTGAACGAGGCCTGCCCTAAGAACGAATTCCCGCTACCCATCACAGATGTTATGATAGATAACACTTGTGGGTATGAGCGTATGATGTTCATAGTCGAGATATAATCAAATAAAGATGTACCCTGATGATGAGAAGCATACGTCCTTCAGGACGCCACTCGGGGTGTACTACTATACAATCATGCCCTTTGGCCTAAAGAATGCAGGTGCCACGTATCAACGCGCCATGAACGTAACATTTCAAGAGCACATCCGGAAGACAATGGAATGTTACGTGGATAACCTAGCGATTAAGAGCAGAAGCAAAGACGATCACTTGAAGGACTTGAAGGCAATATTCGACCTCATGAGGAAACACCAGCTCAAGATGAATCCAACTAAATCTTTCTTGGGGATTTCTAGTGGAAAATTTCTCGGTTTTGTCGTAACGTCAAAAGGAATACATCTTGATCCAGATAAGATCAAGGCTATTCAAGACATGCCACCTCCCGTAAACTCAAAGAGTTAAGGGGATTGCAAGGTAGGCTGGCGTACATCCGCAGGTTCATATCAAATTTATCTGCTAAATGCCAACCTTTCACCAGATTAATGAAGAAAGGAGTGTCATTTGCTTGGGATGACGCGTGCCAAAAGGCTTTTGAAGAAATCAAACAATATCTCATGAAGCCACCAGTGCTTGTAGCTCCAGTCTCGGGAATACCCTTCCTGCTATACGTAAGGGTTATGGACCATTCCTTGGGAGCTTTACTAGTGCAGAAGAATGAGTCAGGTCATGAACAAACTATTTACTACCTCAGCAGAATGATGATCGGGGCAGAACACCGGTATAATCCTGTGGAAAAGGAATGTCTAGCTTTGGTATTCGCAATACAGAAAATGCGGCACTACTTAGTTGGACAAACCATCCACGTTGTATCGAGAGTTAACCCCCTGAGAATACTAATGACTAAACCCGGATCGTTAAATTCAAGACTATCCAATTGGGCTATTTTGCTATCATAGTATGATATACGCTTTGTCCCACAGAAGTCTGTTAAAGGACAGGCCGTGGCGGACTTCTTAGCCGAACATCCAATCCCGGTATACTCAAAGTTATACGAACAAATCCCGGGAGCAGAAAAAGGTAACTCGCGAAAATCTTCCGAAGTAAATACAGTCTCAAAGGGTGTATGGCAGCTTTTCTTTGACGGTACCTCCCAAATGGGATCCAAGGGAAGAATGACAGCGGGGGTAGGAGTTGTTTTCGTCTCTCCTCACAACCACATCATTCTACGAGCTTACTCACTAACAAGCTCGTGCCCAACAATGTCGCGGAATATAACGCCCTCCTAATCGGCTTAAAAATAGCTAAGCAACTAGGGGTTAAATATTTGGAGGCATATGGGGACTCTCAACTCGTTGTAAATCAAAGAAAAGGAGAGTACGAGGTCAAACATGAAGACCTATTGTTGTATTACCATGCGGTGATCAAGATCGCCGATGGTTTCGATGGATTCTATATCAGCCACATAAAGCGCCACCGAAATAGTTATGCAGATTCACTAGCTTTCTTAACTGCTACATTAGCCTTACCCAAACATGCTAGAAGGCAAATTACGGTAGGAAGCAAAGAATTATTTTGTCCAAAGGACGAGCTCAGAGAGAAAATGAAAGAACCACAGAAAGACGAAACTGATGTTTTCGAATCAAGCCTAGAACCGAGGGATTGGCGTTTTCCTTATATAGACTATGTCCTTTATGGTATATTACCCGAAGATCCAAAAGAAGCCAGAGCAATTCAGAGAGAGGCTGTCCGGTTCTACTACAACGCAGAGCTTCAGACATTGTATAGGAAATCTTATGATGGAATTTTACTTCGCTGTCTCTCCAACCGCGAAGCTCAAAAAGTACTCGAAGAAGCTCACGCTGGCATCTGAGGAGCGCATCAGCCAGGACCAAAACCTTGGGATAGAATCTGAAGGATGGGTTATTACTGGCCTAAGATGATGACAGAAGCGGTTAACTATGCCAAGAAATGTAGGGCCTGCCAACTACATGCGGATTTTATACATCAAGCTCCGGAGTATCTCCACCCAACAGCTACGTCGTGGCCATTTGAGCAATGGGGCATGGACATTGTAGAACCAATTTCTCGACCATCAACAAGGGGACATCGGTTCATTTTAGCTATAACGGATTACTTTTCGAAATGGACTGAGGTCATTTCCCTAACCGAAGTAAAGTCATCAGATGTTATCAAATTCATCAAGCACCATGTGCTTTATCGCTTCGGTGTGCTCAGAAAAATAATTCATGATAACGGACCGCAGTTTGTGAGCCAAGTGTATTTCAGATTCTGCAACAAGTACAGGATCGAGAATGTAGCTTCATCGCCATATTACCCTGCAGCTAATGGTCTAGCAGAAGTTTTCAATAAGACCATTGTAAAACTTCTTAAAAAGTTTGTGTCATCCAATCAAAGGGACTGGGACGAAAAGCTCGGAGAGTGCCTGTGGGCGTATCGCACCGCAGTCCGAACTCCCACCAATGCCACGCCCTTCTCCTTGGTATACGGATCAGAAGCGGTCTTGCCTTTGGAAATCTAAATCCCAACGTTGCGGGTCGTGTTAACAACTAGGATGACGGAAGAAGAAAGGCATCAGCAAAGGCTCCAAGAATTAGAAGTTTTGGATTATAAGCGGTTGGAAGCTCAACAAAATATTGAAGTATACCAGGCGCGGATCTCCAGAACCTTTAACAAAAGAGCTAAATAAAGAACTTTCAAGAAGGATGATCTGGTCCTATCAGTCAGAAGACCGATCATAACTAACAAAAAGCCTAGGAAAAAGTTCCAGCCGAAGCGGGAGGGACCTTTTGTCATTGATACTGTTTATTCCAATGGCGCATATCGGTTGGCGAAACCGAATGGTGATAAGATCATGATGCCGATTAACGGCAAATTCCTGAAGAAGTATTATTCTTAGTGAAATTGCAGAACACCAATTGTAATACGACCTAGGTAGTTCTATGCAAATTATGAACAAAAAGCTTCTCTGTAATCAGAAGTTCATTAATGAAGATTTTGATTCCGGACTAAGTCGCGAATCACATTTTTCCCTCTTTCTAAATTGCCAAGTGAAAAAAATACCTCTGGCGAATCTCATTTTTCCCTCTTTTTAAATTGCCAAGTTAAAAATATCTCTGGCGAATCACATTTTTCCCTCTTTCTAAAATGCCAAGTAAAAAAAAAATACCTCTAGTGAATCACATTTTTTCCTCTTTCTAAATTGCCAAGTTAAAAATACCTCTGGCGAATCAAATTTGTCAACAAGAAGTTCTTTCATTCACAGTAATTTTGGGTACTTGGAAAATTTTGATTGATTTCAAAATTATCAAGTTAACAGTTACCTCTGGTAATCAACATCAGAATCATCCATCAGATACTCTTAGTTATGTAAAAAGAAAAGAGATTCTTTATTCATCATCAGATCAAGATTATAGAGAATTCTCCAGTATTACGCAGTCAACAAGGGTGAATACAAATCACTAAAAAAAAAAAAGAAAAGCTTGCTTCTGTAGCCTCCTCTCCCAAAGATGGCTTAAAGGCAGTAGTCTGCTCTTACAGACTCTTCTGAAATGACAAACTTGCTTCTATAGCCGTCTCTTTAGCATGGCTCGGACCAAAAAGTTTGTCCCTGCAAAATCTTCTTCTGAAATGACAAACTTGCTTCTGTAGCCTTCTTTTCAATATGGCTCGAATCAAAAAGTTTGCTCCTGAAACTCCCACTTCCAATTTGCTCATGTAGCCTCCTCTTAAAGGACGGTTCAAGAGTATAATCTTGTTTCTTCTTTCCGACCACAATCAGGGACCTCCTAGTTTGTTCCCCCAGTGATGATGCCAATGACATGATTAGCTCAAAACTGAAATACCAAGTGCACACCCCAGACGTACAACATGAGGGGTTGCACAAATTCAAGGTCCTAGTCATTAGTACCCCAACCTTGTGGAGTACTAGGAAAGAAGAAAAACAATGCCACAGACCCGAAATCTTTCTCTCATGAAAAATTCATGAGACCTTCCAAGACCCTCGAGGTATTGGAAGCAATTACGAGCCCATCGGGTCTGAGTCATTGTTGAGGAGAATGACTACGGTTATCTCCTGTAGCCAAGTTAAATCCCTGTTTAAAAAAAATAAGGAAGAAAAAGAAGGAAGAGGAGGATATAAATCAGAAGAAGATGTTTACCTTAATTAAGGAAAATGACTACGGTCAGAAGAACCTTTTCGGTGGAACACCCCGCTGATTTGGTGCAGTCTGGAGATCTTGTAACATGCCAGTTCCCATCCATTACTTCAGATAAAAAAAAGGCTGCACAGGTAGATCGGCCACAAAAGAAAGGAAGGGAAGAAAGTCGGGAAGAAATTTTCTCACGGCTGAGTGATCTTCTATTGAAGAGATCATGTGCCTTATATAGATAATCTGGTGACCGTGATCTTCAGTTTAGAAAAGATAAAATCGAAATTTTCGGTCAAGATTTTCAGTTCAGATCTCAACAGAATTTATTACTGTTGCATGAGACGTTTGGATATCGCAGCCCGAAGATCTCGTCATTAATGAAGACGTATAACGCTTGGGATTCCACGCCCGACAACTTCATCCCATGACTCGCAGAAGTCTCTACAAATTCTGAAAGAGTCTACAGTCTATTCTGTAAACTTCCAGATGAAACATTGCGAACCAAAATTCCGGAATCAGGGTCGCGAATTAAGTATGGATTGTATTAATCCGCGAACCTCTAGACTTCACGTGACTTATGAAAGTCTCGTAACAGATACACATATACCAGAGTTTTACAGTGATTCGCAAACTTCAGACAAAAGATGGCAAGTTCGTTACAAATCTTTGAAGAACAACTGCAAAGCCATGCCTTGGAAGGCCAAAATCAGGTTCTCTATAAATAGCAGGGGAACTATTACAAAAAAAAGAGCAGAGAATTAAAACAGATATATACAAGCTTTTACAGGTCAATGATTTAAGAGGGCTTTTATTTTCTCCTCTGCATCATCAATGTCTTGTCGGAGGGTCTCATAAGTTTGGACAATAGCTTGACGATGCAATTCCTCATCACTAGCAACAATATTCTGTGCTGCAGCAGCCTCCAGCATATCCAATTCAGCTTGTATCGCTTGGAGATATCTGGTTATATTATCCCGCTAGCGCGATAAGTTGGCGAGATTCCTCATTGACTCATCACGCTCCTTTGTGATTTTGGCCAAGAAAGTTTAAGCTTTGGCGATAGTCTCTTGAGTCCTAATGATAGCCTGGTCATGGTCCTTGACAATTGAAGCAGCGGCCTCTACTTGAAGAACTAGTGACTCGCGGTCTGATTGGCCCTTTTCTAAGGAGGCTTTGCAAGCATTTGCCTTTTCCTGGGTCTCCTTCTGGAACCTAAACTGTTCCTCTTTCAGATTTTGAAAAATGATTTTCACTGTCTCAAATTTATCAGCACTTCTGGTTTTTTATAGGAATTCAGCATGCTTTTGAAACTAAGTTATCATAAGCATAAAGGGAGCAGCTTTATCCTCTCCACCAATGCTGACGATACCAGTTAAATAAATGTTGCGAACATTGGTGAGTGAAGCAAAAGAAGCTCCCTTCAATATTTTATCAATGCAGCGGTCAAGGAAGTGAAGGAAGGCCTCCACCGTATCCTTCAATAAATCAATCTTAAGCATATCAATCTCCACATAAGAGGGAGTAATACTGGTTGAGGCAGAGGCGGATTGATCCGCACTCTGTTGTATAGGGGCTCACAGGCCAGTATCAGGAGGAATGGGACTTCTGGAGACCTCAGCATCTTGAATCAAAATATCGGTCGAAGCAGCTGCGGCCAAAACCGTAGACACAGTAGTCTTGGGGATCATTGTTTCCGTGGTATCAACAGTAGAAGGGGTAACTTCGGTCGCCTCATCAATGTCAGCTCCCGCGATGGTGTCATCTGGCGAAGCTACCTTCGCATCTGGAGTTGAAACTGGAGCTAGCAAAAGTAGAAAGTTAATAGTTAAAAGTTACAGTATCATTTGATAATAACATAATTGCTAAAGGAAGAAGATGCAGACCTAAAGGTTGGACACTGGATTCTCCAAGTCCGTACACCTCAGGACCAAACACTTCAGGCCCATATACCTCGGTTCGAACGTCCTCGCTCAAATAGACATACTTACCATAGTCTGATGGGGGAGTTGAAAATCATCACTGTCAACATTATAGTCGTCTTCACAATCATCCTGACTTCCTGAAGGAGGTGCTGCTTTTGGGGGATCTGATGCGCGAATCTCCCCAATAATTTGTACTTCATCATCTGCAATGTCTTGAGCAACAGGAGCTGCAGAATCCTCTTGTATGGCCAGAGAAACACCGACTTCAACAGTGGCCTGACAAATAGGGGGTAGAAACCTCTTGAGTAACGGGAGTAGGATCACTGCAGAGAACAGGTCCTTTACTCCGACGCCTCTTAAGGGAGCGTAGAGTTAAAGATGAGTCATCCTCATCCTCCTCGGGTTCCTCAACAAGGGACTCAGGAACAAGAGTGGGTGTTGCAGTGCCAGTTCCAGATGGGGTGCTCTGCGAATCAATCCCCTGCGGAATGGTAGGCAAGTCACTGAGGCGCCTTAGTCTCTTCCACTTATGTGAAGATTTCTTGGGAGAAGATTGCGGTTGAGAAGTCTTCTTCGATGTCGGGAGAGGAGAAGCATCAGGAGAGGCAGTTTGAGTTAATGCATTATTGGCCTCTTCCCTTTGTTGAGTTACCGGTTCTGATTCATTAGATGCAATGTCTCCCATGAAATCTTCCATCTCTGCCACTTTCGTACTGCCAGCCTTCCTTTTCTGGGCATACCAAGCTTTGATCTCCCGCAGACTGGTATGATTTATGTTGAAATTTTGGGGAGCGGAATTAGCATCCGCGAACCACTTACAGAAAGTGAGCTCATACTCAAATTTGGGGTCTTGAGCGGAAGATCAAATCTGGCCTGAGTTCCACCTGCGACGAAGTGAAACCAAGCTCGAGCTCCCTCAACAGCATTCCCAACAAAACTTATCTCTCTATTGGGATTACCAACATAAAGCTGATCATACTCGAACTGTCGAGCGAAACGACTCGGGTAGTAAGGCTCTATGTAGCAATGGTTCCCCAAATGAAGAACCAGATGTCCTGGGCAGATGTTTATCAATCACCAGAAGCACCCCAAGGACAGAGTAGTGAATTTATCGGCACCGGCAGTATCCGCGAATTCCTCCCCGTACCCAGCATTTGGAAAGTACGAAAAACATCTGAATAACTCAAAAGTCGAGAAATGATGAAGGGTCTTGCGGATCGCGGCCATGTAGCCCCCTCTCCATTGCGACCTCTCGTAGTACTGAACTTTGGGAGCACTTAGGTCAATCTGCGAGTCTGCAAGACTCATCAAAGTGGGGCAATGTAGAATTAGCTAAGCCATCAAATAAGTATAAGGGAGTTCTACATGAGGATTAGGGGTCTTAATGACCGGATCCCCTTTCTTCCCCTGCTCCTTCTTCACTTTACAGAATTTATCAGATAATCTCCTCAGTCCGCTTTGGATGCTGCACACCATCGCGGGCAATAGACTGAGTCGTCTACCTAATAATAGTAGGACGGCTGGGTATACAGCCCTAACAGGTATGTTTTCCTGCGAAGGAATAACACACTTTTTCAACCATACCATCAAATAACCCGCCAAGAAGGCAAGATCAGATAAAGGTTGAAGAGCCTGATAATGAAAGCTCTCAAAGGACGTCCTAGCTTTGAAAACGTCCTCATCAGATTTGGCGACATAAGCATCTGTCCCGAAACTTGCGATTCTTCTCTCAACCTTCTTTTCAGAAACATGAGAAAGGCGAGTAAAATTAGGATTACCCTTGGAAAAATTGGGTAGAAGATATTGCAGCCACTTCTTTGGCTTCAAACTGCGGGTGCCGGATCTGTGGGTGCAAATATGGTAGTGACAGAGTAATTTCCAGTAAGTATCATAGGCCAAAGGGTCCCGGGCCTTCGGCAGATGGAGTTCTTTCCCAGTGGGGACATACTCTTCATACGGGATGTCTCCCATGGGTAAGCCCGAAATTTCATACATTTCATGAAGAGAAAAATCCAATTCGCCTCGAGGGCAGAAAATGGTGCAAGTATCAGGATTGTACAGTTCTAGTAGAGTAAAAAAATGGAATCTGCTAGCAGGAATACCATGCTAAACAGCTCTGATAGCAGATGTAGCCATGCGTAATGAAGTTGATATCTGAAAGTCTTCAGGAAAAAGTCAGTCAAGACTGTCCACTCTCCTTTTGAAGAGCAGTGAACCCATCCAGGGGGACGAAAATCCTGAATAGGAAACTTCCCTTGTGCATTGGTGAATCAGTGCAGGAAAGTCTGTGCGATTATGGGAAGCTCGCCTCTAGGGAGGTCATGTTTAAGTAGTCCCGAAAGCAATCCACAAAAGTGTTTTCCAGAACTACGAGGAAAAGCACCTTGAGCATTGAAACCTCCCAATAAGATGCTGTCTTGTGGCCTGTTTATGTGCCAGTCAATTCGTCTGGGCACGGAAAGGGATTGAAAGAATAAGAACGGATAAGACCTCTCCATATTGGGGAGAAACAAGTAGCGACCTTCAACTTGACGAAGCCACTTGTAATCTCCATCTTCCAAACTGCTATCGGGCACCGAAACATGGTCCCCAAACAGAAAGGCGGGTTTGCGTCGCGGAGACCGATCATCTCCTTCGAAAGGTGCATTAGTTATCAGTTCTCGTAATGTTGAGCGAGAATGATGGAGAATTTTGTCTTCTCTCTCTTGGCTGTCTGATGCTGTACAATGTGGAAGGACATGACCAAGTCTGAACTCTTTCTTCCCATCATAGCCATCGGAGTATCCGAAATAATGATCCTTAGGCCAAGGATTTAAGGCATAAACGACTGCAAAAGACATTCAGATTCAAAATAAGAAAATTTCTAAGAAAGGGACTGCCTTTCGAAAGTTATTTTTATTACCTCCAATCAAAGGTTCCTGCCGAACCACTATTAAACTAGAGGTTGCTTGAGGATCTTGACGACTACTGGCAGCCGCATCGGAGGAAGAAGCTTTCTTCGGCATCTTTTGCAGATTGAGAAAATCTTTCGCACAGAGAATCGAAAGTTATAGGAGGTTGAAGACGAGAAATCTGAGTAATTCTAACGAAGAACTCGGATTTCAAATTTCTTGAGATAAGAGTAGCCTCTCTCATAAAGTGGAGGTTATATAGTAGATGATTTGACGGCCGAGATCTCTGGATAGACGTGATATCTGGTCCGAATCTCATGGGTACCTTTGCATTTAATGCGGCTCAGAGAACGTCACAATTCTTACGCAGTAAAAAGCAACCGCCTTCCGGCCTTTTCGCAACAAAAAAAGTAAAAGTTCGCGTCCCTAATACATAGTCGCGATCCTTCAGAAGTTTTAGTTTGCAACCCTAACACAGAGTCGCTTTCTTCTCCAAAAAAGTAAAAGTTCGCGTTCCTAATACAGAGTCGCGATCCTTTAGAAGTTTTAGTTTGCGACCCTAATACAGAGTCGCTTTCTTCTCCAAAGTGAAAACTCGCATCCCTAATACAGAGTCGCAATCCTTCAGAAGTTTCAGTTTGCGACCCTAACACAGAGTCGCTTTCTTCTCCAAAGTGAAACCTCGCGTCACTAATACAGAGTCGCGATCCTTCAGAAATTTCAGTTTGCGACCCTAACACAGAGTCATTTTCTTCTCCAAAGCGAAAGCTCGCGTCCCTAATACAGAGTCGCGATCTTTCGAAAAGACAATTTGCGACCCTAACACAGAGTCGTTTTCTTCTCCAAAATGAAAGTTCGCGATCCTAATACAGAGTCATGTTCCTTCCAAAGCAAAAGTTTGCGCCCTAACATAGAGTCGTATATTTCAAGAATTGAAGATTTTGGCGCTAATACAGTGTCGCGTTTTCTTTCAAAAGCAGCAAATTCACGGCGCTAATACAGGGTCGTGTTCCTTTCAAAGATGAGAGTTCGAGATATGAAGACAGAGTCATGCTGTCGGCAATCGAAGAAGAATTCTAATACAGAATTGTATTCCCAGAGAGATGAAAAATGAAGATTCTAATACAGAATAATATATCCAAAATATTCCAAAACTTCTCAGAAATCACGAGAGTTTTGAAAACTTTGGAGGGGGTTTTGTCGGCGAACAATTCTGGAAAACAAAGCAGATCCGCGAATTCAGAGTTGGAAGTCCGCAACTCGACGGATCCGCCAACCTAAGAGACTGAGATTCGCGACCCAGACGACAGAACAGGTTCGCGAATTTAAAATTGAGATTCGCGATACTATCCATAGCATCCGGGTAGGGGTTTAATACAAAGCCATCTAATCCGAACAAGAGAGTTGCCATCTCGGATCGTGGAGCTAATTGCCAAACGAATGCAGCGGCACTACTTCGATCGGGGGAGCAACCACCTAACGAATATGACGGCACTTCTCGAGTAGTGGGAGCTAACGGTTGAGCAAATGAGGCGAGACGTTACTCTAGAACCCCTATAAAAGGCGGAGGAGCGAAACAGACACAGACGAACATCTTCTCCTAAAAGTTACCCTTGTGATCAAGAGTCAAGAGCCTTTCCTTTTCCTTTAGCCAACTGAGAGAAATAGTACGGAGAGTCAACGGAGAGCAGGATCGTCCTCCATAGCTACATAGGAACCAGGCTTTACACAAAGAGGAAATCCATCTTCCTTATTTTCTGTAAACGAAAAACCGTTAGATTGTAATCTTTTATTGAAAAGACTTCAATATAAAAAGCTTGCAATTTTGATGGTGAACAGGCACAACTCAATATTACAAAAGAGACGATTCATGAAAAATCACAGTCAGAGAATACCCCGTAAGAGAGTTGCAGTGCAACCCCATGGGTGCAACCCGCAGGGCAACCCGCGGTTGCAACCCGAGGGTGCACCCCACGGGTACAACTCGCAGGTGGAACCCCACGGGTGCGCCCCGCGAGAAGCACCCTGCCGGTGCAATCCGCGGGTGCACCCTGCAGGTCCTGTGAGCGCACCCCGCGGGTGCAACCCGCGGGAAGCACCCCGCGAGTGCAACTTGCGGATGCACCCCGCGGGTGCAACCCGTAATACACCCCACGGGAGCAACCCCGCGGGTCCAACCCCTCCCCTTGCACGTACTAGATTCCTTGGTACAACGACCACCTAAGCTTCCCCGTGCACCTTTAGGCGCACGTGTATGGAGCGCGTAGTGCATGCCTACCTTTTTGGTCAGCTATCAGGCGTTCCCTCTTGTCCTCCACAGAAACATACAAAGATGTGCTTCTGTGTCTTTCTATTAGCACTCACTTTGAACGCACATCTTCGAAAGTTTCTTCAGATAATGAATATACTCAGAATAAAACTCATCAAAATCTTTTTAAGCGTAATCTAGAGGCGCGCGGGGCCCTCACAATTTCACAGGCCAGCACGCACTCCAGAAGACTCTGAAAAAGAGCGTGAGATTTTTCTAGTACTAAGAAATTGCCCAACTATGAGATTTTGCAGACTGATTAGTATTATGAACAGAACTTACAACGAAAAAGATGTCAAATTGTAAATATAAATGAGAATAAGTCTCAAGATTTAAGAGAATATACGCCCTTTATTTTATGTTGGTGGGTGGTCCCTTTGATAAAGAGGCCGACGACCGGATTTGCTGTTAACAGTTACGACGTATTCAAAGATATCCTGAGGTAACTGTTGATAACCCATATCTATTGACTCCCGTCACTAAACGTCGAAACGTCAAAAAGCAGTGGAGAAAGAATATTCTTTAAAATCGTTTCGGCTTGCTTTCGCTTCTACAACTACCTAATGAGAATTTTCGTGTAGCTTCTTGTCTTTGACATAATTCCTGCTCTTTGTTTCGAGCCCGTTTCCGGGAAACAGAACTCTTTTATTGCAGAATTAGACCTGCAATTAACCACCGCGCTTTATTTATTCATCATTCTAAATAAAGCGGTAAGCGACGTATTCATAGCTGAATACGTCGTTGAAAGTCCGACGGACGGAAAAGTTGTCATGTCGAATGAGGGGAGGGGATTGCTAGCACCTGTTTGGATGAAGCACAGGACGTCGGAAGACGGAATTTTTGGAATTTGAAATAATGTGATGGGCGAACGACGGGAGATCAAAGCGTCGAACCGAAAGAGCCTGGAGGGGGACCGCATTCAACAAAGGATCACTCGAAACTGGAAGGATCGGAATGAGATGTATCCGAAGTCCTCTCCACCGTCTAATTCACGAATTTCCTGTAATCCATGCCGATCTGACCTTCGAGTACTCAAACTCGAGTTCGACGACCTCTGATTCCAATCCGATCGACTAGATCCGATCACAAATAATAGATAGTAAATGGATCGGGTTAAAAATAAAATCAGAATCGAATGCCGCTTTATAGAGCCTAACGGTATCTTCGTCGAACAAGAGGTTATATCTCAATCGTAGCCACCTCCGCAGCGCTTGGGATGATTTTAGGTGTGGCGTATTCCCTTTGGCTATATAATCGTGCGGTTTCTGGGAATTTCAAACCCGATTTCCTCCACCTTGCGGTCAAAGCAAAACCCGGATCCTGATTCGTCTATCCATATCTGGAAGGGAGATTTTTTTGTCTTAGTTTCAGAGTTCCTTTCAACGGTTTATGCCGGAAAGTGCCTCGTTTCTCTCAACGCGTCGAGGAAGTGGCTCAGCCCCAGTTTTGAAGAGGTTCAGAACCTCCTCGAAAAGCATCCTGCACTCGACGGTTTTTTTACGAGGGGGAGGGGTATGCATCGGAATATCTGACGTTACTGTATCCGTATCGAAGAGATGCGACAAAGTGTTCGGATCATTGTGTAATGTCCTAATCAAATGGCCTTTCGGAGAAAAGCGTCGGATTCGAGATCAAACCGAGGCAAGTAATACTACTATGTTTCGTTCGTTTCTTTATTTAATTTAAATTTGTATACATAAATTATCTTGTAAAAATGCTTGGTTCCGTTTCTTTATTTAATTTAAATTTGTGTACATAAATTATCTTGTAAAAATGTTTGGTTCATATTTTGCACCATTAACTTATATTGAGAACTGAACTATATTAGTAGGTGAAATTTAACATATATAGATATTGTGATATTTACTTATTTTTAATTTAAAAAAAAAAGAAATTTACGTACGCCAAAATCATGCAAAATACGGTTTGCAAGCAATAATAATTTTGCATACAAACCGTGGGCCTTCACTGTATACAAGAAGAAGAAAAAAATGGAAAAAAAAATAATGGGCCAAACCTTAGGCCTTCACTACATACAAGAAGAAGAAAAAAAAAAGAAAAAAAAAACATCATGGGCCAAACTGTTGGGCCTTTCCTGCATACAGGGAAATTTTTTTTTTCAGTACATGAGTTTCACTTAAATAATTTACATTTGCAAATTTCATTATTATACAATACATGGGTTGAGTGCAATGATATTTGATTAGTTATATACAAAATTAATATGAGTTAATATCAATCTGTTATTATAATAATATGGTGAGTTAATATAAATGACTTGTCTATAATTTATAGTGTATATCCATTATTATTAAAGGGGAGTTGCAATATCATATATTTATTGTCTAATAATATATTAACTCTTAATGTCCTATGTAGATAATATGGGCTATTTTGGACTGTAGTATGGGATTTATAAATTGTGGCATTGTATTTTATTAACAGAAATACACACGATGACATAATCTTTCGTTAATATTATGAATGGTGACATTTGTATTCATGAACAAAATTTTGACATACAAGATACACGATGAGCATGATCATTAATGTAAACATGATAATAAGTTAACCCTGATTACATTATATGAAATATCTTTGTGATACGTGTACATGATTTTGAATCCTGATTCCTGAATTCTTGTTTCTGTGATAAGGTCATGTGCACAGTTTGACTTGACAAGCCACGTGTTTCCATTAATTCATGTATATCATGCATTATTGACATGGGATTAGGAAAACTACATGATGGATAAGAACTGTATTGTACAAGGATTTTGTTGGCCAACTTCTTGATTGAGGTGCTGAGGACTTTTACTGCAGCAGCATTAGTGGTATTGGGCCACCGTCTGATACATGAGTCACTATAAGAGTGATGTCCGTTACTGTTTCACAGTACGGAATTTGACTTGAACACCTAGCGGTGTGTCATGGTTCAGCGCCATGGTTTTGAGGCCGGGTCTCAGGTATGTACGGGCACTTGTACAATACGAAAACCACGCGCTATCTTATCCATTATTTAGTTTCAAATGCTAACAAATATTTGACTTAGACTTGACATCTTTACAAGATATGCATCTTTACATGATATTTACATGTTATTTGCAAATGACATATATAATCTTACTGTTATATTTTTCATTATTCACGTGACTGTTCAACACTATCACGATTTAATTGCATTTTTTCTGTTTATTAAGGGATATTCCTAATGAAAGCATTTTATTCATTTGCATACTTTTATCTTTAGTATTGTAATAGTACACATATATTTTCCTTGTGTTACTTGCTAGATTTAATCCCCTAGGTTTCGAACCTAGGTTTAGAGGACCAAGAAGGAGAACCAGTCTCGACTAAGGATTCGTACTTCATCGATTAGACCGAGCAATATTAAGTAGTGAAGTACTTTTCGAAGAATCTTGTATATCTTTGTCTAGACACTGTTTTTCTCATTTGCTTTTTTTGTGTTCATATTTAGAGTAGTGTGCCATTTTATGTAATAAACTTTTTGTATAAATGAAATCTTTTCAGTTTGAGACATATTATTTACTTATCTGATTGTGAGAGTAGTTACAATTATTTCAAGATCTTGTGACTATTGAGTTGTCTAGTGCAAGTAATAAGTAATGTCCTCCGTTTTGGGAAGCAGTTGGAAAACAGGGGCGTTACAGGTAGTATGGTCAATGGTACTGGTTTTGCTCTCTGCTGTTGTCCTCGCCTCTCTTTTCTTTTCATTTTCCTTTTTCTTCTTTCATTTTTCTTTTATGCATTTTGCACCATCAAATAACAATTAAAAACTTGTCATAAAATTATTTTATATTTACACAAAATATTTTTGCCCTACAAATTCTGAATTTCGTGAATTATCGCGTAAGCTCTTCGGTTTTTTGAGAAAGCATATCCCACAAACTCTTCAATCTCACTTATTATTTATGTAAAGAAACCTTTCACCTTTCTTTACCCAATCAGCAAGAGTTGCACTTATGCCACGGAACAGATATAATGAGAACAAGCTAAGGAAAAAAAAGACTCGCCAATAAATTATTTTACTCATATTTCTACCATCCACTTAGTTGCTATTGAAAAGGACAAAAAAATATGGTTAATCCTTTAATTACGTTAAAGCAATCTTAAATCAAAGTAGATTCACATTAAGGCAACTTCTTTATAATAATATTTTCATAATTGAAGAGCCACAATTTTACATGTCATTATGGTGAGATAGTGCCCTTCACTTTCTTCTATTAATACAATAACAATATGACAGAACGAAGAAAAAATTAAGGAAAGAATAAAAACAAGGTCAAAAACAATGGATCACAATACAAATTAAGAAAATATAAGGGTATTCCTAATAAGTCAAAGTTTTCCTTTCTACTAATAATATTTTACTTGAGAGTTTTGCACCATGCAATAAGATCATTATGAAATAAAAAAAAATATGTCGTGGATCCTTCTTATTTCCTTTGAACAGATAATATTGATTTTTTTTTTTTTTTTTGACGTTAAAAACAGCGGGATGTTTTCCCTCCGCGTTCCATTAAAGAGAAAATAACAGAACAAAAGTATTCAGAATCCACTAGTAAAGTGGCCAATAATAAGCTTACAAAGAAAGTAAAGAAAAGAAACAGATTAAAATAAAACTACATTGATCTAGCAAAAGGGACATTTCATTCTCAGCTCATCCGTCCTCGTGCATCTGAAGTAGGTCCCTATTCCTCCTCTGACTGAGTGACCTCCATATCATCTCCCGCAGCACCACTTGATAGGATAATATTGATTTTTATGTTAGCCATCTCTAGAGAATTTGGATTCACATATACTGAGCAAGTGTTTTAAGATGCAATACTCTAGGAAACAAGGAGGCAGCCAGTAAGTCCTGCCAACACATGAAGAGTTCAAATTTCAAACCTATGTGAACCTCCCTTCGACGAAGAGAAGAACGCTAATAAACTATTTTAATCCATCGTATTTTTAACTGCTCCTTAGTTGTTGCTGCTAAGGGGAAAAAAAAAAAAAATTTTAATTCCTTCAGCTACTTCAAATTTTTTGTTGTACTATTACACTTTAAAATAATAATAAAAAAATCTGATTACTTCACATCTAGGCATCTTTTTTATAATTAAATTTAGCAATATACAGTGAATCCTTCTTATTTACTTTTCGAACCAGACAATTAATGATTTGTATGCCAGCGATCTTTATAGTAAATAACCCATATTAGTACCGTAAACAATCTAAATTCACATGACAAGTGTTTTAAAAATACAATATTTTAAAAAACAAGTAGGCGGCTCAAACCCCCCGCTAAAACAAGAAGAGTTCAATATAAGAACCTTCATATAGTAGAATAAAGGTTCATATATCCTATAAATACGAACTATAACTCCCCCTAATTTCTCATCTCCAACCATTTTCATCCGAATTCAGAAAAGAAATAAGAGAATTTACTGAAAATGGCATCCTCTACTTGGTTTCTACTCGCGTTTCTTGCCTCATTGAGCATAATGAAGGATGCTCGCCTCTTCTGCTGCGGTGATCCTACTGATGGCTTCACTGCAGTGCCGTTGACGGATAAGAACTTCAAGCTGCAGTGGCCGTTCAATCTGCCCCAAAGTGATCGTTACAGTGATGTGGATGGCGTGCGCAAGCTCTGGGTGTACGACACTGACAAGCCTCATTTTCCTGGCAGTGGAACCAGGCCCCGGACAGAGATCCGTATTCAAGTAATCGACTTAAATAAAATGATAAATAAGATTACAATACTGAAATAAAGCAATCTGTAACAATTAGTTTTCTCCCTGCAGGGATATGATTATTCTTCGGGCATATGGCAATTCGAAGGCTATGGCTATGTCCCCAGCGGGACCACTGGTGTGAGCATCATGCAGATCTTTGGTGGTGCAGGGAGGGCTACGACTATCATGCTGAGGGTCTACGATGGCGCGCTCAGATACTACCAACGGCAACTTATTGAGGACAATATCTACGACAGGTGGTTCAGGGTTAACGTGATTCATGATGTAGGTGCGAAGCAGATTCAGGTCTTCATCGACGGCGAGCCCAAATTGACCGTGAGTGATGGTGGAGGAAAGAATCACTTCTTCAAATTTGGTGTTTACACGCAGAACGATAGCTCCCATTACATGGAGTCTCGCTGGAAGGGGATCAGGGTCCTGAAAAAATCTGAATGAAATAGTATTTGGCAGTGTTAGGATTTCCACGTACTACTAAAAATATATGTTTGGTGTGGAGAAGTACAGGGTGAGATATTGTGCTTAAGTGTCATGCTATATGTTTATATGTGTCATGTATTGCGAGACATTGGATAGAGAAGATGAATATAACAAGTCGTATGGAAGAGATTTCTCGTGCATTTACACATACAACATTTAGACGATAAACAGATGAAGCTGAGAGCCAAACATAATACATTCAGTTATTCCAAAGTGACGGAACTAGAAGACTTGAAAACAATCCTATTTTCTCAAGAATTTGTTACAACCATCTCAGTCACTTTATGCTGCTCCTCATCCCCAACAATCCTCTTCCAAAACCAGTGCTGCCTCCAAACTTGCACCATCTGCTCAATAGGCACATTGGCAGTCTCAGGCAGCAAAAAATACACAAAAATGGTCATAACAAGAACCCACCCTCCGAAAAAGTAGAAGATCCCAGCCTTGAAGCTACAAAGCATCGTAAGAAACGTCTGGCCAATGATGAAGGTGAACACATTGCTGACAATCAAGGTGATGCTCTGCCCCGCTGACCGGATCTCCAACGGAAAGATCTCACTCGGGAGCAAGCACCCCAACGGCCCCCATGACAACCCGAACCCCGCCACATAAGCCCCGATCAGGACCAGGACTAAGTATGCATAGTTCTTGTTCACTCCACCATGGTTCTTGAGCTCTGCTTCCAGTATGGCCCCAACCAGTACTTGAAAGACAAGCATTTGGACTCCGCCAATCATGAACAAGAACCGCCTTCCAAATTTATCGGCAAATATCATTGCTACGAGGGTGGAACTCAAGCCAATTACGGCAGTTCCAACTGCTGATAAGAGGGAAGCGCTCTCTCCTAGTCCAATGCTTCGGAATAAAACCGGAGCATAAAAGGCTATCACATTGATGCCTGTCACCTGTTGTCACGTAACAAATATGAAAACCAAGAGTGTTGGTAGAGCGCTTGTCTGTGATGAAATTCACTATACCTGTTGGAAGAATGGGATAAGAATAGCCATAACGAGCTGAGGACGATACTTTCGTCCGATAATCTGACGAAATGGATGGTTTACAGTCTTTGATGCATCGCTGGCAGCGAGAAGATCTCTCAGCTCTTCATCGACATCAGGAGTTCCTCTCATCTTTTGAAGCAATGCAGTCGCCTTTTGGATATCGGCACCTCTCTGGATAAGACTGTTGGGGGTTTCTGGGAGAAGGAGTGCGGCTAGCGTTAGGAGGGAGGCTGGAACTGCTGCTAAGGACAAGGAGAGCCTCCAGCCCAGGTTGCCGTTTATCTTCTCAGTTCCGAAATTTATGAGGGTTGCCATTATGAATCCGATGCTGATGGTGACCTGGAAGCCGTTGTTGATTGCGCCCCTGTTCCAAGGGGGAGCCATTTCTGCGAGGTACAACGGAGCTGACTGAAACAAACTGCAAGATGTGAGAGACATTGCAAGACTGTGCATATGCACATACATAGACATAAACATAAACATGAATATACACATACATAAACATGCACATACATATGGTCCGAAATAAAATACATGAATAACTACAGAGAGGATGGTAAATAAACATTTCTAATAAGATCATGATTCATGGACACTATATGATTTGTTATTTATAAACTATCTAGATGAAATTAGTGTACATCAATCTCCAATTTTTTTTATTTTTATTTTTTATAATATTTTGGTAATTTCATATATAGTCGATTGCGGCCCATATATATATATTCTCTACTTATTGCTCTATTCTTAAAATAACGAAAAACTTTCGTTGCCAGCAGAAGTAGTCCGATTTAGGATGACTAACCATTTAAGTTTCTGTGTTTCGTGTGATTTTTTGTTCTTTATTTGATTTTTTTATAATTGCTATTCAGATATGCGATGTTCTCAACATTAGATACTACATGCAGTTAGTTTTAAAATTTATCACTTTAATATAGTATTTTTACACACACACATATTTGCTAATTAATATAAAATTTTACTTGATAGTATCCAAATTCAAATCCAACTGGATCGTAGTCAAGCTCTCTTAGACTGATACGATAAAGTATTAACATGAATTACAACTAAATATCATGACAAGGAGATCTAGCTACCTGATTAGCAAATCCAACGCCAACACCGAGCAGGATCCTGCCCATGATAATCATGTAGACATTAACCGCAGCCCCTCCCAGCGCCGCACCAGCCAGGAACGCCACCCCGCCAACAAGCATGGACGATTTGCGCCCGAAATTTCTCGTCAACGGCGACGCAAAGAAGTTGGCAACAAGCGCAGCCAAGTACAACGACGACGTAAACAACGTCAGCAGCTGGTTGTCGTACCTGCAGTAGTTGCTAACACCGGACTCTTCCTTCATCTGTCGGTACACCGTAGGGAAGAATTTCTTCAGGAATGGCTCCATAGATGTCACACCTCCTGAAACAAGTTTTCTATTTGAAACTAAGCAATTTCAGAATATATTGGGTTACAAAAGCAAGTTTCAGTTACCAGCGATCCCGATGTCATAGCCGTAAATGATTCCTCCCATTGCAGCCATTGAAGAGCAGAGGATGACATAAGGAGTTAACTTGCCATTGTAGTGAACTTTAGTCCCAGTGGTGATGAATTCAGCTGTCATTGGTTTGGAACGAAGAACGTTGTTGGCTGCTATCTTCTGCAGTGAGTGGTGAGGAGACAGTTATCTCTAGCTAGTGAGTCAAATTTGCGATTTTTCTAAGGTGGGCTGCTTTTGTTTCTCCCTTGACTCCATTATTGGAAGGTCATTGATGCTGACATGCGGTTAGCTGTGGACTTTGGACTAGATAATGAACTCTCACTAGTGTCTAAGAGATACCTTATTTGCAAATTGTCTGCATACTAGTTCCCGCAGAATTTTCTAACTGTATATAATTTGATTTCCTCGAGCTAAATTACTAGAAAGTTTTTGAGCATAAACACTGGAAAATCCCTTCACGTTTCATTAATCAGAAATTAACAAAATAGAGCTATATATATATATATATATATATATATATATATATATATATATATATATATATATATATATATATAATCCCTCGTATATAAGTGGATATTAAAATAGTTATAACAATGTCTAAGGAGAACGATAAATATAATTACAAATCATCGAAAATAGTTTGGATCTATAGCTACTATCCGAATTTGCTTCTTGAAATACTTGTCCTAATACCCTGCCATTGTCATCCATCCTTCTACCCTAAACATGTCAAGAAGAGGTCGTTCCGGTAAGATAATCGTCCAACATTGAACATCTCTTTACAAATTTAATTAAATTCCCAGCACCCCCACGAGAGTTTTGCCGCAACCCAGGTTAGCTTGCTCGCTTTGACCTCATTTTGCTTTACGGTCCGCATCCACATATAATCATAGGCTCTACGCTTGCTTTTCTTTCCCTCCCGTATTACTAACTTCCAACAGTACAGTTCATGGCGTACTAACAGTCGGTTCTTCAAATTTTATCAGTATTTTTAATACTCGGTCATGGGCCAATATGGACTTCACTAAACCCCACGTGTTAGACTAAAAAAATTTAAAATTTTCTTTCATTCGAAATTCAAATTATTCAGCCTTAGGTCCTACATGATATCATGTGATATCAACCATGATTTCAAATTTGTAGCCTTAGCTTTAGCCCTGTTCCCATGTTAGCCCAGCCCATATTTCAAAAACTTCCTCATATAATTAAACACTTGGGTCCCATGTTCTCTCTCTTCCCTATGAACCCACATGCCTCCTTTCCTCATATGCTTCAGTCTATACTGCTTAGACCATTATTTTACCCACAAGATATCATATTTTTAGACACGGGTCTGATGTGAACGCACGTGTCTCCTCTTCCCCATGAACCAGAGAGGCCCGGTGGCCTCCCCATGGAGCTAGGCAATTGCAGCTCCCCGCAGGGAGGCAAGTTTAGAGCTCTTGTTGCTTGCTCAAAACCATAAGCAATCTCAATTAGCTTCCCCTCCGAGCCTTTCAAACCCCCAAAGCAAATGCCGAATGAAACTCCATTTTCACCATACTCCGGCACTAGTCTTCCGTGCCTCCACGGATCACGAATGGACTCAAGGCGTCCTCTCCATCGGAACTCGTCCTCTCACAAAGCCGGAGAAACTCTGGTTAAGATCCGGTTGTAGACGATAAAAAAAAGTGTCGGAGTGCACCCACAGGGTGCTACCCGCAGAACGCACCCGTGGGTGCTACCCGCGGAACGCACCTGCGGGTGCTAGTAGACCCGCAAGAGTCACCCGCAGGTGCTACGCGCCGGGCGCATCGGCGGTTGCCACCCACAAGAGCATCCCGCGGGGTTCGCCCGCGGAGCTCCTGTTATGTGGATTTGATCCGGATTTTTAAGAGAACGGTTACCCGATCTCAATGCTCCTGTTACGTAGATTTGACCTGAATTTTTAGGGGAATGGTAACCCCGACTCGGTGTTTCTGTTACGTGAATTTGACCCGGATTTGAGGGAAACAATTACTTCTCAATCTATAAAAGGAGGACAGAGTCCAGAGAGAAGGGGATTCTTTTTAGAGGAGAAAATCTTAGAGGTCTTCTTCCAGAGTTTCCAGAGCAAAAAAAAGAGAGGCGATCGTTTTCTTTCTAGTCGGACCGTTAACGGAGTGTATCAGCGAGGCTCTACCACTACCAAATCCTGCAAATTAAAAGGGGAATCAAATTAATTTTTTCCATTCTTGTAATCACGGAAAGATCTATTGTAATTTTCTTTTTATTGCTGTAATTAAAAAAGTAAATTAGCATTGGAAGGAAAATTTGATTTTTTGGGTGAACAAGAATTGGCGAGTATAGTAGGAGTCTCTCTGTTCACAACAGAGAACTTGGTGGAGCAGTCCGACCGGAGACCCATCGGACCGGTCGTAGAAACCTTGGTCGTCAAAGTCGACCAACAAAAGTATGAATAATTTCTCTTTTCAAACTCCTCTAATTTGGAGACCAGGAGTCATCGTCGGGTAACGATCAAGAAAGGTGATGCGTCATCGCCCATCAAAATTGATAAGGCGTCATTGCCGGTCAAAATAAGTAAGGCATCATCGTCCACAAAAACTGACAAGGTGTTATTGCCTGTCAAAACTTATGAGGTGTCATCACCCATGAAAACTAACAAAACGTCATCGTCTATCAATAAAAATAAGGCGTTATCACCTCTAAAAGGAGATATGGCGTAATCGCCTATCCCGAAGTCGAACTTGACTTTAACATAGTTACAAAAAAGAAATCAAGACTGTCGGAGAAGACGCAAGGCCTAACGGGTACGGCTCAACATTACAAAAGAGACGATTCAGGAAAAATCACAGTCGGAGAATACCCCGCAAGAGAGTGGCAGTGCAACCCCATGAGTGCAACCCGCAGGGCAATCCACGGCTGCAACCCGAGGGTGCACCCCACGGGTAAAACTCGCAGGTGGAACCCCACAGGTGCGCCCCGCGATTAGCACCCTGCGGGTGCAATCCGCGGGTGCACCCTGCGGGTCCCGCGAGCGCACCCCGCGGGTGCAGGTACAACCCGCGGGAGGCACCCCGCGAGTGCAACTTGCGGATGCACCCCGCGGGGGCAACCCGTAATACACCCCACGGGAGCAACCCCGCGGGTCCAACCCCTCCCCTTGCGCGTACTAGATTCCTTGGTACAACGACCACCTACGCTTCCCCGTGCACCTTTAGGTGCACGTGCATGGAGTGGGTAGCGCATGCCTTCCTTTTTGGTCACGCTATCAGGCGTTCCCTCTGGGCCTCCACAGAAACATACAAAGATGTGCTTGTGCGTCTTTCTATCAGCACCCACTCTGAACGCACATCTTCGAAAGTTTTTTCAGATGATGAATATACTCAGAATAAAACTCATCAAAATCTTCTGAAGCGTAATCTAGAGGCGCGCGGGGCCTGCACAATTTTACAAGCCAGCATGCACTCCAGAACACTCTAAAAAAGAGCGTGAGATTATTCTAGTACTAAGAAATTGCCCAACCATGAGATTTTGCATACTGATCAGTATTATGAACAGAACTTGCGATGTAAAAGATGTCAAATTGTAAATATAAATGAGAACAAGTCTCAAGATTTAAGAGAATATCTCACTTAGAAGAGGAGCGCCCTCCAACCCATTCCTCAATGTCAATGTGAACGGTTGATTTCAGTTGTTTTAGCAAGTTGTAATTGCAAATCAAAACCATCCGTTTTTTATCAAATTACCAAACCAAAAAGAAGACTAACAATAAAAAAGATGCACACCGAAATTGATTTGTCCGCTGCCTCATCTTATATGGTTAGTAAGGGCAAACAAGTTGCTAAGAGCGACCCCTCAGATAAAGAATTTACTTAAAAATTAAAAGGAGTGTCTATTGAGCCAGAGGGTATGTATTGGCATACTCGAGTTAGGAGAGGAGTCGCTATACCATTAGACTATAAATGGTTGGCTGGAGGATTTGACAAGGAGGAAGACAGACATTCTGCCATTGTGTCTTCATCTTCTTCAGATGCAAACAAAGAGTCCACAGCTATAGTGAACATGACCAATCTTCCAGAAGAAATCTCCAAGAGGCTGAGAGATAAGAACAACGTCTCAAACAGTAAGAGGAGACTATGGAAGAAATGAAACAACTCCTAACCGAGTTTTTGGTTCAAACAAAAAAGAGCCAATCCTCGTCGTCATCTTCCAGTCGGTGGGAAGGAAAACAACCTCTCAATGTAGATGAAGAGAATGAAGACGAGCATAAAGAACCACATCCTCACTCAGAAGAGGATGAGGAGGTGAAGGTTATCATCAATCCTCATGTTGAAAAGATGAAAAAGATGGAGAGCTAGTTGCAAGCACTTCTTCATCGCAAAGAACTACAAGAAGTTGAGATCGTACATTCCTACCCCCATAGAATGGGAAACTATGTCCTAACCTACAAACTATAAACCATTGAACCTTCAGTCGTTCAATGGCAAATGTTCGCTACAGCAACATATTTTCTACTTCCTGTCGCAAACATGACACCTAATGGGGAATGATTCAACTTTAACCAAGATATTTGTGAGTACTCTACAAGGACCTTCATTTACTTGGTTCATGCAACTACCCTAGGGGACAATTAAATCATGGGTTGATGTAAAACGTGAGTTTTTACTCGATTTTTTGAAGATGATACTGAAATCTCTGTGTCATCCTTGCTAGCAACAAAGTAAGGAGAAAGCGAAATAGTAAAGCCTTCATCGAGCGATTCCGAGAACTTTCCGTGCGATGTCCACCTGGCATGGCACAGGAAACTCTTGTAGAGACTTGCAGGCACAATTTACTGACCGATATTATGGTCAAAATGGGCTAGGTTGAATCTAAGTCTTTGAAAGACTTGCTCAAGCAAGGTGAGCAAGTCGAAAATATACTTCGACGCCTCGAAGAGTAGAAAATCGTAAGAAAAGGCGCTACAAATAAAGCTCCATACCACTTCTATCCCTCCAAAGGGAAAGATATAATAGCAGTGGAAAATATGCCGAAGTCATAGGAAGTTCCAGCTATAAATAAGGCTGTGAGGCCATCCAGACCTCAGAAACAGTATTCATTTAAAGATGAACAGATTGCCACCTTATTTAATTTGCTTATCAAGTGCAACATGCTCAAGTTGCCAGAAAACAAGAGGCCTGAAGAAGTTGGAAAGACTAACAATCCGAACTACTGCTCATATCATCGAATTGTAGGTCACCCTACTAAAAACTGCTTCATTCTGAAAGATAAGATTCAGGCATTGATCAATACTGGAACGGTTCTGTTGGCAGTAAAAATTTCTAAGTAAATAGGATTTTCCACAACAGAACGCGGAGCTAACTCTATACGTTTGGCTATTTTTAGCCTCGCGTTTGAGTAAAACGTGGAGCTATTCAATAGTTTCGCGTTCTGATTTCTTAGCTCCGCATTTTGATGTGATTAGCTCCGCGTGAGCAGATAACCAGAATCCTAAATTGATTGAGATTGAGATTTGGGCTTATCCAATACCTAAATTGAGTCCAATCAGAATTTCAAATCAAGAGATTTAAATTATTATTAAATATTTGATTAGAATCCTTGATGAATACAAAAACCTTCTTTTCCTATTCCTAGGGAAAATCTCATAACCACTAAAGTCTATAAATACCCTCTTTGAGGAGACTTTAGGGATTATCAATCAATAATAGATCAATCTATAGATGATCATCAATCTTTTTCGATCATCTTTTTCGAGCATCTTGGAGAATTCGAGTTACGCATAGAGTCTTGAATTCGCAAAGAGCAGAGAAGATCAAGATTCTACAGTCGACCAGCATCTTCTTCATCAAGAGCAAGAAGACCATTGACGTCAGATAGTCCAAATGAACTATTTCGATAGATCCCATCGCCACATAGATCCCAAATTCATTGTAAAAGAGAGCGATAAATTATAAATCCTCTCGTTTGTTCTTCTTTTTCTATTGTTCACTTTCGTTGTAATCTAAGCTGAATTCAATGGAAGTAAGCAACAAATTTCTGCTGCAAACAAACTGGAGACCACAGTGGGAGAAGTCTTTTTCATTGAAAAAGAGATCATGGTGCAATCTGACATCGAGAGGATCAGATCCAATGCTAACATGCTAGTCATGGAGATCGATCAGTAGAAGTACGAGGAGTATCTTTCCTCTGAGTCAGGTAACCTGACCGAAACGCGGCGCTATCGTCGCGTGCGTTCCAATATCTGTAAATCGGGTAATCGGGGATCCACTGATAAACGGAGACCCTTAGAGACCGTGGCCACAGAGCCGTCGTTTCGGCAGGAAACCCTAGCAGAGGATGATTTCTCTATGGCCGAGGAAGGCTCGGGAACTGGATTAACCAGAACCCAACTCCGAAATAGAAATTGGAGAGCTAGGCGAAAGGCCCTCAAAGCCCGCATTGAACGCGAGGCTAACTTCACAAAACGCGAGGTTATATTCCCTTGCAAACTGGCTTGCGTTAATCGCAAAACCAGCCAAGATCGCGATAAACACGAATCTAAAACTTGCGATAAACGCAAGATTTCTAACACTCGCTTTAATCGCGAGGATAAAATTTCCTTAGAGCCAGCGTGTGATTCTCCACGCGAGACTATTACTGAGCTTAGTGATAAACGTGAAGCCAGTATAACTTGCGATAATCGCAAGATTTCTAACACTAGCGATGAACGCGAAGATAAAATTTCTGTAGAGCCAGCGTGTGATTCTCCACGCGAGGCTACTACTGAGCCTAGTGATAAACGCGAAGCCAGTAATACTTGCGATAAACGCAAGACTCCTCAGCTCCGCGTAAATCGCGAAGATGATTGGCAAATTTGCGTTAATCACAAAAATTGCGCTAAACGCGAAGATATGACTTGCGTTAATCGCAAGAATAAGCCAGCGTGCAAGAACTTCCTTCCACATGGGGCTAATATTCCAGAATATAAACTTCTGCAAAGACGTCAAGCCAGCATAAAACGCGAGGCTAGCGTATCCAAACGCGAGGCTATTTCTCAGCCCCGCGTATCAAAACGCGAAGCTATCTCAGCTCCGCGTATCAAAACGCGAAGTTACTGCTCAGCTCCGCATAAATCAATCTGAATACAAAATCAGGGTTGATCATTACACTGTTAGACCAGAACCTGACTCCAATAGTTCCAGGAAGTTCAGTGGGCCCCTAGACCCTCTCAATGGATGAGTAGGCCTCACGACTCCATATCTAAGACCATTGATCTTAGAGAATATCTAACCAAGAAAAGGAATATGAACCAAGTCCAATCTGAGCCTACTTGTCATTGCCAGCAGTTCATGACAGCAGTATCCGCTATAGTGGATAATTGTTGCTGCAGAAAGAACAGGGTATCGGTGTTCGACCGATTAACTGAGTCGGATAAAAATCCTGCTAAGAAGACAAGAACTACTCCCCGAGAAAAGGAATGGAGAATTGTAACCTCGAATATGGTCGGCAAAAGCAAAAAAATCATGCAGAAAGAATATGAGTCAGATGCAGACGATGAAAAACCTCATCATTTTACCTGGCTCAAATCAGGCATTGTCACTCTTCGGAATTACAAGAAACTTGTAAAAGGTTCTTATGATGATGACAAGGATAATTCAGCTATAACTTTCCCACAATCTTATGCATCTTCCCGACCACGAAAATCAGCGATGCACGCAGTGGACAGGTCTGATGACATTGACCAGAGGATAGAAGCCCAAGAGCAGATGATTCGAGATCAGCAAAAAGCCATTGATGATCTCAAACTAATACTTCTAAAAGTGGTCGAAAATACCCAGAAGATAGCCGACGATAAGGCTAAAACTTCTTCGGAATCGCCACCTAAAACAAATGAAAAAACTAAAGAAGAAAAGGCTTATTCGACATATGAGGATGATGACAAATACTCTTTCCATGATCCTCATGGAGAAAAGATGAAGAAATTGCAAAGCCAACTGGATGCCCTAATGCATAAGAAAGAATTGAAAGAATCGGGGGTTTCAAGACCATATCCGCCTGAATGAGATTTGGCACCTTATCCAGAAAAATATAAACCCCTCAAATTGGAGTCATATGACGGGAAGGGGTCCCCAAGCCAGCACTTATATTATTTTTTATCGCAGGCAGGTCATCTAATGGGAAATGATCCCGTAATGACTAAAGTATTTGCGAGCACCCTGCGAGGGCCTGCCTTTACATGGTTTATGCAGTTGCCCCCGGAAACCATAAACGATTGGTATGATGTCAAGAAATAGTTCTTGGCACGTTTCTTTGAGGATGATACCAAAATATCGGCTCATTCCCTCCTTGCGAAGAAACAAGGGGGAGAAGAAATAGTCAAAAGCTTTATTGAACGCTTCAGGGAAAAATCCGTGTATTGTCGACACGGTATGACCTAGGAAACCCTAGTGGAAACCTGTAAGTATAATTTCAGGACCAGCGTGCTATAAGAATAGGAGCTGTAGAGTTCAAAACTTGAAAAAATCTGTTAAAGCAGGGAGAGCAGGCGGAATATATAATTCGTCGGATTGAGAAATCTCGTGGTACGAGAAACTCTACAAATAACATGCCATATTCACAGAATCCTAAAAATAAAGAGAAGGCTGTGATGGCGACAGTTGCAGATCCAAAGCCAAGACCTCAGAATCCGAGATGTGCAGGTCAAAATAGGCCCCGACAAGATAGAACTTATACATTCAAGACGGAGCAGACAGATACTCTATTCCATCTCCTCCTCAGGAAGGGTATGTTAAAGTTTCTGGAAAATCGAAAATCGGAAGACGCTGGTAAAACCAACGACTCTAACTATTGACTGTACCATCGAAATGTCGGGCACCCAACTAAGGATTGCTATCATCTTAAGAACCGAATTCAGGCATTGATAGAAATCGGGATTCTCACACTTAAAGAGGAATAGAAGAAAGTTTCTGCAAATATGGCAACTTTAGTAATAGAAACTAATGAGTTCTCTGCCAGAGCGATCCATGTACCAGTAGGAAAGCTGATATCGACACCAAGCACGGGCAACCTACACTTGCAAGCTAGCTCCTTGGGTACGCTCCGAACCACAGCTGTGACAAAATCATTTTCATTGGCTAGCAGTCAGATTTGGCTGGGGGTGCCGAAAATATTGACGATGATAAATATCATGTTGCTTCCGCTACTTTTACTAGCCATTAAAATGGCTAATTGAGTGCTGTTAAAGCAGCAGGAAGAGGAGATCAAGTTCCTCGCCAGCCCTATCATACTAGGGGTAAAAGTATAAAATCAATTATCCAATGCTGTCAAAGCGGTGGGAAGAGAAAATCAAGTTCCTCGCCAATCCATTTATATCTGGGGGTTTGTTAAAAGTCCCATAAACTCTGTCATGTTAAGCTCTTATCTCTGACAGTAAGATTTAGATTATTCCCATATCCGTTCAAGTTACGCGTGAGAGCACTTGGACTAGGCATGTGCAATTAAACTTTGGAGGAGGTTCAGTTGTCAGTGAAATTTTCTAAGTAAATAGGATTTTCCACAACAAAACGCGGAGCTAACTCTATAGCTTCGCGTTTGGTTATTTTTAGCCTCGCGTTTGAGTAAAACATGGAGCTATTCAATAGCTCCGCGTTCTGGTTTCTTAGCTCCGCGTGAGCAGATAATCAGAACTCTAAATTGATTGAGATTGAAATTTAAGCTTATCCAATACCCAAATTGAGTCCAATCAAAATTCCAAATCAAGATATTTAAATCAATATTAAATATTTGATTAGAATCCTTGATGAATACAAGAACCTTCTTTTCCTATTCCTATGGAAACTCTCATAACCACTAAAGTATATAAATACCCTCTTTGAGAAAACTTTAAAGATTATCAATCAATAATAGATCAATCCATAGATGATCATCAATCTTTTTCGATCATCTTTTTCGAGCATCTTGGAGAATTCGAGTTATGTATAGAGCCTTAAATTCGGGAAGAGCAGAGAAGATCAAGATTCTACAGCCGGCCGACATCTTCTTCATCAAGAGCAAGAAGACCATCGACGTCAGATAGTCCAAAGGAACTATTTCGATAGATCATATCGCCACATAGATCCCACAATTCATTGTAAAAGAGAGTGATAAATTATAAATCCTCTCGTTTGTTCTTCTTTTTCTATTGTTCACTTTCGATGTAATCTAAGTTGAATTCAATGGAAGGAAAACAACAAATTTCTGCTGCGAACAGGTTCAACTCAAAACTAAACAAAATAGGGTTACAGCTAACTCGACTACCTTTAATGTGGGTGGTCTAGAAGTACCACTTGGGCTCATGCCTATTCCAAAAGGTGAGCTCAGGGTGGTTAATTTAGACCCTCACAACCAGCAAGAGAAAGGTACCCCTTTTACGACTGAGAAGCATGAGATTCTTTGGGTACATCTGGATCTTCTCAAAAATGAACAATGGATAACAGTGGCATCCAAAAAGAAGGCCAAAGCAAAAGGAAGACAGCACATGTGCAATGCTGTCCGGTAATAATTGAGAAGGACCCAGATGAAGCGCTTCTGTTAACAGATTCTGAAATAGAGACGACCGCTCTAGCAGTAGAGCATGAACCCACACCCCTTTCAGGCACCAGGCCTGAAAGACAATATCTGAAGGACCATGCAAATACAGAAGTTGGCCCCTCTAAATCAATAAAGGAGGCAAATGAGAGGACCATCAATCTGACTTCGGACAAAGAAATATAGAAGGAGCTCAAATATAATCGGGCTCTGAGGAATGATGCTTCTAAAGAGCAAGGCTCTTCTTTTCAATTGATGTCATAGAGCAACTAGCAAATATACCGGCAAGAATAACTCTATATGAGTTATTACTCCTATCCAAATCTACAAGAGATGCTCTAAGGGAAGATTTAGCAGACTCTGAGGTTTTTCTAACCCATCTCCCAGAAGAGATTGAGGAGGCATGCCCGCACTGTAACTCAGTGTCGAGGCATGCCCCTTACATTACTTTTACGCTAGAGGACAGGCAGTCGAAGAGCACAAATAGGCCTTTGTACTATACAGGGTACATAGGCTCAACAGAAGTGGGTCGAATTCAAATTGATCCAGGGTCTGCCCTGAGCATTATGCCGTGGAGGCTTATGCAGTTCCTCGGAATTTCTCCTCACAGATTGATTTCAACTAATACTACCATTTTTAGTTTCAATGCCAATGGTAGTCATTCTCTGGGAAAGATCAGACTCAGATGCCAAATTGGTGATCTCAAAAGCGAAGTGACTTACTATGTGATTGAGGCAGACACTTCTTACAACCTTCTTCTAGGACGACTATGGGTTCATACTAATGTGATTTTCAAGTCCACTCTACATCAATGTATCAAGTACATGGATGAATATGGAGAAGTGCATACCCTGACAAGCAACCATTTAAGGGTGTTAAAAACTATTTTGTAGATGTCTCTTATATATTGAGAGTGTTGAGATCGATCCACTACTACATGATGGGTATGATAGTGGGGAAGCTGACACTGAGTTGGAGGCGTTCATCGCTAATGAATGGTATGTACCGCTTGTAATCAATCTTGAAAACTTAGATGTAAATGACACTGCGGATGATGTAGGCGAGTGGGAAATCAATAAAAATCTAGAATTTGCTTATTTGCTTGATGTTACTACTGATTCTGTATCTTCATCTATTAGTATAGATGCAGATAGTCTCTAAGAATTTGAGACTTTAGCAACCATGCACCTACTAATTAGATCATCAATGATTCTACAATCAACCATTGAGAATGCAGATGGAGCAGTGTTCAAGGTGCCTGCCTGTCGAGCCGATCAAATACTTATTCTTTTCGGAAGGGTTCAACCACATATGACCCCATCCTATGATAGTGAAGATAAAGCTCAGGAAGTCTCTCAATTCTATTATTACGGACCAAAGTCATTCCGAATGATGGAGAAAATAGGATATGACTTCATACATAGACCCAAGTTAAATTTCGACAAAGGACATCGAAGTTTACTTTCCTCGTTCGTGCCCAAAGGAAAAGAGCCGGATTATTATCACAAAATTGGCAGGGGGCTGGAATACGTCACAACACCCGATCCTTTAGATATTGAAGAGATGATCTGCCAAACTACAGAAGATTCCGATTGGGATTCAGATATTAGTCTGGGAATGTTATCTAAGGAGCTGACTGTGAACATGATGTCTGCCAGCTCAATCTCAGATGAAAATGATGAACTAACTCTTCTCCAAGATGAAGCATTAGTTAAGCATCTCGATGCTCAATGGAACATGCGCTTCGAACAGCGCGAACCACCTACTGAGAATAAGATGATTCGAGTAAATATGGATGATGAAACCAATCCTAAGCCCATATTTATAAGTAAGAGTTTGTCTCCTGATGAAAGAGACGACCTTATAACTCTCGCTCGAGAATACATAGACGTCTTTGCCTGAAATTATGAAGACATGCCAGACTTAGATACTCAAGTTGCTATGCATCGGCTTAATATTAAGCCGGATGCAAAACCAGTAAAGCAACAACAAAGAATATTCCGTCCAGAGTTAATGGAATAGATCAAGGATGAAGTTAAGAAGTTTATACAATCTGGCTTCATCCGAAAAGAACAACATCCTGATTGGATAGCAAACATCGTTCCAGTTTCCAAGAAAAATGGAAAAATCTGAATCTGCATTGATTTTCGAGATCTCAATGCGGCAAGTCCTAAAGACGAATTTTCATTTTCAATAACGGATGCCATGATTGATAACACCTACGGATTCGAAAGGATGTCTTTCATGGATAGATCTCTGGGTACAATCAAATTAAAATGTACCCTAAAGATGAGAAACACACTGCTTTCATAACACCATTGGGCGTGTACTGTTATACGATTATGCCATTCGGTTTAAAGAACACATGTACAACATATCAACATGCTATGGGTATAATTTTCTGCGAGCATCTTCGTAAAATGGTATAATGCTACTGTTTGCTCAAAATTTGCACATTTCCTTCCATTGTAAAATTATTTGATTACAACGAAAATTGAGATTACAAAAAAAATCTGAGAAATAACAAGAACGGGAATATTGATTTATTCCCTTTTTTTATGTGGGTTCGGGTGGCGATGGAGCCTCGCTGGTGTACTCCGTTGACCGTCTGACCGAGAAGAGAATGGCTCTGCTTCGCTCCTTGATCTCACGAGCTCGACCGAAATCGTCTGAAAGTCCTTTCTCTGACTCAATTTCTGTCTTTTATAGACCGAAGAGGCTTGAAATCTGGCTCGAATCCTCCCTGAAAAATCGGATCACTGGATTTAGCAGAATAAACGAAACAGAAATAAGCAGAACACAACCCGCGGGTTGGCACCTGTGAGATCGCTTTCGCGGGTGTCAACTCGCGGGATTCTCCCGCGGGTTGCACCCGCGGGAGCCTCCCGCTAGCCGCAGAAATTTTTTTCTTTTTTTAATTTTAATTAATTAATAATTTATTTATTTATTATTATTATTTTTTTTAGATGTCTACATAACCCCCTCCAAAGTTTTCGAAGTTCTGTATTTAGCTGTACTGAATTTCGAAATACTTTGGATTATTTGATTTTGGCTATCAGATGTGTGAAGAATTTGGTAGACAGAAATAATTGTTGACGTATTTCGTAAGATATTGGAGGAGATATGGCGTTAATATGTTTATTTAATAACAAACATAAGTATGATTTTAACATGCTCATTAGATAACAAGTAGAGGTATGATGTTAGCGTACTCATTTGGTGACAAGCAGAGGTATCATGTTAACGTGCTCATTTTAGGTCAAGCAGAGGTATTATGTTAACGTGCTCATTAAAATCCTAACCGTTCAATGACATCTAGTATGACGGATCAGGAAAAGACAGAGGTGACATTAAACGTGTCTTGGAGCTCAACCTATTCAGAGAATCTGATCGTAATAGGAACAAGCTGACTATAATAAAGTGGTGACGGTTAACATATTTAGCCTTAGAATCGGACTATCAGAGATAACTGTTAACTTGATAGGGGATGATTTTTGTCAGAGATAATTTTTAACTTAACGATATCAAAAACAAGTTCATCAGAGGTTGTAATATTAGACTTGATGAAGTGTGAGTTTCCTTTTCTGTCAGAGGAGAAAGCTTAGCATGACAGGAGATTTAATCGGATTTTATCTCATTTGATTTTGAATTTTAATGTCAGACGTATGATTTTAACTTGACAAATATTTTGGAGCGTCACTTGCTCTGTTGGAGAAAAATGACAAGAAAAGTTTTGTTGTCAGAGGTGAAATTTTAACGTGACAAGAGATTTATCTGATTAGGATTTTTAGCAAAACCTCAGGTATCAACGGATTTGATTAGTTTTTACCAACTACCGTTTGAGTCGGGCTAGCCATGCTATTCCCCTCAGCATGGTGAGTTGTCGAGAATTTTGTTTTGGGCTTAAATGCCAAACTGTTCCTCTTCCCTTTACCTTAGCAGCGTAGGGCAACGATGTATCCTTATATTCGAATAAGGATACTGTTGTGATATGTTTGTCATGGGAATTTTAGCAAATCCCCAGCTATCAATGGATTTGATTAGCCTTTACCAGCTACCGTTTGAGTCGGGCTAGCCATGCTATTCCCCTCAGCATGGTGAGTTGTCGAGAATTTTGTTCGTGCTTAAATGCCAAACTTTTCCTCTTTCCTTTATTTTAGCGGCGTCGTGCAATTCATACTTTTACCCCCAGCATGAAGGGGTTGACGAGAAACTGGTTCTCTTCCCATTGCTTTGATGGCATTGGACAGTTCATGCTTTTTACCCCCAATATGAAGGGGTTGGCGAGAAATTTATTATCTTCCCGTAGCCTTGATGGCGTTGGGTAATCATATATTTTTTTACCCCCAGTATAATGGGGTTGGCGAGAAATTTATTCTCTTCCCGTTATTTTAATGGCGTTGGGTAATTCATACTTTTTACCCCCAGTATGATAGGGTTGGCGAGAAACTGGTTCTCTTCCCGTTGCTTTAATGAGGTTGGGCAATTCATGCTTTTACCCCCAACATGATGGGGTTGGCGAGAAATTTATTCTCTTCCCGTTGCCTTAATGGCGTTGGGCAATTCATGCTTTTACCTCAGCATGATAGGGTTGGCGAGAAATTTATTCTCTTCCCGTTGGCTTAATGGCGTTGGGCAATTCATGCTTTTACCCCCAGCATGATGTGGTTGGTGAGAAATTTATTCTCTTCCCGTTGCCTTGATGGCATTGGGTAATTTCATAATTTTTCTTTTTCTTTTCTCTTTTTTTTATTTTATTATTTTTTTTATGGGGGTTTAAATTAACTGCCCTGAGCTCGTTTTGGGAATTGTTGTGAGCCCAAGTGGTACCTTTAGACCACACACATTAAACGTGTCAGAGTTAGCTCTAATTCCTTTTTTGAGCTGAACTGCTCCAGCGTCAATTAACGCTTGAATTTTGTTTTTTAAAATAAAATAATTTTTTGTGGGGTGACCTACAATCCGATGGTACATGCAGTAATTCGGATCGTTAGTCTTCCCAACTTCTTCAGGCCTCTTACTTTTCGGCAACTTAAGCATCTTGCGTTTACTGAGCAGATGGAACATAGTAGCTGTATGTTCATCCTTGAACAAATACTGGTTTTGAAGCCTGAGCGACTTTGCTGTGTTGCTTATAGTTGGCCATGATTTTTGCTTCGGTGTGCTTTCTACCGCCATTGCCATTATATCTTTCCCTTTGGAACGGAAAAACTGGAATGGAGGTTCATTTGTACTGCCTCCGATTGCGGACTGCTGCTTTTCGAGGCGTCGAAGTATATCTTTAGCCTGTTCACCCTGCTTAAGCAGATCTTTCCATGATTTGGATTCGACCGAGCCCATCTTGTCTAGGATATCGGTCAACAAGTTGTGTCTACAGGTTTCCACAAGCGTGTCCTGCGTCATGCCATGTGGGCATCGAACAGAAAGTTCTCGGAACCGCTCGACATAAGTTCTGACCGTTTCGCCTTCTTCTTGCTTCGCTGCTAGCAAAGATAATATAGAGACTTCAGTATCATCTTCAAAAAATCGGGCTAAGAACTCACGTTCTACATTGGCCCATGATTTAATTGTTCCCTGGGGTAACTGCATAAACCAGGTAAATGCGGGCCCTATTAAAGTGCTCGCAAATATCTTAGTCATAATCGGATCATTCCCCATAAGGTATCCTGTCTGCGACAGGAAGTAGAAGATGTGTTGTTGCGGCGAACCTCTACCATCGAATGACTGAAGGTTCAATGGTTTGTATTTTGCAGGATAAGCTACGGTCTCCCATTCTATGGGATAAGGACGGACTACCCCCACGTCTTACAGTTTCTTACGATGAAGAAGAGTTTGTAGTTGATTCTCTATCTTCTCTATTTTTTCTACATGAGGGTTGATGGTAACCTTCACTTCCTCTTCCTCTCTTGAATGAGGAGGTATTTTTTCATCCTCGTCCTCGCTGTCTTCATTTATTTGAACGGGTCGTTTTTCTTTCTGCCGACCAGAAATAGATGACGAGGATTGACTCTTTCTAGTTTGAGCTAACAATCAATCAAAAGTTGTTTCATTTCTCTTATAGTCTCCTCTTACTGTTCGAGACATTTTTCTTGTCTCTCAAGCCTTTCAGAAACTTCTTCTAGGCGCACGCCTTCTGATTCGGTAAAAACTCCTCTTAACCCTGGAGTGATCTCAATATCTGAAGGGTTATTTCCGACCGCCCTTTTGCCTTTATTAACCATATGTGAGGAGGTAGCAGGTAGATCGGTTCCGGAGTACACCTTTTCACCGTCTGTATTCTTTTGGGCTCGGTGATCCGCTCAAAACCGGACCGTTTTGAGTTGCATTGGCAGTTTGATAGAACAGTTGAGATCAGCTGTTCGCATTGGCAGTGAGGAATATTTTGTGAGGAGTTGTTCTTCCAATTGAGATACTCTCTCAAATCTTGAGGTATCTTCTCGTCTCTATTTTCATCTTGACGCCTCTTGCGTCGCAAATTTGGTTCATAATATTGGAGAGTTTGCAATATTTCAGGGTTGAGCTCTTTTCCAGTATCAGATCGTTCACCAACCCTCCTGCGGATTCTTCTGGAGTGCACGCTGGCCTGAGTAGTTGTGTGGGCCCCGGATGCCTCTGATAGAGAGATTAAAATTCTTGGTGTATGTTGCGTGCTCACCATAGGCATGCTCGAAGAGACATGAGGGTTGTGTTTATTGAACGTAACCCGTCGGTGGTATCTGCGGGATAACTGCAGGTTTATACCAGTGGTTGCAAGCCGCGGGTTGCCACCCGCGGTTGCAACCCGCGGGTTGCCACCCGTGGGGTTGCTTCCGAGGTTTTTTACCGTCCCGGAGTTTTCTATCCCGGAGTTTTCTGCAACTTTTCCTTTATGATTGAGGCATGCTCGTTGAGTTTTACGCATTAAATTTCTCTTTTGGGAGCGGGTCAGGGACTGGTTTGATTTTTTGCTTGACTTTGGAATGGACGATAACGCTATGTTCTTGACAGACGATGATGTCTTATTAGTTTTAACAGGCGATGACGCCTCGTAGGTATTGAATGGCGATAACGCCTTGTTTAATAGTTACCCGGCGATGACGCCTGGGTTCCGAATTCGAGGATAATAGGAACTCCTCGTACTTTTGCTGGTCAACTTCTATGACCAGCGTCTCAACCATTGAGCAAATCGGCACCCGGTCGGACTGCGCCACCAGATTCTCTGTGGTAAACAGAAGGGCTCCCACTGTGGTCGCCAGTTCTTGTTTGCCCAAAATTTGCATCTTTCCTTCCATTATAAAATTATTTGATTACAACGAAAATTGAGATTACAAAAGAAATCTGAGAAATAACAAGAACGGGAATATTGATTTATTCCCTTTTTTTTCTGTGGGTTCGGGTGGCGATTGAGTCTCGCTGGTGCACTCCGTTGACCGTCTGACTGGGAAGAGAATGGCTCTACTTCGCTCCTTGATCTCACAAGCTCGTCCGAAATCGTCCAAAAGTCCTTTCTCTGATCAATTTCTGTCTTTTATAGATCGAAGAGGCTTGAAATCCGGCTCGAATCCTCCCTGAAAAAATCGGATCACGGGATTTTAGCAAAATAAACGAAACAAAAATAAGCAGAACACAAGCCGCGGGATTCTCCCGCGGGAGTTCTCCCGCGGGTGCAACCGCGGGTTGCACCAGTGGGAGCCTCCAGCGGGGCCCGCAGAATTTTTTTTTTCTTTTTTTAATTTTAATTAATTAATAATTTTATTTATTTATTATTATTCTTTTTTTTAGATGTCTACAGCTACGTGGACGACCTTTCCATCACTAGCCGCAACAAAAACGATCATCTTCGAGATTTGAAAATGGTGTTTGATATTATGAGAAAACATCAACTAAAACTGAATCCGACTAAATCTTTTCTTAATGTCTCTAGTAGCAAATTCCTTCGTTTTATTGTAACATCCAAGGGTATTTATTTAGACCCAAAGAAGGTAAAAGCAATTCAAGAGATACAGCCACCAAAGAATCTCAAAGAACTTTGGGGATTATAAGGGAGGCTAGTATACATTCAGAGATTTATTGCTAATATTTCAGAACGATGTCAAGCCTTCACCTAGTTAACAAAGAAAGTAGTATCGTTCGTTTGGAATGAAGTTTGTCAACAAGTTTTTGAGGACCTCAAAAAGTACCTCACAAAATCTCCGGTCTGGTAGCTTCTATATTAGGAAAACCATTCTTGATATATATTTAGGCGATGGACCATTCACTTGGTGTCTTGTTGGCCCAAACCAATGACTCAGGTCATGAACAAACCATTTACTACCATAGTAGAGCTATGATAGGCGTCGAGTATCGGTACACTCCAGTAGAGAAAGAGTGCTTGGCCCTGGTTTTCGCCGTTTAGAAAATACGACACTACTTAGTAGGCCAAACAATTCATGTGATTTCTTGGGTAAATCCCCTGAGAGTACTCATGACCAAGCCTGGGTCACTCAATTGTAGGTTAGCTAATTGGTCGATCCTGTTATCACAGTATGATATGCGATTTATACCACAAAAAGCGATCAAGGGACAACCAATTGCTGATTTCTTAGCAGAACATCCTATTTCGGAATCCTCTAAACTTTATGAGGATATTCCAGATAAAATGACAGAAGTCAACATGATTTCCAAACAATCGGTTTGGCTGCTATTCTTTGATGGAGCAATTTGAAGAAACTCTGTCAGAGTGGGGGTAGTTTTAATATCCCGCAAAGTTATGTAATCACTCGAGGATACTCACTCACTCAGTCATATTCTAACAATGTGTCTGAGTACAATGCATATTTATTGGACTGCAAATTGCCCGAAAGCTGAAAATTCAGCGTTTAGAGGCCTATGAGGACTCCAAACTCATAGTAAATCAAGTAAGAGAAGAATACGAGGTCAAGTATGAACATCTCGTACTTTACTATGAGTTATCAATCAAACTTGCCAACTCATTCAAGGAGTTTTACATTGACTACATGTCACGGCATGAGAATGCATACGCTGATGCCTTGGTTTCTCTCGCAGCCACATTAGCGCTTCCTGCCAAATTAAACAAAGGCATTGAGATTAAAAGTCGCGAGTTTTTTTACCCTAAAAAGATACTTGAGGCAAATGAAGTCCATACATTAGGGATGAACTTCGAACCCAGAGATTGACAATTCATCTTCGTCGACTTCGCACTCTACGGGATACTACCCGAAGGTCCCAATGTAGCTCTAAAGTAAAGAAAGAAACGGAAAATTTCTATTATAATTCTGAACTTGGCACCTTGTATCGAAAAATAGCAAGTGGAGTTTTATTTCAGTGCCTATCGCTACAAGAAGCACAAGAGGTACTCAAAGAAGCACATGATGGAGCCTACAGCGCTCACCAGTCGGGACCTAAACTAGGAGATCGGATTAAAAGGATGGGCTTCTAGTGGTCAATAATAATGTCAAATGCCATGGTCTATGCAAAGAAGTGTCATGCTTGTCAGGTGCATGCAAACTACATACATCAGGCTGTAGAGCACCTACATCCAACCACAATTACGTGGCTATTCGAGACGTTGGGAATGGATATCATTGGCCCCATCACTCCACTATCTTCATATGGGCATCGATTCATACTAGTTATAACCGATTATTTCTCAAAATGGACAGAATCTATCCCTTTAAGAGAAGTAAGAACGAGTGATGTGATTAACTTTATCAAACATCACGTCATCTACCATTTTGGTGTTCCTAAACGAATCATCAGCGACAATGGCCCTCAATTCACTAGCAAGGCCTATACTAAATTCTGTGACAAGTTCAGAATAGAAAATGTATTTTCATCCCCATACAACCTGGCTACAAACGGCCAAACAGAAGTGTTCAACAAAACCATTATAAAGTTTTTGTAGAAATTTGTCACCACAAGTCAGCGTGACTGGGATGAGAAGTTTGGAGCTTGTCTATGAGCTATCGCACAACGGTAAGAACACCGACAAAAGCCACACCATTTTCTTTGGTGTATGTTTGCGAGGTCGTGCTACCTTTGAAAATTCAAATTCTTTCTCTTCGGGTGGCATTAACTACGAGAATGACCATTGAAGAAAAACATAATCAACGACTTCGGGAATTAGAAACATTGGATGAAAAGTGCTTAAAAGCTAAGCAACAAATAGAGTTTTATCAAGCGCGAATATCCCGAGCCTTCAACAAGAAAGTGAAGGAGCAAACTTTCAAAGTGGATGACTTGGTCTTAGCAATCACGCGACCAATGATCCTGACACATAAGACTAAAGATAAATTCCAGCCAAAATGGAAGGACCCATTTGTAATATAAACGATCTATTCAAATAGAGCATACCGGTTGATCAATCAATACGGTGAGCGGATGATTATGTCAATCAATGAAAAATTTCTGAAGAAATATTATTCTTAAGAGAATGAAGTCATCTGACCTCTTCTTCATCACAGTAAATGAAGAAATGCTGACTTGCCACTAGCACACAGCTCCATGCCTCGACCGGGGGGGGGGGTACAAACAAGAAAACGAATCCTACATTTCTACGATTAAGGATAGAGGGAAATTTGTTATGCAAGCCCAACTGAAATCCTCGCTAATCTTATCATGCTGGAGGTAAAAGCATGAGCTGCTCAACGCCGTCAAGGTAATGGAAAGAGAACCGGTTTCTCGCCAATCCATCATGCTGGGGGTTAAAAGTTTGAACTGCCCTAAGCTACTAAGGTAAAGGGAAGAGGAAAAGTTTGGCGTTTAAGCCCAAACAAAATTCTCGACAACTTACCATACTAAGGGGAATAGTATGGTTAGCCCAACTCAAACAATGCTAAGGGAAATAGCATGGCTACCCGCGGGTGCTACTTGCAGAATGCACCCGCGGGGTGCATCCGCAGTTGCCACCTACGGGAGCATCCCTCGGGGTTCATGATTACGATGGCCAATACCCTCTGCCTCTTGAATTATATCATTCTGGAAAGCTCGAGAAAATCCAAGCCAGCCAGCCTTTTAATTGATAATTATTATATATTAGACTTACTGGACTCGCTGATAGTCCGAAGTGACACCGTTGAAGTCATTTCGACGATTACTTACTAATTGTAATGCTTTTATTTTATGTTTTTTAATGTGTACTATAACGTAGTCCACCCATTCTGGAACCGCTATTTTTTTTAATTATATTGGATAATTATGTTTTTCTTATCGGTAAATAGTTGAGAACTCTGTTTCGCCATAATAACTAAAAAAAGAAGGTGACGAAAACATTTACCATTCCTTCTATTTAGAAAATGAATCAAGACAATCTGAGTGGATAATTCATAACAATATGATAAATTGTGTAATTGCTTTAATCAAAATCTGTTTATTTATTTTTCTCTTTTATATCAAAAGAGTTGATAAATCTGATTAGTTGTTGAATTCATTCACTAAATTGAACCTTAAATTGAGCCAATTCACTAGTTCAAACTAAATGAATTAAGTGAATTGAAATTGACTTCAAAAGTTGAGTACATAGTAAAGGAACAAAAAGGGAAGATGAAAAGATTGTCCCATATTGGATAGAGGATTGTAAGGATGTGGGTTTAAATATGGTAGCTTGTTCATTTACTTTGCTTATGTAAGAAGTGGAAAACCTTGAGCACCACGGGTGGTGCTACACACGCGCACGCGCACACGCGCACACGCGTGTGCGAGGGCGAATGGGCGTTTAGGGCGCTTTAGAGACGCACGTACGCAACGTTGCGAGGAGCTGAGGAGCCTTTGATTTTTTTGGTGCTATTGGATTCGAGTTGCCTCTATTAGGTTCAGATTTGAATGGATTCGACCTGCACCCGCCCCGCCAGTCAAGAGTCGTTGAAGTCCAACGGTCGGCGATCCAACAGTCACCGGTCGCCGTCAACAGTTGTCGTTAAACGGTCACAACTGTTGAAACGGCCAACCGTTGTGACTGTTGAAAGCTATAAATAGGGTCTGGGTCCAGAGTTTTAGTACATACGAATTTTTCTTTTCTGTTTCCTTTCTTCTTCTGCAGAACAGAAGTTCTTCAACTTCTGTCTACAGAAGAACCAGTTCTTCTGTTAAATAGTCCCATCCTGCACTACATCAATCATCAACCAGAGAGAACCTTTATCAGATTCGCCAGAGCAGAGGGATTGTGGCTTCCTTCCCTCTGCAGACCGATCGTTGTATCCTGGGAGATCGACGTCCAAGAAATCCATAAGCAAACAATGGAGGGTGAATCGATTTTAAGGAGATAGTGTCCAACACTAACCTCGATCTTCATCCTCTCATCTTCCTGTCGTCTTCCTGTCTTCCTTCAAGTATCTGAAATAGGTTTTTCATAATCCAGTTTCTTCTTTATTCTGTTTAGGTTAAGTAAACTAGTTAAAGAAGAATAGTTTAATTGTTTTTATAAACAGATTAATTCTGGAAACTGTGTTAGGAAATAAGAACAGTGATAAGAATAATTTAATTATTCTGTTTAACACTGAAAACTGTAACAGAATAATTTTGTGCATGATTACAGTATAAAATTTGTGTAGTAATTCTGTTAACTAAACAAGTCTGCCCATATTAATCTAAAGTATTATCTTTAAATTACAAAGGTTAACAGTCTTAAAATCGAATATTGCATGTTTTAGATTAACTTTTTAAGAATACAGTTTAAATATTTTTAGTTTGGAACCTACATTCTTAAAACCGATTATATTTGTTTAGATTAGAATACTGTTGTGAAATTAATAGTATTCAGTCTTAAATAATATTCAGTATTAAAACTGAAATTTTTGTTTTAAATTAAAATACTGTCATCAATCACTAGTAATCTTGATTGCTTCTGGAAAAATTTCTGTTTTGTGATTTGGAGACTAGTAATCTTAATTGCTTCTGGAAAAATGATAGTTAATTTATGTTTTGTGATTTGGAGTGTTGAATTGATTTTTAGTTTTATTAGAAAGTTAAAATTTGTTACAAGACATTAAGATAGATAAATTTAATATTTACAGATGGCTACAACATCTGATATGTCCACTGTGATAACACCTATCATGGTTACTCCAACTGTGCTTTCAAGCCAGTATGAGAAGCCAGAGAAGTTCAGTGGCTCAGATTTTAAGAGATGGCAACAGAAAATGTTGTTCTATCTCACTACACTAAATCTGGCCAAGTACTTGAAGGAGACTGTGCCTACTCTTGTTGAAGATGATCAATAATCAGTGAAGGCGGTTGATGCATGAAAACATACGGATTTCTTGAGTAAGAACTATATCCTCAATGAATTGGACAATATACTGTATAATGTATATAATTCAATTGCTACTGCTAAGGAACTTTGGGAGTCCTTAGACAAGAAATATAATACAGAAGATGCCGGCTCTAAGAAATATGTAGTCGGTAAGTTTCTGAATTATAAAATGGTTGATTCTAAAAATGTAATCAACCAAGTACAAGATCTTCAAGTGATCATTCATGAAATTCATGCTGAAAGTATGACTATTAGTGAATCTTTTCTAGTGGCTGCAATTATTGAAAAATTGCCACCATCTTGGAAAGAATTCAGATATTACCTAAAGTATAAACGAAAAGAAATGACACTTGAAGATCTGATTGTACGTTTGAGGATTGAAGAAGACAACCGTCTTTCTGAAAAGAAAATTGAAAATCCATACAATATTTCTAAAGCTAACGTTATGGAAAATTCCAATAAGTCTAATGACAGGAAGCGAAAGTACAATGGTGAAGACTCTAAGAGTGGTAACTCGAAGAGATTCAATGGTAAGTGCTACAACTGCGACAAGCCTGGACATCGTGCAAAGGACTGCCGTGTGCGCAAGGCACAAGATTCTTCGAAGAAGAAGAAGAAGCATCCTAATGCACATTTGGCCGAAGAAGAAAATCTTTGTGCAAATGTAGATGTAAATTGTACATCTATTGTCTCAGAGGTTAACCTAGTTGGTGGCAACTCTAAAGAGTGGTGGGTGGACACTGGAGCCACTCGCCACATTTGCGCCAACAAGTGGATGTTCTCCACATATGATTCTGTGGAAGGAGAACTACTCTACATGGGTAACTCTGCAACCTCCAAGGTTGAAGGACGAGGCAACATTGTACTGAAGATGATTTCGGGGAAAGAACTTACTCTTACTAATGTACTTCATGTACCAGATGTCCGCAAGAATCTGGTCTCTGGTTCAGTCTTGAGTAAGAAAGGTTTTAGGCTTGTATTTGAGTCTGATAAATTTGTACTCACAAAGAATGTGGTATATGTAGGCAAGGGGTATATGACCAATGGTCTGTTTAAAATAAATGTAATGACCATTGCCCCTAAGGTTATCAATAAAATTGATTTTTCTGCTTATATGACTGAGTCACCTTTTATTTGGCATGGTAGATTAGGACATGTTAATTATTATACTTTACAAAGATTACTAAATTTAAATATGTTGCCTAATTTCAATATAAACTTTGAAAATAAATGTGAAACATGTGTTGAATCAAAAATGACTAAGCTTCCATTTCATTCTATAGAACGTAGTACTGAACCTTTAGGATTAATTCATACAGATGTATGTGATTTAAAATCTGTTCAAACTAGAGGTGGAAAGAAGTATTTTATTACGTTTATAGATGATTGTACTAGATATTGTTATGTATATCTACTTAGAACAAAAGATGAGGCAATTGAAATGTTTATACAATACAAAAATGAAGTTGAGAATCAACTTAGCAAAAAGATAAAAATGCTAAGAAGTGATAGATGTGGTGAATATGAGTCACCATTTGCACAAATTTGTGCAGAACATGGTATTATACATCAAACAACTGCTCCTTACACTCCACAGCAAATGGAATTGTTGAGCGTAAGAACAGAAGTTTAAAAGAAATGATGAATGTCATGTTAATAAGTTCAGGTTTACCCCTGAACATGTGGGGGGAAGCTCTGCTTTCTGCGAATTATATTCTCAATACCCCAAAAGAAACTTGATAAAACACCTTATGAATTATGGACAGGTCGAGCACCTAATTATAAATTCTTAAGACTGTGGGGGTATCTAGCTAAGGTTGCAATTCCTACTCCGAAAAGGACTAAAATTAGACCTAAAACTATTGATTGTATATTCATTGGATATACGCATAATAGCAGTGCTTATCGTTTCTTTGTTTTTAACTCTGATCATCCAGAGATACATAAGTACTCTATTATTGAATCTAGGAATGCAGTATTTTTTGAGAATGTGTTTCCTAGTAAAGAACATGAATCAAGTTCTCCGAAAAGGACTTGTGATGAAATTCTAAGAGATACAAAATCTGATTCTGTAAATAAAACTAATGAGGATGAATGTAGATGTAGCAAAAGGGCCAGAGTTACTAAAATATTTGGTCCTGATTTTCTAACATATCTATTAGAAAAGGAACCTCAAAGTTATAAAGAGGCTATGTCTACACCTGAAGCTCCTTTTTAGAAAGAAGCAGTAAATAGTGAAATTGAATCAATTATTCAAAATCACACCTGGGAACTTGTGGATCTTCCTCCGGGAACTAAACCATTAGGTTATAAATGGATCTTCAAGAGAAAGATAAAACATGATGGGTCTATAGATAAATACAAAGCTAGACTTGTGGTAAAAGGCTATGGACAAAAGGAAGGTTTAGATTATTTTGATACATATTCACCTGTAACAAGAATAACATCTATAAGATTAATAATTACTTTTGCAGTATTATATAATCTTGAGATTCATCAAATGGATGTAAAAACAATATTTTTAAACGGTGAATTAGATGAAAAAATTTACATGGAACAACCTGAAGGGTTTGTAGTTTCAGGTAAAGAGAGGAAGGTGTGCAGACTTGTTAAGTCACTTTATGGAGTTAAACAAGCACCTAAACAATGGCATGAGAAATTTGACCAAGTTATGTTGTCAAATGGATTTCGCTATAATGAATGCGATAAATGTGTATATGTAAAAGGGGATATGCACAACTATGTCATTGTATATTTATATGTGGATGACATGATTATCACCGGTAGCACGGTGGCTCTAATTAAAAAGGTAAAAATTATGTTAACACGGAAATTTGATATGAAAGACTTAGGCATTGCAGACATTATTCTTGGTATTAAAATTTTCAAGACATCTGATGGATATACCTTATCACAATCATATTATGTCGAGAAAATACTCGAAAAATTTGATAAGGAAAATACTGATATAACTAAGACACCTGTAGATATGAGTCTACATCTTACATAGAATATAGGTGCTAGTATATCACAGTTAGAATATTCTCAGATCATTGGCAGTCTTATGTATTTAATGAACTGCACAAGACCTGATATAGCATACTCAGTAAGCAAACTGAGTAGATTTACAAGTAATCCAGGGGAGAACCACTGGAAAGCGATAGTTAGAGTACTCAAATTTCTGAGATACACTACTAACTATGGGCTGCACTATACAAGATATCCAGCAGTGATTGAAGAATACACTGATGCTAACTGGATAACGGATTCTAAAGACATCAAATCCACAAGTGGATATGTATTTACTATTGGAGGTGCAGCCATCTCTTGGAAATATTCTAAACAAACATGTATAGCTAGATCCACTATGAAATCTGAGTTTATAGTTTTAGATAAAGCTGGAGAAGAAGCAGAATGGCTTCGAAACTTTTTAGAAAATATTCCAATGTGGTCTAAACCTGTGTCAGCAATCTGCATCCATTGCGATAATCAATCAGCAATTGGAAGGGCACATAATGTATTGTATAATGGAAAGTCACGACATATACGTCGTAGACATGACACTGTAAGACAGCTGCTTACAAACGGAATAATATCTCTTGATTATATAAAATCAAAAGATAATATTGCAGATCCATTGACAAAAGGCTTGACTAGAGATCAAGTATATAAATTATCGAGGGGAATGGGATTACAGCCTACTAAAGTGTAACTCCTTAATGGCAACCCAAGCTAGCTGACTGGAGATCCCAAGATCTAGGTTCAAAGGGACAACTGAATTGTGGGGGAACTCGAAAGAATCGCTGAGGAAAATATTTCCTATCTCATTTCTATGGTAAAATAGTGATTACCTGCAATGTGTTAGGATAAGCTAAGATTTTAATGATCCTTATATCTTAGAAATCTAAGTGGAGTATGGCAGAATACTCTTGATAAGAGATCACCTATGTGAGTGAGAAGGGGCCGCTTCTGTGAGAATGATAAAGGCTAAGTTCTCTAAGAGCACTCATAGAATTACCAGGTTGTCCAAGGCCAAAATGGACACAACATAGAATCTGATAAAGTTGAAAGAAGTCGTGTGAATATTATTGTCTTAGTTTACAACAAAAGCTGAACAGTTCAAAAATATCGTGTTCACTAGTTAGCAAGTAAACTCGATAATATTTCACTAGGGAAGGTTCAAAGCCAAAAGCCACCTCTCCCGATGCGGTAACTTTCTATTACACTCTCTGGTTATTTGCATTAGAGTCTAAGCCATTTCATTCATGTGGGGATTGTTGAATTCATTCACTAAATTGAACCTTAAATTGAGCCAATTCACTAGTTCAAATTAAATGAATTAAGTGAATTGAAATTGGCTTCAAAAGTTGAGTACATAGCAAATGAACAAAAAGGGAAGATGAAAAGATAGTCCCACATTGGATAGAGGATTGTAAGGATGTAGGTTTAAATATGGTAGCTTGTTCCTTTACTTTGCTTATGTAAGAAGAGGAAAACCTTGAGCACCACGGGTGGTGCTACGCACCGCACGCGCATGCGCGTGTGCAAGGGCAAATGGGCGTTTATGGCGCTTTAGAGGCGCAGTTCGCACGTACGCAACGTCGCGAGGAGCTGAGGAGCCTTTGATTTTTTTGGTGCTATTGGATTCGGGTTGCCTCTATTAGGTTCAGATTTGAATGGATTCGACCTGCACTCGCCCCGCCAGTCAAGAGTCGTTGAAGTCCAACGGTCGGCGATCCAACAGTCACCGGTCGCCGTCAACAGTTGTCGTTAAACGGTCACAACTGTTGAAACGGCCAACCGTTGTGACTATTGAAAACTATAAATAGGGTCTGGGTCCAGAGTTTTAGTACGTACGAATTTTTTTTTTCTGTTTCCTTTCTTCTTCTGCAGAACAGAAGTTCTTCAACTTCTGTCTACAGAAGAACCAGTTCTTCTGTTAAATAGTCCCATCCTGCACTACATCAATCATCAACTAGAGAGAACATTTATCAGATTCGCCAGAGCAGAGGGATTGTGGCTTCCTTCCCTCTGCAGACCGATCGTTGTATCCTAGGAGATCGACGTCCAAGAAATCCAGAAGCAAACAGTGGAGGGCGAATCGATTTTAAGGAGATAGTGTCCAACACTAGCCTCGATTTTCATCCTCTCATATTCCTGTCGTCTTCCTGTCTTCCTTCAAGTATCTGAAACAGGTTTTTCATAATCCAGTTTCTTCTTTATTATGTTTAGGTTAAGTAAACTAGTTAAAAAAGAATAGTTTAATTGTTTCTGTAAACAGTTTAATTCTGAAAACTGTGTTAGGAAATAAGAACAGTGATAAGAACAATTTAATTATTCTGTTTAACACTGAAAACTGTAACAGAATAATTTTGTGCATGATTACAGTATAAAGTTTGTGTAGTAATTCTGTTAACTAAACAAGTCTGCCCATATTAATCTAAAGCATTATCTTTAAATTACAAAGGGTAACATTAGTAACTTTCATAAACATATGCGGTTAATTCTGTACTTTGATTTTGAACCTGAAATGACAGGAAGTTGATAATTGCCTCTAAATGAAGTCTAAGTGTAGCGTATATTATATCAACTAAAATAAAATTGGTAGATAAAATAGTTAAGAGATTATTCTTTGTCAAAATGGAGTTTCACCTTATTTTAGGTATCCATTTTCAAAACTGTGCAAAAATATAGGAATTTGTTTTTGGAGTTTTTGAGGGTCTTAAACTCAACAAAAATAGAGTTTGGAAATTCTAATTTAGGTACCAATGAGATATAATTTTAAACGTGGAGTTTCAAATTGAAACCGTCTAAAACTATGGTTTCACTTAGGGACCATTTAAATACTTGCAAACAGTGTTGCAAGTCACATATTGTTTACTTAGTAAAGCTGCACTAATACAATTTATTACAACTTCTATTATTACATTTGGATTTGAAGTTGCATGCGGTCATTCGAGTTGTTAAAATTTTAAATTTTAAATTTATTATTTAATAACTATGAAAAGTATCACTTTTATCAATAATAAAATTCTAAATATAACCGATCACTACAATTACCAAATAAAAATTATGATTTTTTTTTTTTTTTGGGCTAACAATGATCCACAATCAAACTAGGAACTATAGCAGCTGCAATTACAAATTACTTCATTTACTAATTGCCTAGCCTACCTAAAAAAGCCTAAGAAGAACCTCACCTCCTTATTGTCCACAAATCATTCAGGCGCACAAACTCAAAAGTAATTGCCCTTTTCTTTTTTTTTTCCACTCAAATTTGAACGTGTATAATTTTTATATCTTTATCTTTATATATATACTAAGCAAAAGTGAGAGAGAAAAAAATAATTTTTAAATAAAAAATAGAAAATAGGAGAAAATTATGTTAAGGCTTTCCTCTTTTACTAAATTTTAGGATTTTTTTAAAAATAAATTTGAAAGCCACCAAAGATAAAGGAAATGAGATTAGTTATAGTTACTATAACTACCATCTAAAGACAAAAAATTATGACTAATAAATATCAGTCTAACTCATTTTTATCCACGTTTGTATCTTTTTTTATCTTCCCTTATCTTTCTCCATCCTTCTCTCAACATGTTCTTATCGGATCCAAAATCTCTCATTAATATATAAAATATTTAGAATTTTTTTGTTTGAAATTTAATTCATTATTATGTGTCTAATTTATTCTTCTTTCTCTTTTTTGTAGGATGATTTGAATTTCATGAAGCAAAAGTCACAACATAAAATAAAGGTTAGACAACTAATACTCATTGAATTATATTTATCTAATTGATTAATACTTATGATTGTTAGTAAGTTAAGAAAAAAATTTAAAGGCTCATTATCATAAATTATGTTATAATACCTCTTACATCATTAAAAATAAAGGAGAGAGACATGAAAATTAAAGAATTAAATATAAACTCATATTCATTGAAAGAAATCAATCATAATTAATTTGTTAGTAAGTTAAGAAAAATAAATTAAAATACTCATTACATAAATTATATTTTAACATTTCTTATCTTATTAAAAATAAAATTCTCATTACATAAGTTATATTTTTAACAATTCTTACAATATTAAAAATAAATGAGAGATAAACATTAAAATTAAAGAAATAAATATAAACTATCGAGTAAAGTTATCTATCATAATTGATTATACTTATGTTTGTTAGTAAGTTAAGCAAAAGAAATTTAAAGGCTTATTACCACAAAATACATTTTAATATTTCATACATTATTAAAAATAAAGGAGAGTTATACATGAAAATTAAATAAATAAATAAGTTCTTACCGAATCAAAACATCATTATCACAGTTGCCCCATAGTTGAATTTGTTTAATAAGTCAAGCAAAGAAATTTAAACGTTTTAAGTTTCATATAATTTTCAAGTTGAAATTGTTGATTTATTTAAATAATATCTTTAATTATTATAGTAGATGTTAAATTGAGTATATCTAAGGAAAAAAAGAAAAAAAAAAAAGAAGTAAAAAGCTCCATAAAACAAAAAAAAAAGTATGATTAGTTATAACTATCACCTCATTTGTGTATTTTTTTTAATTTTTCCTTATTTTTCTCTATAGTTCTCTCTACATGTTTTATAAACACAATAGTTTATAAAAGAAAAGCAAATTAATTATAACAAAATACTAATAAGTAAAATAAACTATTCTAAATATCATGGGCACTTTTACAGTAGTATAATATATTTAAATTTACTTATCATAATATAAAATAATAAATTTTACTACATTATTTTAAAACATATATAATTCTAAATATTTCTAAATATTTCTAAACATTTGTGTGATTTCCTACTTGTATTATCTAAATTAAAAACATATCAAATTTGAATTTAGAACCTCTATTTGGCAACTTTTCATCTTCCAGGATATCCCGTAACCAGTATCATCCGTGCCTCGTGGGCCCCACCTTTCCCCTCGTGTCTCTAGACTCCTCAGCTCACCAAACAAAAATGACGCACCGGTGGCCGTTCGGCCGTCGATAATAACGAGACCCCACAACCCAATAAAAGCAATAACAAATAAATAAATAAATTCAAAACCAAAACCAAATCTCCTCCCATTTCTCATCTCCTCTCCCAGAAAACCTAACCCTAGCTGACTATGGGTTCCCTACCCCTAACATCCATCGCCGCCCAGCCCCTCTACCGCGACAACCTCCTCCTCTACCCCCTCCGAACCCCAATCAAAACCCTATCCCTAAACCCTAGGCTCCCCAAAACCCAATCTTTTAGGCTCTCCTGCAGCTCTAACCCTTCCCCGAGCCCCATCGTCAACACCATCCGCACCGCCGCCTCCGCTGCCCTCGTCCTCTCCGCCGTATCCGTCGCTCTCCTTTCCGGGCGGCCGTCTGCCCGCGCCGAGCCGGTACAAGAAACCACCGAAACCGTGACAGAAACCACCGCCGAAACTATCGAGCTCAGCTCCGAGACCATCGACTCTCTCAAATCCCTCGTCTACCTAAAGCTCGAAGAAGGCGAAGACTTCGAGGCGTTGGCGGTCCTCAAACGCCTCATCTCCTACCAGCCGTCGGAGACCGAATGGAAGTTTCTTGCGGCGAGAGTCCTCAACGAGATGGGCGAGGCGACGGAATCGAGGAAGATGTACGAGGAGATATTGGCGATCGATCCACTGTCCTTCGAAGCCCTCTTCGAGAACGCCGTGCTAATGGACCGGTGCGGCGAGGGCGAGGCCGTGATCGAGCGGCTGGAGAAGGCGCTGGAGATTGCAAGGTCGGAGCAGAATGAGAAGTCGGCGAGAGATGTGAGAATGATTATGGCGCAGATTAAGTACTTGCAGAAGAATGTGGATGAAGCAATGGAGGATTACGAGGAGCTAAGTAAGGAGGACCCAAAGGATTTCAGGCCGTATTTCTGCCAAGGTGTGATTTTTAGCCTGATGGAGAGGAACAGCGAGGCAAGAGAGAAGTTTGCAAAGTATAAGGAGCTCGCACCCAAGAAGTTCGATGTGGATGCTTACCTGCAGACTCCATTGTCGCGGGCAAAATTGTTTGGGACTGAAGATTAGGCGATCTGATCATTTCAATGAATAAACGAGGGAGGTGAGCTCTCTCTCTTGGTAGAGGAATTGTTGTAGGTTTCAATTCCTCAATAGTTCTTGACATTTTGTAGTGGCGACATTTACTAGATATGAGTTTAGTTTGATGATATAGGAGATAAAAAGGAGAGGTCTTTGAGGCTCGCTTATAAATTAGGAAAATGCTACAAGAGAAAAATACTCGGGGAGTAATTTTGAATAAAAGAATTCATATGATTTTTATGTCAACCATTTTATCGTCCATTATTTGACATTCATGATGTTGTTGCCATGTTACTGGCTAGAATTGTATCTGTATCCTGATTTCGTTCGAATTCAGGAGTTACCAAGAATTTGAATGCCTTTTTTCAGTTACAAAAGGGTAATTGGAATGGATGTGCTATTAAGCTATTATGGTTCTCAACTATGGTGCCTTCTGCCAAGTTGAGTATATTGTTGCAAGAATGATTTTGTGTAGCAGTTGGTTTAAGCTTGTAAAGTGGTGGTTAGACCTGTCCAAAAAGTCCAGGTTCGGTGCTCGGCTCGGGCCTCAATGATCGCTCTGCCCCGAGCTGGCCCCGGATCCGGGCCACTCTCCACAAAGCCGGCTTAGTTTTTTAATTTAATTGCTAAAAATTTTAATTTATTAAAATTTCAATTACCTTATTTCTTTCCCTTAATTCAATTTTATATGGTAGTTAGATTTTTTTCCAGTCAAATCAAATTTATCACTTACCTCCAATATTTAATATAAATAAATGTTATAATCAATTAAAATTAACTTTCTATAAAAATATCTTTGTCGAAAATTTAACATTCATAACATATTTGTAAAAGTATATACCATATATTCCTAACAAGTATAATAAATCATTAACCTTTCTCTAAATAAAATCTCAATTTAATTTAATAAAAATTTTATTTTCAAAAGAAATTAAATCCATGTATAACATTTTATCCATTTTGTAATATTTTTTCATTTTTTTTTTTATAAAAACTAATTTTAAAATTTTATTTAAAAAAAAAAAAACAATTTTTTAATTTATGAGGCCGGTCCAGACCCACCGAGTCCGCACCCAAGTCCAAGCTAAGGTTGTCAAGGTCCTCAGGTTGGCCCGAGCCATTTTAACAGGTCTAGCCGCAGGTTCCAATGTAAAGGTTTTGCCACCATTGTTGCGCTAGGATTCTTGGGCAATTGTCCAATGGAAGATACTTGTTGACTCGCCGTCAATGCCACAAAATCTTGGGTTAATCAATTTTAGCAAACTGTGGGATAAATGGAACAGATGATTGTTCACTAGATACCTGCGCACCTCTAGTCGGCATGAACAGCAGGTTTTTGAACGTTCATTGCCAAATGCTTTGGTACTGATGATTAGAAATTAAGATATAATTAGAAGTTCATTGAGCTCGTATACTCTTGACCTGATGCCCCCAGCGTGCATGTAGTGGGAGAGGTTTAGGCGTAACAATGATTCCACGTACAAAATATTCTCTTACGAGCTCTTATGCTGCATGCCAGTTGATTTATGTAATTCTTGGTTACTATTTCCTTGCAATTGTTTGCTTTGTCAACAAAATCATTTTTTGGATTTTTGATTTCGATGTTGGTCAGCTAAGACTTAGGCAAATTGGGAAAAAAAAAAAAAACTTACTATAGGGAACACTTTAAAATGTGCATAAACTATTTTAAGGTATAGTTCTCAATTAAAGGTACGGTATATGCATGTATTACATTATAAATGTTCAGCTATACATACATGCCTCAAAGCATACATATGATTTATGAGTAATAGCAATTGATATAAGACCAACGATTAACAATGAGCAACCATGCACTTGCTTAAGCCTCTTCCTGTTTTTTCTTATAATGTATTATGTCTGTATGTAAATCAACTTGAAATGCTGCCCACAACATTCAGGCAATTTCTGTCAAACACTAAACATCCCCATCAAAAATATAAGAAAAAGCAAATATCATACAGCTGCATGCAGAATGAACTGTTGATTTTCATTCACTGCTTCGGCCTGGTAGAGAGATGTCAAGCATTCTAAGCAAGCGGAGGCTTACGAGATTTTCTTCTCCCATGACTGAACTGAGAGCGGCCGCATTAGTCAGTTTTAGCCCCTCTTATCTCTGTAATTTTGAACAGCAAAATGATACGATACACTGATCTAGAGCCCCATCCACCTCTCAGCTAGAGGAATCATAACTTCCACAGCAATAATTAAGAACAAGGCCTACTGAATCATAAATAAGACTGGCAAATGGACCGTGCCTGGGTACGGGCGTGCCGTGCCTGTCCGGGCTTAGACCTGGGCTCGGCCCGGCGGCACGGCACACCGGGCATGTGCCGTGCCCGTGCCGGGTTGTTTTAATTAAAAAAAAAATTAAATAATTAATTAATTTATTAAGAAGTAAATTTAGGAGATTATTTAACTTCATTTAATTGGATTTAACAAAAAAGAACAAACGGTAAAAAAAAATTTATTATATTAAATCTTATTATATTGATATAACTGTTCTATAAATTTTTTTAGAAATCATACAAAGCTCGAAGAGAGGAGAGAGGACCCTGAACGTCACTCTCAACTTGTTCTTAGTATTTTTTCTAAAAGATTTAAGAGTTAAAAAAATAAAAAAAAATAGAAAATACATGAAAATCCCAACAAATGTACATATTACAATTTGAAAAGAAAAAATAAAAGTCTACTTTCAATCATCTTCTAGTGAGGTCTCTACTACTATTTCATCGGTCAAGCCTTATTCCCTTTCTTCTGCGTTGAACCAGTTTTTCAAGCAGACACACATCTCCAATGTGTCTGGCAGCATTGAGGCTCTTCACTCCATGAGCATTCTACCACCTGCACTAAAATCAGACTCCAATGCTACAGTAGACACTAGAGGAGTTAGTAAATTACGGGTCATGTTGGAAAGCACGAGATATGTTTTTTTCCTGTGATTTTCACCAGGCCAAAATATCAAAGGCTTCATAATTTTCAGAGAACGCGTCATCTTCATAGTTTGCCCTTTCTAAATAATAATGTACGTCATTAAAATATATATTAGATTGCCTAACCTTTTTTTGGTGAAATACAGATGATATTATTGGATTACGGGTTTCCTAACAGTTAGTTCCTTTGTAAATTATGTTGGCACACCATACATATCTTCATATGTTTTATACATAATATCTAAACAAATTTTAATATCATTAACTAAATCCCTAACATTATCTTCATAAGACATATTTTTATAAAATAAATCTATTAAAATTTCAAGTCCATTTATTTTGCAACGGAGATCCACAACAGTTGCAAAATATAATACGTATGGGAAATTTTTAAAATATTTATTAAATTTAGTTTCTATAGGTTGAACAATATGTTCAAGTAATGGGTGATTCCTACGTTCATTAAAAATCGAACTAATTTCGATTAGATAATATAGTGTAATATTTGTAGTTGGATAATAAGTACCTCACAGTACTCTAGTTGTAATTTCAAATTTGCTCAAAAATTTAGAAATGCAATGCAAATGGTGTCATTTATTAATATCTAAACTACTCATTAGTAACTCCATTTTATTAAAAATATTTATTATATCTTTATATTGAATAGCCGTATTTAACATTTTATATGTAGAATTCCATTTTGTTCTAATATCTATATGTACAATTTTAGGTGAGATTTTCAAATTCTTACATATTTGTTTAAATGATTGTGTTCTTGGCCCACTATTTTTAATAAATAGTATTGTATTTCTAAGTTTAATTATTGAATCACTTACTATTCTTAATACATCTTATACGCATAAATTAAGTATGTGACAAATACACCTAATGTGGAATAATTTTCCATCTAAAATTGGTTTTGTAATATTTTTAAATATTTTCAGAAGTATTATCGAAAGAAATGGAAATATTTTTCTTTCTATTTCAAATACAGAAAAAACACTTAGTAGAGATTATGATAAATTATATGCATTATGAGGAAATTCAAATCTCCTAAACCTAATTATTCTTTTTTGTATACACCAATCTTGATCTATATAGTGAGCCGTTACGCATAAATAATGACAACTATTTAGAGACTCCCAATAATCTGCAGTTATAGCAACTCTAAAAATTAAAGAAATTAAAATAGCTATTAAAGCTCCCTCTTATCTTTATATATTTTTAACATGTCGGATTTAGATGTAGTACGTGAGACTTTTTTAAATTAATTTTATATCTTTCAAAGTTTTGGTTTTCCGAAAAAGAAAAAAATTGTTCGTCATGTATTATAAATCTTGCTAAATTTTCTCTTGCTTTGATAGGATCATATTTACGAATTCCTAACGATCCACTGTAGGTGCTTATTTGTGTTTGATGTGGTTCATTTGGTGGATGAATTTTGTCTAAATATCTTTTAAGGTGACCCTTTCTGCTACTTAAAAGAAATGAATAATTTTTTTTACAATATTTACACTTAGCTTTTCTAACCCCATTTTTCATTATTTTCTCAAAATATTTCTATATGTCAGATCTAACAGTCCTAGCAAGGGTGGTTGTTTGGGTTTCGTGTCTGGTTGTTTCGGTTGGTTCTTCTTTGGATAAAGAAAATGATACTTGAGGAGATTGTTCTAAGCGTTGGTAGAGACTTTGATATTCTTCGCTAATTAAAAAAGGAGAAAAAGAACCCGTGGCTTGAAAGCAAGAAGCGGACGAGTATAGATCCATTTCAAAAAAATCTCGAAAAAAACAAATAAAAAATCTAAAAAAAACCAAACAAAAAACTTCAAATTATAAATACCTATTGTCCGGTGAACCACTTGAGATATAGAGTAAAGAATTCTAACTGGAGAGAGAAAGCCGAAAAAAAGAATAAAAACTTATTTGAGAGTGGAGAGATGAAACTTGCTTGAATCTTGATTGGGAGACTTGCTTACTTGATACTTTTTTATCACTTGATTGAAATTTATTTGAAAGAGTTGAGAATTGAGATTTGAGAGGAGTTTTGAGAGAATGAATTTGTTTGTATAACTATGAAGAATGAAAATAGAGGAGATGATGAGATATTTATAGAGAAAGTAAAGTTTTATTTTGCAAATAAAAATTACAAAAAACCCTTTGTAAATAAAAGTTGCAAAAAACCCCCTAACGGCCATTTTGACCGTTGGGGGAAAATCTACAAAAAATTTTTGCAAGAAACCCCCAACGGCTATAAAAATAGCTATTGGGAGGCTCTGTGCAAAAACCCCCTAATGGCTCTCTTAACGGGTTTAAAATAAATAAATAAAAAATTTACACGGGCCGAGCCGTGGCCTAAGGCACGAACGACTCCGGCTCAGGCCGTGCCGAGCGTGCCTAACGGCCGCCCGACCCATTTGCCAGCCTTAATCATAAATATGGCATTCAAGCTAAAACTGAATAAAGAAAAAAGAAATTAGGGATATTGAAGCGTAAATATGGCTTTTGAGCCTAAAGGAAAATGAAAGAAACTGTACTAGGTTGGCTCCAAACCTATTCTTGGTGCATGAACTTTACGAGATACTTGAAGCAAAAAATAGCAGAAAATAACAACTACTACCTCATGAATCCTGCCAATATACCAAGACTCCGAATTTATAGTGAGAGTTGAGAAAAAATATTTTTTATTTTAACATGGCCCTGCAGGTTGGAAATTGTTTTTTATTTTAATACAACTCTGCAGGTTGATGATCCATTTTGAGCCTAGTAAGATTTGAATCTGGAATGTTCTGATATCATATTAAAGTTCCTTTTGTTGTACCAAAATTCTACAGAAATGATATATTTTATCATAATCTTTATTCTACTCATCAAGAGAAAGGTTCCTCCTGCTGTTCAATGAACTGCAAGCTCGTTTTCGTAAGTTATCTGCAGGAGGAGCAAATAGACAAACATCATTTCTCCAAATAAGCTGTCACTGTTTTTGTGGAAATCAAAATGCACAAATTGTCATTATAAAGTGATTTAAATCTGCGGTATATCTCAAATGGAATGGCTAATTGTAATCAGTAGCTCATTCTTACAAAAGATACCAATTAAATATACAACAGCTCCAAGAAGAGATCTTCTTTTAAACTTCTTTTAAACTTCAATTTTAGAAGATGCTTCCTGATTTCTTCCACTTTTCCGACACTTCTAGTGAGCTAAACAAGGCCTGTAAGTAGAGATGATAATGAACGCGTCTACGAGTCAAATTTTGTTCTTTCCTATATAAATTTTTAAATTAAAAAAAAAAAATTTAATTCAAAATTTTGTATAGAGTGGACAAAAAATTGACTCATGAATACGTCTATTGTCATCCTACTTGTGAGTTCTATTAGCCTCCTATAGATATCGTTTTAGGATAGAATTATACCTCTAATTTCAGATTTTAAAATCAGGTATTGCCAACTATTGGACAGTAGCATCTTATATTCCTTTGTGATACCATCGCTAAATTTGTCTTAGAGAATATTTACAAGCAGACAGTAAACTTGATTAATAGTTAGAAAAAGGTCAGCTTTCCAGTTTCTGGACGTGCCGGAGTGGCTATCGGGCATGACTAGATATCATGTGGGTTTTGCCCGCGTAGGATAGAATCCTGCGGTCCACGTCATATGTGAGTTTTAATATTTAATTTTTGATTAGTTCCCTAATCTCGATAATCCACTAATCCCTCCCGGTCCAGCCTAACTCAAGCAAAAGTATTTAATGGATATTTGCAGAAAATAATGTTTTCGAAAGCCACAATTTTAGTACTTATTACATAAGTAATTTATACATTATTTATCTTATTAAGTAATTTATACATTATTTATCTTATTTTTAAGGTTCGGTTAATAAGGAGTTAAGCCTACGAAAGGCTATATATAAGCTTGGATTAGTATTAGGGGAGTTAAGAACTAAACTTTTAACTATATATATTTTGATTTGGACAAATATTATTTATGAAAATGGAAAATATGCTTTCTGAGGAGAACCATGAGTTATTCCTTTACCCAGCGATGTAGACATGTTAGTAAACCCTTATTTAATCAAGTTAATTTTCCTAATTTATTAGTCTGACATTTTAAATCTTTTTACTAGAAAAGGTATGACTATTTAAATTAGCATAGTAGGCTCTTAACTATACAGTTAGGATGGGATTCCACTCTAACTAGGAAATTTAACAAACCAAATTCAGGTCTAAAAAGTCAGCAAACCAAATTTAGAATTTCCTATGATAATAGCAATGGTTTTTTCACAGTAAGAAAAAGTACATAATTGATTTTTTTTTTTTTTTTAAACTTTTTCGATAAAAGAGGTAATAGTATTTGAGTTCTTAAAAAATTAGAAGGGTATTTACAGATTTGTCCCTTAAACTTTATAAATTATAATTTAGTTCCTCAAATCTTCATATTTAGGATTTAGTCCTCCAAATTCTTTAAGTTACTACAATTTAGTTCCACAGTTTATATTTTGACCCGATTTTTCCATTTTACCCATGATTTTCTTTACTTAATTTCTCTTCCCTCTTTTCCCTCTCTTCTTACTTCTTATTGGTTTTTCCGTTCTTCTTCTCTTCCCTCTTTATTCATTGATTGGATTTTTCATCTCTATATTGAGACCAAATGTATTATTCTCCACTAAATATATTAAACCTAGACATGAATTTATCCAATATAGAGAGAGAATCCCTCTTTCCCCTCTCTTCTTAGTTCTTATTGGGTTTCTCGTTCTTCTTCTCTTCTCTCTCTATTCATTTATTGGGTTTTCCATCTCTATATTGAGACCAAATGTATTATTCTCCACTAAATGTATTAAACCTATAAATGAATTTATCCAATATAGAGAGAGAATCTCTCTTTCCCCTCTCTTCTTAGTTCTTATTGGGTTTCCTGTTCTTCTTCTCTTCTCTCTCTATTCATTTATTAGGTTTTCCATCTCTATATTGAAACTAAATGTATTATTCTCCACTAAATGTATTAAACCTAGAAATAAATTTATTAATACATTTAGTGGAGAATAATACATTTGGTCTCAATATAGAGATGGAAAATCCAATAATTAAATAGAGAGAGAAGAGAAGAAGAACGGGAAACCCAATAACAACTAAGAAGAGAGGGGAGAGGGAAGGGAGAATTAAGTGAAGAAAATAAGGATAAAACGGAAAAATCGGACCAAAATATAAACTAGGGGACTAAATTGTAGTAATTTAAAGGATTTGGGGACTAAATCCTAAATATGAAGATTTTGGGTAGTCGTGACTAATGGGCCGGGCCTGGCCCGGCCCGGCCGGCACTGCCGTGCCGTGCCACCGGCACGGCACGATGGCCATGGGGCCGACCCGCCTCAGCCCGCCGGGACGGCACGGCAGGCCCGTGCCATGCCCGGGCCGAGGCGGGCCGGCCCGGTTTTTTTAAAAAACAAAAAAAAAAATGGGGAAGTTATATATCATATGATAAAAACAAATGTTATATTATATATAATCTCATTACATTTATGTAATTACTCTATAAATCTCTTTAGAAATTATACAAAGCCTGAAGAGAGGGGAGAGGACCCTAACCGTTACCCTCAACTTGTTCTTAATATATTTTCTAAGAGATTTATAAGTTAAAAATAAAAAAAATTGAAAATACATGAATATCCTTACAAATTTAAATACTTTTAATCAATCTTCATTTTCTTCCGGTAAGCCTAAGATCTCTAGTACATCTTCTTCATTAGTCAAGCCTTATTCCCTGTCTTCTGCGTCGTACCAATCCTTCAAGCAGACACACATCTCCAATGTGTCCGACGCCATTGAGGTTCTCAAGTACGTGAGCACTTTACCACCTGCGCTAAAAGCAGACTCTGATGCTACAATAGACACTGGAGGAGTTAGTAGATCACGGGCTATGTTGGAAAGCACGTTTTTTCCTGTGATTTCCACCATGCCAAAATGTCAAAGGATTCATAATTTTCAGGAGATGCGTTATCTTCATAGCTAGCTCTCTCTAAATAATAATGTAATTCATTAAAACATGTACTACTTTGTCTTGGCTTTTTTCTGTTAAATAGAAATGATATTATTGGATTACGAATTTTCCTAGTAGATAGTTCTTTTGTAGTTTGTGTTGGCACACCATACATATCTTCATAAGTTTTATACATAATATCTAAACATGTTTTAATATCATTAAGTAAATCCCTCACATTATTTTCATAAGACATATTTGTATAAAATAAATCTATTAATATTTCAAGTCCATCTAACTTGCAACGGGGATCCATAACAGTTGCAAAATATATTAAGTATGGAAAATCTTTAAAATATTTATTAAATTTAATTTCCATAGGTCGAACAATACTTTCAAGTATAGAGTGGTTTCTACATTCATTAAAAACCGAAGTAATTTCGGTTAAATAATATAATGGAATGTGTGTAGTTGGGTAATAACTTCCTGACAGTACTCTAGATGCATCTTCAAATTTGCCTAAAAACTTAGAAATGCAATGCAACTGGTGCCATTTATTATTATCTAAACTATACATTGGTGTCTCCATTTCGTTAAAAGCATTTATTACATTTTTATACTGAATAGCTATGTTTAACATTTTATATGTAGAATTCCATCTTGTTCTAACATCTATAGGTACAATTCTAGGTGATATTTCATATTTTTACATATTTGTTTAAATAATAGTCTTCTTGGCCCACTATCTTTAATAAAAAGTAATGTATACCTAAGATTCATTAGTGAATCATTTACTATTTTTAATCCATCTTGAACGCATAACTTTAGTATGTGGCAAATACACCTAACGTGGAGTAATTTTCCATCTAGAATTGGTTTTGTATAATTTTTAAGAATTCTAATTGCGGCCGTATTTTCATAAGCATTATCCAAAGAAATGGTAAATATTTTATTGTCTATTCCAAAAACTGAAAATACATTTAGCATGGTTTGTGATAAATTTTGTGCATTGTGAGGAAATTCAAATACCCTAAACCCTATTATTCTTTTCTGTATGCACCATTCTTGATCTATATAGTGTGCCGTCATGCATAAATAATGAGTCATATTTCTAGCTTCCCAACTATCTGCAGTTATTGCAACTCTAAAAATTAAAGAAGAAAAAATAGCTATTAAAGTGTCTCTCTGCTCTTTATATAGTTTGAACATATCAGATGTAGATGTTGAACGTGGGACTTTTTTAAATTCGTCAGTAAATGATGATTTACAAAATCTTTCAAATTTGCGATTTTCCGAAAAGGTAAATGATTGTTCGTCATGTATTATAAATCTTGCTAAATTTTCTCTTGTTTTAATTGGTTCATATTTACGTATACCTAATGATCCACCTAATGTGCTTATTTGTGTTTGATGTGGTACATTTGGTGGATGATTTTTTTCTACGTGATGACTCGTTCCGCTACCTACAGGAAACGAATAAATTTTATGACAGTGTTTACACTTAGCTTTCCTAACATTGTTTTCTGTTATTTTTTCAAAATGTTTCCATATGTCTGATCTAACAGCCCTTGTAGATGCGGTAGTTTGTGTTTCGGGTATGGTTGTATTTGTTGTTTCTTCCTGAGATACAAAAAATGGTACTTGAGGAGGTTGTTCTAAGGGTTGACATAGATTTTGATATTCTTCATCAGTTAAAAAGGGAGTAAAAGAACCCGTGGCTTGAGAGCAAGAAGCGCCAGACGAGTATGGATCCATTTTAATAAAATTCCAAAAATAACTAATTAAAATTCTCAAAAAAACTTTAAATTATAAATACCTAGTTAGAGAGATGAAGCTGGAAACCGAAATAGCGAAAAAAACCTTACTTCAATGAGAAAACTTGCTTAGATCTTGTTTGGGAGACTTGCTTGCTTGAGACTTCTTGATCACTTGATTGAAACTTGCTACTTCTTTTGCTTGAGACTTCTTGAGAAATAAAGATTTTAGGAGATTTTTTAGAATGAATTTAGTGTATAAGAATGATGAATGGTAATAGAAAAGATATTGAGGTATTTATACATGAAGAAAATGTTTAATTTGTAAAAAAAGTTTACAAACCCCCCCAACGGCTATTTTGACCGTTGGGGGAGAAATCTGCAATTTTTTTTTGCAAGAAACCCCCCAGGGGTTATTTGCAAAAAAAAAATGCAAACCCCCCCAAACACCCCAACGGTCATTTTTTAAAAAAAAAAAAAAAATTTATTTGGGCGTGCCGGCCCGTGCCTGGCACGTGCCAGGCACGGCCCGGCACGCCGGGCCTAGGCGTGCCGCCAACAAGCCCGGCCTCGGCCCGGGCACGGGCCGAGGTCGCGGGCCGTGCCGGGCCGGGCGTGCCCAACGGGCCGCTCGGCCCGTTAGTCAGGTCTAATTTTGGGACTAAATTATAATTTATAAAGATTTAAGGGACAGATCTATAAATACCCCAAAATTATAAAAACTCCTCTGCAGGACCGAAGAGAACAGAAGAGAACAGCGAGGGAAAAAAAATTTATGGGTATTTACAAGTTTGTCTCTTAAATTTTTATAAACTATGATTTAGTCCTCAAAATCTTCATATTTAGGATTTAGTCTCCAAAATATTCTAAGTTACTGCAATTTAGTCCCTCTATTAGTTTTTCCATTAGTTTTTCCGTCCAAATAAATGGCATAATTTAATTTTTATTTTTTTTAAATAATAAAATGACTTAAATACCCCTATGAAAAAAAATGGGAAAAGAATAGAGAGATAGAAGAGAAGAAAAAGGGGGGAAGCTAATGAATCCAACGAAGAAATGGAAAAGAGAGGAGGAAGAGGGAAGGAGAAGAGAGGAGGAAGAGGGAAGAAAGAATTAAGGAGGGGTAAAATAGAAAAATCAGATCAAATATAAACTGGGTTAACGGAAGCTAGGAAGAGGGACTAAATTGTAGTAACTTAGAGGATTTGGGACTAAATCCTAAATATGAAGATTTGGAGATTAAATTATAATTTATAAAGAATTAAGGGACAAACATGTAAATATCCCAAAAATTTATTAATTCATAATATATAAAGATTTGAGGGACAAACCAGTAAATATCCAAAAATCTATAACGTATAGCGGGGGCCCGCCTCTGTCTCTCTCGCCGCGTCAACTCCTCTCCCATTCCCCTCTCAATTTATCTCCGCAAAACAAATCTCATGGACTCCGAAGAGGAGCCCGTCGCCGTCAGGGGCCGAGGGGGGGGCCCACTCCCCCGCGGTCCTCCTGTGGGTCGGGCCCCTGCCGGTAACCAGGGGCCCATCCCGCCGGCGAGCAAGGTGTTCACGATCCTGATGTTTGCGGCCCTCTTCCTCCTCGCTCGCAGCTGGAAGGAGAAATCCCGAACCTCGACCCCGATCCTCAACGCCGTGACCCCCGCCGAGATTGCCGCCGTGGTGTCGCTGCTCGCTTCGTTGATCTATCTCATCCCTACTCAGCTTTTTTGAAATCACTCGAATCTCAACCTCAAATTATGCTCGGAGCAACGTCAAGAGATCGTTTTCCTTTTTTCTAATAGGAGGTGTGGCGTGGCATAACGTTGATTCAGATAGTAGCAGTCGCAATTAGCTCTTTGTACAATTAATGTATTTTTTTTTCTTTTTCTGGAAATGAAAAAAAACAAAATTGTATACCGCAGATTTGGCATTCAAATAAGGTTTATAAACATAAAATTATTTGTTTTCTTTTTGCTATTTTTGCTATTGTGTTTTACTATTTTAGATAAATTCGCTATCATTCTTTTAGATTAAGTGGCCATTTAACAACAATTATTAATATCCGACTTAATTAAATACTGATCGGATATTAATATCGGACCAAATTTTAATTTGGGTCGGAGAGTAAATCTGGCCACAATGAAATTGGATGGAAAAGAAGAGAGAGGGAGAGCTAGAATTGGGAAAAAAAAAAAAAATGGGTCCGTTGGTTGAGTAAATATGAAATGATTTAAAATTAAAAGTGGATGTAGAGATAGTTGAGTAAATATTAAATGATTTAAAATTAAAAGTGGATGTAGAGACAAAAGTGTACGTCTTGAGCAAAGTGGTAAGCGTGAATAGACTTTTCCTTATAATATATCCATTAGGCTTTATTTAACCAAGGATTAAAGTTTCCTAATCCGTATATGCATTGCTAAATAATTTTTAACCAAATGGATTAACATAAGTCGGATTAAGGATACCTTAATTTTTGTCATTCGGCTGTGAGTTCTATTTGGATGAACTGGTTAATAATTTTCCAAATTAAACTCACAAACTGGTATTGCTAGAACTCAAGTACTCTTCTTGAAAGCTTGGGATGTAGGATGTGAACAGATTGGTTACAGTTAATGGATATGTACTACCACATTTGTGTTTTCTTTTGTCAAATACGAATACAGATACGGATACTACTTGGATACTGAATTTATTGTCATATTTGACAAAACAAAAACGGAATATGAATATGGATAGTATCCGAATATTAGGTGGATATTGTTGTTATGACAATATTTTTGAAAAGAAAATGATGTTAGTTCCTAATAACTATATTTCTACCATTGAAAAAATTACTTTTTAATGTGTTACGGTGTATTACATCAACATTACTCTTTTTTATTATCATTAATAGTCTTTTATATTTGAATGTTATTCAGTTTTTTAATATATATAATCATTACCGATATTCATAACATATTTTTAAATGGAGTGGATATTAATAGCCGTATTAGCTACGAATTTGAATACAAATCGGATTGTTTATGTTTTCTTGCACTCCTACTGGGAACCTGTTGAGTAACATGCCCTAACCTGTTGTCGGTAAACAACTTCATCTTATTAATATATAAATTTTCATAAACGAGTAGTGGACGTGCCGGAGTGGTTATCGGGCATGACTAGAAATCATGTGGGCTTTGCCCGCGCAGGTTCGAATCCTGCCGTCCACGTTTCTGCTTGTAATTTGGCCGTGCAACTTTTTTTTTGCTGACTGCTGAGGTTGGTTAAAAATGCTTTCAAAGCAGAAGCAAAATTATAGGAACATATTAATTCTTAATGGACTCTTAATCCTCTAGATAACATCAACATGGAGTTGTCTGCAGATCTCACCATTCAGACGAGATGATAGATCGACCATATAGATAGCCTCTCTGGTTAGTCTCATCCCCAATATGGGACATCCTCAATTTGTCATTGGGTGTTAATCATTTACTAAAGCATATAAAGCTTCTTTTTGCCTGTTGTTCTCGTGACTGCCTTCGGGGGTTGAGTCAAAAGCTGGGAAATATTCCATCATCGTGCATTTGGTATCTCTGAGGCCATGCTAGTAACAAGCAAAACTGTCCAGAAATGGAAATTCAATCTTTTCCCAAACTCTACCACCGAACAAAGTGTCAGGTGTTTGGTGCCCTCTTCAACATTCCATGCAGCTCTTGATCCCCTCTAATCCAAATTTTGAACTAAAGAATAGAAAATATATACATTTTTTAATTTAAATGTTTGAACATGACGAGTCCAGAGCTGGCCCTTGGACCTCTCCATTTTCATGCATAGAGAGATTTTAAGAACGAGTTTAAGTCTTATACTTCATTCACTCCGAGTCAGAAGTCCTCCATGAAGATTTCAAATCCCACATGAAAAGTCCACTACTTCTATTAATGGAATATGACTCAAAGCAAAAAGTCTAATTTGTATTCTTACCCCCACATCTTTATAAAGATTAGGGTGGGTAATGAATAAATCCTTCAAAACTATACTCATTCTTGCAGAAAGGAGAACTGAAGATGACATGTCTTCTTTTTTTTTTTTTTCCCTCCACTTATTGATATAACTTATGATAGCCCCTACATTAATTAAATCTTATCTAATGCACAAAACACCCACGAGTCAGACAGAATATTTTAATTTTTAAGCAACAAATTTGTATATATGCAACAAATACTTTATCAGACTCTATTCCAGTGCATCATATGATTTTATTTTTATTTTTTTGGCAGGATTATTAGGAGCACCATAAATAGGAATGATAATGGGTTCGGATCTGTCCAAAGCCCAATTGAATCAGCCCGAAAAGGCTGGATTTAAATCCGTCCATTTTACAAATGGATCCAATTGGATGTAAGGTATTTTAGTTTTTTTTATTATTGGGCTGAGTTTGGACATGTCCAAATCCGCCCAAAAAAAACCCAAACGAGCCCAATCCCTCTCCCAAAATATCTGTGTTCATTTGTCCAAGATCAATTATTCTTGCCTGGCTCGTTCTTCCTTCTCTTTTTCAAGGAGTTATAAATTTTTTTAAGGAGGAGGAGGAGGAGAAGAAAGAAGAGAGAATACTGTCTGATGTCAAATGCTTTTTATTTTTTTTAAAAAAATTCCTTTGGAATTCGTCAGTGATAAAGAAGAGGATTCATTGAATCTGTATGGTGATTAAATTTTTAATCTTTCTCAACTTTGGATATGCTCTCTCTCTCCCCCTCTCTCTAGCTTTGGTAGTTTATAGTTCCCTTTTTTTGGTCATTTGCATTGAAATTTTGACGGCAATTTCTTCTTCTTCTTCTTCTTCTTCGATAGTTGTTAGGGAGCTAAAAAAAAAAAAAAAATCATGTTTTGTGATGTGGGTTTTTCTTTTTTTGGCTTGATTTGGCTCCAAAGAGAGCTTTTCCCATCTGGGTATCATGAATTTTGAGTAAAAATGGGACCTTTATTGCAATCGGTCGATGGGGTAGTCGAAGAGATCATGAACCTCCATCGATCTCTCCCGCCGCGGCCAAGCATCAAAGAGGTGGAGGCAGCCATGGTCGTCGTTCGAAACGTCGAGCAAGAAGAACAAGCAAAAATTGAGTCCATTTCGTAGCAGAGGAAAGGATTTGAGATTCCCGAGGAGCTCTTCTTCGTTCTTCAAGAGATGCAGATTCTTCGTTCTTCAAGAGATGCAGAAGAGTTTGGTGTTCTTTCAAAGCAAAGAGCAGAAGAGAGAGGCTGTGAATCTACTTGATGTTGAGAACATCCACAACTTGTTCGATGATTTGATTCAGAGAGCATCCAGATGCGTTCCGTCGAGCTCAAATGGGTCAGCACCTCCAATGAATCCTGCGATCAGTCCGAGTGTTTCGAGTGTTGGTTCGAAGAGTGGATTTGGTTCCTCTGCAGTTGTTGCTTCTTCCAGTGTTTATTACTCGGAACATACACGATGATATATGAATTTTGACAAGGACAGATCCAAAAAGCCCATGGACTGTTTGAAGTCCATTGGATCGAGTTGGATTTTTTTTAAGAATGGTCCATTTGGGATTTGAATCAGTCCAAAATCCAAAATTTTATTATGGATATTGAATGGATCCGGCCCAGTCCGATCCGGCCCTGCCCGTTCTCATCCCTAACCATAAAGCCTTGAAAAGGAGTCCTCGAATGAAGCTCATCGAACTAAGTGAAAATAATCCACAAAACAGTCAAGTGGAATTCCCAAAAAAAAAAAAAAAAAAACCTACTTCTAGTACCAAAAAAAGAGAGTCACATTTCAACTAGGACAGCTACAAAAATGTCTAATTAATATTAAAGTGCAATTTCCACATTTTAAATTATCATACCCTTGCTCAATGTAATAAAAGCAATACCTTCTCAAGAAGAAATTTTATCATAATACTTCATGTTGCATCATATTTAAAATTCATCATTCCTGTAACTGTAACCTATAAATGAGATTTTTTTTTTCTTTTTTTTAAAAAGAAACACAATTCACTACTAATATATACATGCAGACACTCAGAGAGATTATAGTGATAAATAAATGATAAAGAAAACATATTTAATTGTCATATTGTTGTTTAATTGGTTTACATTGTTTTAGTAAAAAACTAGAAGTAAACTAACATTTCTAAAATATCAACTATTTTTCAGAATTAACAATGCAGTAAACATATTTAACTCTTCAATTACAACATGCACGCATGCATACCTGTCCCATGCCGGCATGCGCATACACACAATCAGAATCTGAATGCTTGTAACCCAACTCATTGAACTAATGAAACCTCAATGCTATCTCTTTACAACACTCAACAACGTAATGATTTCATTAAATAAGCATCAATAATTTTGACAAAAGCTTTATCTTTAATTTCTACCACTAATATTATAACCAAATATCTCTTTTTAATTAAAATATAAAATAGTTACCACCTTCGAATAATTTTGACAAAAGCATCAATATCTCTTTACCACCTTAGAATAATGTAGCTTTATTTTCTTTATTTTCACCTCTACAAATTGAATATGTAATTAAAATATAAAATAGTTATTTTTTAAAAATTAAATGTGTTAATCCTTTAATTTGTTTTACTTGTGTGTTGCAGTATTGCAGAGATGGACTGTTCACCACTTTCTGCGTTCAGTGGAGCGGATGAGATCGGAGATTCCGTGTGTGTGCTGCAGAGGTGGACCGCGAGGCGTTCAGTGGTGCGGAGGAGAAGCGGAGCGGAGGCGTTTGGTGTTCAGTGGTGCGGAGGAGAAGCGGAGCGGAGGAGTTCAGGAGATTCGGTGTGTGCACATTACAGAGGTTGGACCGATATGCAGTTGGCGTTCTGATGAGCGGAGGTGGGGCAGAGGCGGAGCGGAGCGGTGCAGAGGTGGAGCAGAGGCGGGGGTGGAGCGGAGGCAGGGGTGGAGCGGATTTCGAGCGAACGCTGAGCGGAGCGGAGGCTGGGCGAAGTGGAGACGGAGCGGAGGCAGGCCAGACGTGGAGCGGAGGATTATAAGAGAGAGAGGGGGAGAGGGGGGGGAGAGAGAGAGAGAGAGAGAGAGAGAGAGAGAGAGAGAGAGAGAGAAAGCGGGAATTAGGGTATATTGGGAGAGGAAACGTTGTGGGAGATAAACCCTAGGTATTTACTATAAATAATTTTTTTAATTTTAAATAATATTAAAAGTTTATTTTTTTTAAAAACTAATATCTCACGTAAAAATATAAGTTAATTAGATTACATAGAAAGTTAACTTATTTATGTTTAAAAATATTTCTTAAAAAACAAAATTACTATTACATATTATATATTTCTAAAACATATATATATAACATATTTGAAGAATTGAAACCTAGATCTATTTAAAATAAAATATTATATATATATATATATATATATATATATATATATATATATATATATATATATATATATATATATATATATATATATATATATATATATATATATATATATATATATATATATATAAACATATATATTTATACTTCATATTGAAGACGTTGAGGAACTTTTGTTTAATATTAAGTGAAAATTCCTACAGATTAAAAAGTATCTGGAAAAAATAATTCATACTATATGTTTGAAACCGAGTAAATTCTTATATTCAATCACATGCATGGGATCATAGTTTTAATTAGAGTTGTGATATTATTAATGTGAATTAGATATATTTTATAAAAAAATAGTACATTCTCAGTTGGTGAGAAATATCCTAATTAAAAAACTTAATTATTTTTAAAAATATATATAATATTTATACTTTTGATAAATTATCTAACATCAATATATCAATTTTTTCTCTTTTAAAAATGATGCAGAAGAAAAATAATAAATTGAAAAAAAATACAAAATAAAGGAATAATTTTTGTTAAATATATTTTATTCCTAAATTTTTTTTATTTGTAATTATATGGTTAAATGGATAAGTTAACAACTAAATTTTACGTATATGTAAAGTTATCGTAAATATCACTACATGTTATTTTAGCTATATATCATTCTAAATTAAACTTCACTAGTAGAAAAATTATATATATATATATATATATATATATATATATATATATATATATATATATATATATATATATATATATATATATATATATATATATATATATATATATATATATATATATATATATATATGCTTAATTAATAAATAATTATTTTCATTTTTGGATAATCAAATTATTTCCGAATATTTTATTTAGCAACACTGTTTTTAACCGTTGTATATAAAACATTGCAAATAATTGAATTTATTGTTAAAGTTATGCTAATCATCATTAAATTTTAATATTTAGAAACGATTCTTAAAATGTTGCATCAAAATTGTCACAAAAAAATGTTACTTTGTAACAATTGTTTAAGCCGTTACAAAATAATAATTTAGTAACAACTAAATAAGCGTTGCAACATAAACGTGACAAATAAGCTATCTTTTGTAACATTTTCTAAAAACATTATAAAATATAATATATCGAAACGATTTTAGAAGAGTTACATAGTAACTATTGCAAAATAAAGATCTATTGTAACGGTTAATTTAAGCATTACTAAATATATTATATTACAATGGTTTTAAAACTGTTGCAAAAAAACCATTGCAAAATACCCTCTTTTCTTGTAACAATTGTTTAAACCGTTACAAAATAATCATTTAGTAACAACTAAATAAGCGTTGCAACATAAACATGACAAATAAGCTATATTTTGCAACATTTTTTAAAAACATTGTAAAATATAATATATCGAAATGGTTTAAGAAGATTTACATAGTAACCATTGCAAAATAAAGATTTATTGTAACGGTTAATTTAAGCATTACTAAATATATTATATTACAACAGTTTTAAAATTGTTATACGATAATCATTGCAAAATACCTCCTTTTCTTGTAGTGCAATAAGCTAGGGTAAAGAGGGAAAAATCATTAATACGCTACTTCTAAATGAATATAATATGTTGAAGGGTGAAAAATCATAAATACGCTACTTGGGCATTAAAAGGATTATAAAAAATGTAGCAACTAGTATTTTTTTTTATTAAAGACGATGGGTTAATATCCTCGTGTTCCATTAACTCAGTTTAATAGAACATATACATAGTATATAGTAGAAAGCGTAAAAAATAAAAATAAAATATAAGGCACGAGAGTCATACTACATATTACAATATAGATCAAGTACATAGTATTTGTAAGTAGCAACTAGTATTTATTTTGTATTCTTGGATGCCACTAAATAAGCTACTGTAATAGTGTATATGTACGATGATCAATAAGTATGTCACATAAATTATCATCAACTTTGAGTCGTTTCTTATTGCCAAAAAGGACAACATGTTGTGTGTATTTGAATGAGAAAGATAAGAAAAAACAGTGAAATAAGAGACTGAACTAATGTTTCATTCTTTGCAAAACCGGCGAACTGCAATTGGCTTACAAACAGCTACTCTATTTGTAGGTCTTATCCCTAGCAGTTATATGCATGAAAATAGAGAAATGCAACCACTAACTCCTAAATAAAGGCAGAACATGCGAGCAAAGTAACAAACTCCGCGCAACAATCCGCTACCACTACTACGTGTAACACAGTCCACTACTACCACTACTTATAACAGACACCACTTCCACAACTAACTGAAAACTAGGACATTATAAAACATCCAACACAACATCCCCAAGTGAAAAGCAAGAGAAGCTACTTCTTCTGTACGGTCTGTTAGATAGTTGGTTTGAATTAATTCTAGAACACGAGAAGCCACTTCTGTTATTGCAACATTTGTTGGCGCACATACGATAAATCTGCACTTAATCGTTAAAAGAGTACACAGTAAAGTGCTAATGGGGGTGAACACGACCGCTGATTGCGGCAGTTTTGCCCGACTCCGAATGAAATTAGTCGGAGTTTGGTTGGAAAAATTTTTCGACAGCAGTCGGAGTGTTCTACTCTCGGATCCGATCGGAGTACTTCGATTTCCGCTAGATCGACCAACTGAACATCCAAAAGACGAACTTCACCGCTGACTCTAACGATTTCGTCTGACTCTGACCGAAATCGATTAGAATTCGATCGGAAAAAAAATTCGACGATGATCGGAGCCTTCCACTTTCGAATCCGATCAGAAAACTGCGAGTGACTGAGCATCCCTATAAGTGCCAAGGGTTATGGTTTTCCCGGTGCCAGGTGGGCCCCATATAAGCACGATCTATGATTGCACTTGGCAGTCACAACTGAGTCAAGTCATGCACCTTTCTGAGAATCCTTCTACTCCTTGTATGCACTTGTCAGAGCATTGAGCTCGTCCTCAGGGCACAAGAGCCTTCATCCTGTCAACGTAAAGCCCAAATTTTATCATTAAGTCAGCAATATTGTCTACCAACTAGCAGAAATAAACTATACAAAGCAAGATATGGGCACAAATAACTTTCTTCCATATTGAATGGAGTGCTGAGGAAAGCAATACCTACCGATGACCGATCTCGAGAGAGAACGTTGTGAATGATCTTAGTATGTGATTTCAAAACTTGACCCAATCCTAGTGCCTGCCAAGTTCGAGAGTTTGGCGTGATATTTAGCAAGAAAACAGCATAACTATAATTGCCCATGCCACTAGCTACGTCCATGGGATGTGATGGACGGACTATAAGATCTGCTCGAATCCAACACCGTTCTCTTCAACATCATCCTGTTCTACCGAAGCGAGAATATATTTGGTCCCAGATCGTTTGAGATCGGATACTGTTTCTGGCTTGATATTTGAAAGAATGAGCACGTTAACTAATTCGACCAGTAAAAAAAAAAAAAGCGTTGGGGTTGCAAATGTTAAACAAATGTAATTTAAAAAAAAAAATTTGTAACAAATGTTAATTCCCGGTATTTGGAAGGGAAAAAAAAAAAAAAAAAATCTCTATGCATGCCTTAATCATCAGATACTAAAGAAAATTACAAAAGCTATCTTGTTTTTGTTAAAGATTTTCATTAGAGATGTCCTCAAGGGACCAGAAGAAGACCAAATCCAAAAGTTCCGATGGCAATCTCTCCACATCAGCTTCCTCCTCCATTGCATCAGATCCTGCAACTTGCTTGCTACTCCCCCAAACCATTTCAGAGCCAAACGAGATAAAATCACTAAACTTATGCGATTCTTAGAATTGCAAGGATATCGAAACTTCGACGGAGCGAAATTAGGGAAGAAGTAATAATGATGAGGAGGAGGATACAATCGAGAAGAGAAAAGGGCGTTGAGGTGATGGCGGGAGAATCGAGGTGGGACTGCGGCGGCTGCTGCTGCCGCCGCCGCCGCCGCCGCCGCCGCCACCCTTATTACGAGAGATACATTTCCAGAGAGAGAGAGAGAGAGTAGCTATTTTTGAGAATTTGAAGCGGCCACGAAGCAAAACAAGACAATAAAGGGAATTTCTAGACGCAGAGAAAATTTTTTCTAGTGAAGCTCAATTTACTTTTTCCAGCGATCCCCAATTTCCTAGTTTAAAACATGTCTATTTTATTTTTTCTTAGTGAGCTCCATATTTTTTTCAAGATTACTCTTGTAACCATCAGTCACATATTTAAGTGGAAAAATATGATTCACTAAGAAAAAAATGGAGCTCACTAAGAAAAGATGGAGCTCACTAGCAAATTGGGATTCACAAAGAAAAAATGGGTCTCACTAAGAAAAAGATGGGGCTCACTAGAAAATTAGGGCTCACCAAGAAAAAAAAGGGTCGCATTAAGAATTTTCCTTCCCTTTCAATCTCCTCCACTCCGGCTTCTCCCTTCCCTTTCAATCTCCTCCGTCCAGAACATCTCCTAACGTGCCATATCCTCCACACTTTGCATCGCATTTTCGGCCCGCATCTTACAGTGGGTTCGCTCTATAAAAAACCTATAGGAACTTATTGGTTGGGCTGACAATTCTGATCAGTAAGTGGACTCGACAGGGCTAGCCTTCCGACCAAATGAGGATTATACCAGGGTTACAGTCCCGATTAGTATATAAAGCTATTTGTTCGTAAATAAAAGTAGATAGGGAATTCAATCCCGACCAAATACAATCACTGGCTGGGATTTTTATCCTGGTCGGTTGTTGAACAAGTCGGGGCATACTCCCTGAACAGTGTTTTCGTTCTCACAGACACACAGGACGCGGTTATTCTTAATATAATTAAAATATATGAATATCATATTCTTAATTCATCGTTCAAATTATACTTCATATTGAGTTCAAAAATACTTTAAACGTACCTTCAAACAATGAGATTCGTCCATTTTTACCAAAATTGTAACCTTATTATCTACTTTCTTCAATCTCTCCTCAACTCTCAAACAGAGAGATATCCGCACCCGATTTGTAAAAAATGAAAAAAACTCAAACAAGCCCTAATAGTCTCATGCAAGTAACGATAATCGAATTTTGGATGGGATTTAGGGTTTAAAGCATGTTTTACTTTATTTTTTTTGGTGTTCACTTGTGTTGGGCTTCAAAAGGGAGACAAAAGATTTGAGGCTCACTACAAAAAAAAGTAGGGGTATTTACAGATCTATCCCTTATATCTTTATAAATTATAATTTAGTCTCCCAAATCTTTATATTTAGGATTTAGTCCCCCAAATCCTTTAAATTACTACAATTTAGTCCCCCAGTTTATATTTTGACCCGATTTTTCCATTTTACCCCTGATTTTTTTCACTTAATTCCCCTTCTCTCTTCCCGCTCTCTTCTTAATTCTTATTGGGTTCCCTCTTATTCTTTTCTTCTCTCTCTATTTATTTATTGGGTTCTCCCTCTCTATATTGAAACCAAATGTATTATTCTCCACTAAATATATTAAACCTTTAAGTCTCAATATAAATTCATTTATTGAGTTCTCCCTCTCTATATTGGATGAATTTATTTTTTTGTTTAATACATTTAGTGGAGAATAATACATTTGGTCTCAATATAGAGAGAGAGAATTCAATAAATGAATAAAGAGAGAAGAGAAAAAGAAGGGGGGAACCTAATAAGAATTAAGAAGAGAGATGGGAAGAGGGAATGGAGAATTAAGTAAAAAAAAATCAGGGGTAAAACGGAAAAATCATGTCAAAATATAATACTGGGGACTAAATTGTAGTAACTTAAAAGATTTGGGGGACTAAATCCTAAATATGAAGATTTGGGAGACTAAATCATAATTTATAAAGATGTAAGAGACAGATCTGTAAATATCCCCAAAAAAGTAATGAAGTGGAGGGAATGAGACTCAGTAAGAAATGAGTAATAGCTATTTGGTTCAAAAATAAAAATGACTAGTTTGTAAATAAAATGTCCTATAGAACTGTAGCTCACTAAGAAAAATAAGGGACACATCTAGAAATTCCCGACTATAAAGGTCGTGTGCTCTAAGAATGAAAAAGAGAGAGCGCATTATTTTTCTAGGAAGAGCTTGTATAATTGGGCTGGGCTTAAGTACTTAGACCATACCGGCCTGCGCACGCCATAGAGTTTTCGAGCTTCTAATTTTGAGGGTGATATAAAAAGTGAAACATGCATTGAAAACAAAACAAGAGTAATTGCATAAAAATGATTAGTAATTGAAAGGAGGTAGAATCTAAAATATGATAAAAATGAACCTAGAAGGTCAAGAAAAGTGTTGATGGGAACTTTTAATTTGATGTATCCATACTATTTTGTTTGATAATTAGTTCTGAAGAATGAAAAATAACTTCTTATGTCAAGTTCAATAAAAAAAAAGGGTAAATGGAATATAATGCCTTTGTCTGGTGTGTTTGTTTAAATGAAAGTAAAATAAAAGTAGTTGAAATAAAGTTAAAAAATTAATATTTTATTTATATGTTATCATTACCAATTAAAAGTTGAACTTTTATACATATAAAATAAATAAAATTATATAAATATTATTTAATTTAATTAATTAAATAATATTCTCTTCATTTTATAATATACTTTTTTCTTCCAACAAATAGCAAGTAAAAACAAAAAGAACTCTCTTTTTTTTACTTTCATTTTGGAAGTTACTTATTAATTTCTTCTTCGCTTCTATTATTTTCATGTACCAAACACACTGTAAGAAGAATCACTCATAGAGAATGTTTGCCTATATGTTATACTATTACTCCTTATAAACGTCTTAATCATAATTCTCATGAAATTCCTGTAGAAAATTTTCTATATAACTCAATTCTCTTGTTTTATTTCATATTGTAGACGATTTTTTAAAAGTTAGTAATATAAAGAAACTAACTTGAATTTTGACAAAGAAAAAAAAAATCTATAGAATACGTTTGGGAGAAACATGAATCAGAAAAGTTATACGATAGTAATATCTTCTTATTTTTAATGAAAAAAATCATAGTGTTATAATTCAAAGAAAAAAATTAGTCTTGTGCATAGGATCAAAAGCCAATGAGCCTTGCTCAAGTGGCATTACTGTAATACCTCAAAATTCGAGCTACATGTATTACTTTCTTGAGACCAGTCGTACTGAACAAATCCACCGAAGTCAAATTTGGACACTGAAATAATCTTCGATGAACGTAATTTTAAATTCACAAATCCAAATAACATTCGGTTTTTGCGATTATTAGTTTTGTAATATTTAGAATTTTTGGAGATTTTCTTTACAAAACCGAAAAATACTTCCAAAGTTACTAATTTAATAATATTAAAATTATCCTTCTAATTATTTCGGAATTTTTGTTCGTTTATTCTGGATATCGAAATGATGAACGAATAATTTTGTAGCGTTCCTCTCTTTGAGTACTACGTCCTGCATAAATTTGGCAGCATTTGGAAAATATTTACTTGAGCTATAAATAATAAAATATTAAATTAATTGGAAATTACTTTGTACACACCCTATTTCTAAAACAAATTTCTAAGGGCACACCCTAAAAATTTTGAGCTGTTACGTGGGAATTAATATGGCAAGCTAGGATGTGGCAAGCTAAGACTTTAGGTCACGGAATAGAGATGCAAGCAGTTTTGTTTAAATTATGAAATTACCCTTAAATTATTTTTTCCTTTCCAAAACTCCACTTCACTCTCTTCTTCTCTATCTTTCGCCCAAACCAAGCAGCAGAAAAAAAAAAGTAGAAAAAAGAAGAAGAAGAAGATGAAAGAAAATCAAACCAAACCGAGAATTCGAGATCAAGTCGAGGCAAGTAACACTATTATATTTTTTGTTCATTTTTTTATTTAATTTGTATTTAATTTATATTTGTATACAGTGATTTATTTTACAAATATTCTTGATTCACATTTTAATATATCAATTGATATTGAAAATTGAACCAGAATAGTGAGTCAAATTTGATTTATATAAATATTGTGATATATACTTAATTTTGAAAAAAAATTTAAAAAAATTATGCATGCTAAGATAAATAAATAAATTTTCATCATGCAAAAATAATTTGCATGGATTTGTTGCCTAGAATGGGCTGAGAGTAAAAGAGAGAAAGAGAGAGAAGAGAGAGAGAAAAATAGAGAGAAAAGAGAGTTTGGTGGACTGGGCCGAGAGAAGAGAAAGAAAAAGAAAAAAAAGGAACTAGGCCTGGCCCAGTCCAGTAAATGAAAAAGAAAAAAATAATAATAATAGTGATTAGTCATGCTTAGTGGGCTGGGAAAAGAAAAGAAAATGAAAATGAAAAAAAAAAAGAGACATCAGGTCCGGACCAACACAGTAATAGAAAATAATAATAATAATAAATAAAAAATCTCCAGTAGACTTAGGTTTACGCATGGGCTTGGGTCTGAAATATTTCATAGACTTTATAAGTAAATGCTGAGAGAAATAAATAAATAAATAAATATTTTGGTCTTATAAATGTTTGGAGAAAAAAAAGTAATAATAAATAAATAAAGTGGGCTATAATAGTAAAGGAAAAGAAAAGAAAAAGAAAATGAAAAAAAAAAGAAACATCAGGCCCGACCCAGCCCAGTAATAGAAAAAAATAATAATAGTAAATAAAAATTCTCTAGAGGGCTTAGGTTTACGCATGGGCTTAGACCTGAAATATTTCATAGGCTTTATAAGTAAATGCTGAGAGAAATAAATAAATAAATATTTTGATCTTATAAATGTTTGGGCTTACAGAAGAGGAAAAAAAAAAGTAATAATAAATAAATAAATGTCTAAAAGAGAAAAGAAAATATTTGATGCAATGAGTCTACAGTAGGCTTTATGAATAATAACACTGTAGGCCTAAATAAATAAAATGCAGTGAGCCTTATAAATAAAATGTGTGGTGAGCCATAGTAAATAAAAATACAGTCTACTTAATAAATAAATATGCAGTACTATTACATTATGCACTTAATTCACAAATTGAGCTATTAATTGATATTGAAAACTGAATCAGATTATTGAATCAATTTTGATAAAATATATTGTGATACAATTGTATACTAACATCTATAATGCTACAAATCATGTGCAGTCATGGAAACGCAAATATGTTAACATGAATTGAAAGAAAAAAACTTAAAGAAATGAAAATAAAATAAACAAACAAATATAAAATAAAATAAATCATGTTATGATGTTTATAAGTCATGTACATAATGTATTACGAACCTGGGAATGGGAGAAACTATACAATGGATAACATGATACATGGCATGTGATAATTGTTAATGATATAGTTTATTATATGATTCTTCCATGAATTGTATAGTTTATGTGATACATGACACGTAATTCATGGTATATATACACTCGAATCCAATACATGACATGTTTATATGAATTAATTGAATACTTGATGCACGATGAGTATGATCATTTATGGGAACATGATAATAAGTTTCTTATAATTTGATTACATGCTATGAAGTATCTTTGTGATACATGTGTGCATGATCTTGAATCTTAATTTCTGAACTCTTGTTTCTCGTGATAAGGATATATACAAAGTTTGACTTGACAAGCTATATGTTTCAATTAATTCATATATTTCGTGTATTATTGACATGGAAATTGGGGAAGCTACATGATGGATAAGAATTGTATTATACAAGGATCTTGTTGGCCAACTTATTGATTAGGGCCGAGATTGTTTCACTATAGCGGCCTAGATGATTACTGGATCACCAATTGATAATTGATACCCCGAGTGGTTTGTCCGTTACTATAATACAGTACGAAAATTGATTGTAGTACCTAGCGGCATGTCATGATTCAGTATCATGAATATTGAGGCCGGGTTCCAGGTATGCACGGGCATTTGTACAATACGGAAACTGCACGCTATCTTATCCATCATTTAGTTTAACAAGCTAACAAGGACTTGATCTAAACTTGACATTTTTACATGATATTCACATGCTATTTACAAATGACATATATAATCTTGCTGTTATATTTTTCATTATTCACGTGACTGCTCAACACTATTGCTATTTAATTGCATTTTATCTATTTATTAAGAGATATTCCTAATGAAAGCATATTATTCATTTGCATACTTTTATCTTTAATAGTGTAATAGTGCGCATATCTTTCCCTTATGTTACTTATTGGGTTTAAGTCTCTGGGTTTCGAATCCCGGTTTGGAAAGCGAAGAAGGAGAACTAGCCCCAACTAAAGACCTGCCGAGCGACAGTAGGCAAGTGAAATACTTTCTAGAGATTCTTTGTATATATTTGTTTATATTTCTTTTTATTTGGACACCTTTTTTCTCTTGTGTTCATATTCAGAACAGTGTGCCATCTTATGTACCTAAATTTTTATATAAATGAAATCTTTTCAGTTTCAGATGTGTTATTTATTTATCTGATTGTAGCAGTCGTTACAATTATTCCAAAATCCTATGACTATTGGGTTGTTTAGTCCAATTTTAAGTAGCGTCATCCGTTTTGGGAAGCTGTTGAAAATCGGGGGCATTACAATTACCCCTCTTTAATTTATAAGAGACTCTGAATTCAACTCCCTGTGAATACTCAATTTGAGTAATAGTGCAAAAAATATGTCATGTGAATTTGACTAGCGAAAAGAAAAAAAAAATAGTGGTCAAAGATACTGGTACTAAATTGTTCCATGTCAATTTTGCAGTTTTATGTATCAAACCATAAGAACGTTAGTATCTTAGTTGGTAGTTTTAATTTCCAAAGATTTTTTGTTATCAAGTTATCTTGACCTCTTGTATTCAAAATTATATAGCACGGTGCAAGACTATATGATTCTCTAGCATCCCAAGTCCAAATTGGTCTCTCTTTGTGGTTTTTCTAGCATCCCAAGTCCAAATTGGACTCTCTTTGTTGTTTGTTAGAGGTTCTTGTCTATTCAATATCTCCATTAGGATTTGTTTCTGGTTCTCGTCAAACATGTCATGTGCCCCTATATCTTCCCTCTTCAGTGATACTTTTCAATCATGCGATCTTGGTTGCTTGGAAACGTGAATAATAACTTCCCAGGACATCTGAACTTAATTTCCACCTTCACCATACTTTCAATAAACAAATAAAAGAGGGAAAAAGAAAATAACATTACACAAAAATATCTCTTCTCGTTATTCGCCAAGTTGCCAAAGACATAGCCTTAGTTGCCATGAGGACTGGGTAAATAATTTAAACCAAAAAAGAAATATAAAAATAAAATTAGGTTGGTCCTTCCACCCAATTGGAAGCTAAACCCCTATTTTTCAACTAAATAACAATTCAAATTAAATGCTATTCCCATTTTTCCAATCAACATTGATTTGAAATTCAACATCTCCCATTGGAAACGGCCTCTTTAAAAATGTTTTTCCCATTTTTCCAATCAAATCTGTGAAGAATCTCTCAAGTCACGTTTTCTACCGACCGGTTTTTTTTTCTTTTTAGAAACTTGGCAACCAAGATATTAGCAATTTGAAATTTTCAATGGTTTCAGACACGACAGCTTGAAAGTTTTTAGCTTATAAAAAGCCTTGACATAACTCCTCTCACGACCATCAAACACAAACTACCCTTGGTACATCGAGAGAGAGTTATCATTCACGCAACTCCATTATGGACTCGAGCAACAAAGCCATGCTAGGGTCGGCCAAGATAGGACTGGCCACTGCAGCCTCCCTCGCTGCCTCTGCGATGCTGGCTCGCTCTCTCGCCAATGAATTCCTCCCGGACGAAGTCCGGGACTACTTCTCTTCGTCCATTAAGTCCCTGTGCTCGACCATCTCCTCACAGCACACCATCGTCATCAGCCAGATGGAGGGGCTGTCCACAAACCAACTCTATGATGCAGCGAGCATATACTTGGCTAGCAAAATCTCTACTTCGATGAGAAGGATACGGGTGAGCAGAACTGATGATCAGGAGCACAAGAACATGACAATGTCCCTGGAACTCGGCGAGGAGATGACTGACGAGTTCAATGGAGCCAATTTCAGGTGGCAGCTGCTCTGCAACGAAGAAGAGAGATTGCGCAACAACAACCGGTGGTGCAACGATCAAAGCTCGAGCAGTAAAGTCTACTTTTACGAGCTCAGCTTCCACAAGAAGTACAAGGACATAGTCGTGAGCTCGTACCTGCTTTACATTCAAGACAGAGCTGAAGCAATCAAGGCAGAAAACAGAACACTGAAGCTCTACAAAAACGACTGCGATTGTTGGATCCCGATAGACCTCCATCATCCTGCCACGTTTGATGCCCTGGCAATGGACTCTGAGCTCAAGCAGGCTGTGATGGATGACTTGGCAAGGTTCGTTAGGAGGAAGGAATACTACAAGAAAATTGGCAAGGCATGGAAGCGTGGGTACCTGCTGCATGGGCCGCCGGGGACTGGCAAGTCTAGTTTGGTGGCCGCCATGGCTAATTACCTCAAATTTGATATCTATGATTTGGAGCTGACAGAAGTGAGTTATAACAGTGAGCTGCAAAGGCTGTTGGTTGGGACAGCAAACAGGTCCATAATAGTGGTTGAGGACATAGATTGCTCCCTCGAAATCAAAGATAGGGAAGGCAATAAAGGGTTAGAGGGAAGCTCAGGCAATCCAGGGGGTGATGAGAAAAAGGTGACCCTTTCAGGGTTGTTGAACTTTGTCGATGGACTGTGGTCGAGCTGTGGAGAAGAGAGAATCATCGTGTTCACAACGAATTACAAGGATCGGCTCGATCCAGCACTGGTGAGGCCAGGCAGAATGGATATGCACATTCTTATGGGCTATTGCACCATGTCCGGATTCAAAGTGCTGGCTTCCAACTATCATGATATCAATGATCACCCTCTGTTTGAAGAGATTGAAGGGCTGTTGAAGGAGCAGGCGATGACTCCGGCAGAGGTCGCTGAAAAGTTGATGAGGAGCAACGACAAGGAGATTGCACTAAGAGGGCTTGTTGACTTCATCCAAGAGAAGAAAAGGGTAGCTGGTGAAAGCTGAGGCCAAGGAAGAAAGTGTCAAATATGAAAACAGTAATATGAAAGAAAACATAAGCAACTTATGAGCTTGTGTTGTAAAAAAACAAGTTTTTGTTCACCTCATATCTGTTTGTAAAGCAACAAACCTGAGTATAGATGCTCTTTCAAATACAAGCCTACTGAATTAATTTTGCGTCACATCTTTAACACATATAAAATATAAATATTATCTATCATGTTCTTAATCTTTAAATTCTAATTTCAATAGTATGCCAAGTTGGTCATGGATCAATAAATGTGTGCATTGTACAATTTCAAAACAGTCTCTGACTACAATTGGAAATTCTATATCTCAAACTCCCAACATTATAACCTATACATATGTGATCCTAGTTAAATTCCTCATGGTTAAATAAAAACGCACAGCCTCAAACTAGTTTTCAGTATTTTAAAATTAAAAAAAAAAAAAAAAAAACTATATTCGATTAATGACAACTACTGGAATCCTGCAACGACCCTTCTTGTTTTTTTTGTAAAGTTATACCATCTTAAGCTACCGAAACGCACAACTGCCACTGCATATAAATACTATATAACTAGTTCAGAGATCTATACGTTCGCTGACATCCCCCTATAGATTGAGCATTGTCTTTTTTTTCTTTTTTTTTTCCCTTTGGATATCTGAAATTTTCTCCTATTTGCAGTATATTGTACTCAATTGTGAATACGTAGTTAAAGTCCCCTCCACTAGATCAGAACTCCAAAATGCGATTAAGAATCAAGAGGTTTTATCAACACTGGGTTAAACTAACCTTATCTAGCTCATCCAAATATCCGAACTACAAAACATGCAAGTTCAGGAAGATTCAAATTCAACTCGAACTTAAACTCAAACTTGAACCCCTTACTCACAAGTTACTTGTGACATTGATCTTTGTTTACAAGCTGATCCAACATAGAAATACAGTTCCAAGGTCGTGTTTCTGCGAAAGTGAGATGGTTGTCAACGATGCAGGGAACTAACTTGATCTTAAGGGTGGCAAGTTATAAATGGTTTTGATCCATAATGGATCAACAAGCATCCTACGACTTTCTAGAAAAAAAATAAAAATAAAAATAAAATCATTAATACCGAAACAGTTACATACTAATAATTATAACCATCTAAAATAATAATTATAACAAGTTTTTGTTAATATATATCAACTATTCTGATGTTTGTGAAGTATGCAGAATAACTTGACTAGTGCTTCAAGTGATTCCATCAAACATAAAGAATATGACATTGCGAGATTTATGAAGAAAAATTTGAGTGATGAAATCACAAGTGAAAAATGACACTGTGAAATTTCAGTAAGGCTGTTAGAAATGTATGAAAACCTATTCAAACCATCAATGTCATTGTCTGCATCAATGAAATTGAACATTTCAGAACCCTCTCCACCAAAAGGATACTTAGTAAAATGAAGAATACAATCAGAAACTAATTATTTTAAATGTAATTGTTGATACACGCACCAAGAAACCAAGAAAAAATAATAATAATGAGAACTGAAACCAAATTTTCGGATCCACACCCCCGCATTCTTAGAGAACTCGCCCCCAGTAATTTCTTCTCTTTCAAGCATAAGAATGCTCAGGGGGGGTCTGGGGGTATTATTGTAGGGGTTAACAGTAAAAAGTTTGACATTTTTTTAACACGCTCTCAGTGTGGATACGATGTTCAAAGGCGGTTGAGTACAAATTATCTCTATGGTGTCAAACAGCAGATATGATGTACATTTTGCTTGTAGAATGTACATGCAAGAAAATCATAATTTTATGAGAATAATTACTAGAACAGGCATCAATATAGATGACTAGATACTTGTTAAAAAGAAAAGATGGTTCTTGTACCTATATATATATAGGTACATGTGTGTGTATACATATGTATGTGTGTGTGTGTGTGTGTGTGTATATATATATATATATATATATATATATATATATATATATATATATATATATATATATATATATATATATATATATAGGTACATATATATATATATATATATATATATATATATATATATAGGTACATGTGTGTGTATACATATGTATGTGTGTGTGTGTGTGTATATATATATATATATATATATGTATATATATATATATATATATATATATATATATGTATGTATGTATGTATATATTGATAGAGATCAAATTTGATTCTGGATATTACATTTCGATCTTCTTAGGATTTTGGATCTTATAAGAATATTTGATTGGATTTTGATTTTATTAGAATATTTTATTAGGATTTTGTTTTGTTAGGGTTATATGTGTGTGTGTGTGTGTGTGTGTGTGTGTGTCTATATATGCAAATCAATGATAACTACACAACGGAGTTCAGATGTTGCAGTTCAAGATTCTTTACCTCTATGAAGTTTCAAAACAATTTTCCAAATGACTGCTGCTTCCATCAGATTCTTCGATCCTTTATATTATTCATCAATTTTCTCTTCCATCTGAAACATCGAGAAATCTGTATGCACCAGATATACACTCTGGAAGAAAAGTTATCTCACTTCCAATATCCACAGATTTCAGATAGTTTCTGCTTATCTAGAGTGCATTCTGGATCACATAAGATGCTTAGCCTTCCAAAATACGCTCCGTCTGTAGCCAATCTTCAGTAGATTCTGAAAGAGGGAAAGGGATCAAAATAATAAAATCAAGAAAAATGTATTTGTAAGTATAAGAGCTAAGCAGCATCAACCTTGCCTATGATGAAAGCTGGCTTGTAACCATTCCCTCCCAAAAGTATAGGATGGCGTAATCCATCAGGTTAGATGCACAGGGAGAGTTTCACACTCGACCTCACAAGCCCTGTCAACAATGAGTAGACCCAACCATCAACTTTCATCTAAAGATTGAAATTTGAATAAATCAGAACGCTGGGCAAAAGATTAAGCAGCATGCTTCAAACACAGATGCTAAACTGATTCCTTATCTACTATTTCAGGAATTCCTAGCGTACTCATTAGTTCACGCATTAATCACAACAATCATTTCTGAGCATGCAAAGTTCCTTGTGATGCACTTCTATGTAATCACAACATAGAAAATTCCATATATAATCTATTAAATTTAGAAGGGAATTTAACTTCTGCACTTAAAATCTGTGAATAAAGAACAGGGAACATATCTCGACAGCAACTGAACACAATCCTTGAGTGGAAAGGAAGCAGAAGAAAACTTCCCCTTTAATCTTTTCAGATTTTCTATTCGAGAGTCGAATTCATCACATTCTACAATATCCAGAATATCTTGAAGCAAATTCTTGCACTGCTTCCATCCCTTGCAGACAGAAAAGCAGGGTTCTACAAGAACAACAAGTTCTTCCAAGGAAACAACAGAAACTCCAGTTATATCCAGCTTCTTGCTGTTACAATCTCCTAATATAACAATTTCTGACTAGAACAATTCATTAAACCAATATCATATGAATTGCAACTATTCTGCCCAATGATCTTCAGAATACACGAGACTGCCTCAATAACTGAAAACAGGTTTGGAGCACACACAACAACTTTATGTTGCATGCGCAAGGCTATGGAACAAAATGTAGCAATGATCTCAGATTTCCCGGTACCAAGAAAACCAGATATCCATCCTACAGAAAACGTAGGTGAGCACCCAATAGTGGAAAAAAATTGACATATGGCTGTAATTTGAGACTTGTTCAGCTGCTTTATCTTAAGATTCTGTAGTAGAATTTCATCTAAACTGAATTCATTTCGCGTGAAACACAAACAAGCTTTCTGGACCTGTAATCACAGTGTAATGATAAATCAATAAGAACAAAATATACTTTAAAACTTCCTGAAATATGTTCAAATAGAAAATTAACTTGGTAAATGTTAATGTGAGCCAGCCTCACGAAGAAGCAGCCACCACCATGTCAACCCAAGTCGTTAAGACTTGGATGGGCTTTTCAAAAAAGCCACATGACCTTTGTCCCTGCCGCTCATATTGGGGTGAGTAGAGAGACTTTGTGTCCTGCAGCAGAACTGAAGAGGCTCAGTTCACAGAGAAGAAAAACCAGAGAAAGAATAGAAGCTGAGGGAAAAATAAGAGGCTTCATCTATCGGTTGATCGGACAGTCATTGGTGGTCTGTGATGGTCTGGTTCAAATATCAGGAGCGTGTTCTGAACAGCGAGATTTACACATCCAACTGCTTGGATCTTGGTTTCTGCCCATATAAAGTATGATCTGTCCTTTACTCTCTTTGATATTATTGTTAAAATCCACTTGAAGTTGATGCTTGTTTAGCCAATATTGATTTCTTGATGTTGAGATCTTCGTGTATTATCTAGATAATGTAGAATTTTATATCTCATTATTTTCATATAGTAGTAAAAGGCAGGTGCTGACCGTGGTTTTTGCAGCAAGGGTTTTCTAAGCAAATTTCGTGTTTGCGGTTGCTTGTTATTTGGCTAATTGCATTTGTGGTTAATGTTAGCCACTAATCTTACTGGTAATTTTGTCCGAGCTAATCCCATTTTATCACCCTATACAGTAAAATAACAAAGTTAAAAATCAGAATGAAGAAATGCAAGACACAGAAACTGAATTAAACATTTAGGCAAAAAAAAAAAAAATTGGTGGCGACTGAGGAGCTTCTAATCTAATGTTACACAGACACGGACACACCAACACAATATGACAGAGCTACACATGGAAACTTCTGAAAAGCAAACTCAGAACAAAAGTATCTAACATAGCAGGTGTTCAGTTTAGATCCACGCTCCTTAGATTCGATTAATTGGTGAGTTATCATATTAATAGTATCGTTCCTATAAATAGAAGATAACTCCAAAATTATACAATTCCACTAGGATTTGAAATCCAAAACATATATTAAATACCTATTCTGGCAATAAAAAGCTAAGTAGCTGAATTGCCCCCACATTTCTTCAACTCCGTCACTTCGGCACCAGCATCGACGAAAGATTGACATCACCTCTACTCCGAGTACAAACTCTCTCATCTATCACACTACTACTCGACCATCTCAGACCAATACAGAATCATCATCGTATTCTTAGATGCTGACGTCGAAGCAAGGAGCATCAGCAATGTGATTCAAGCAAGATGCCAGCTCAGCCCTCGTCTCCTCAAGAAAAGGGTACCGGCGAGACACGAATGTCCAAGGAATTTCCTTCATCAACAGAAGAACGAGCCGAATTTGTAAAGTTTAGAGGAATTAGAAATGAAATCTAGCTTTAAGAAAAAAAAAAATAATAAAAAAATAAAAAAAATAAAAAAAATAAAAAACTTGTCTTTGAAGAGAGCTTCGTTGAGTATATCCTCGATCGACTACTTCCTGATGATATCAAAAAGATCTTATTGATTGATGAATGGTTAGGGGAGTTTCCAAAGGAGCACACCACTTTTCCTAGTGAGCCCACTAGATAGCTCTTTTAGTTGGGGCTCTCAATTGGAAAGTGGGCTCGCTAAGAATCCAGCGTGGGTGAACCACACACATGAACTCTAACTTGTTTCTATATCAGTCCAAAAAATGAGGTGGGACAATTTTTTGTTTTTTCATTTTTAAAAATACTATAGATTATCGATTTACTATGTACTAATATCAGCATTTTATATTTTAGAATTTGTATCTTTTTAGCGTGACACTTTGTAGATATCTATACTTCATGTGTTGTTAATTTCTTGTTAATAGTGGAGAGAATTTCCCACACTTTTTGCTAAAAAAGCAAACTTAATTTAGAAAACAAATAACTAGGTTTTATAAGTTGACTTGGGAACATAATTCAGTTTGTAGAAATAGTAGCAGCCTCTTAATTATGCTATATGTTTTTTATTTAAACATTCTTTATATGTTTTGATGAAAAAGAAATAGGATTAGTCGCAGAAATCTACTTTATACTATTAAATACATATTGTTAAATTATGTCTGATATTTTTTTATAGCATAAACCATTGGTAAATTATTATAGCATAAACCATTGGTAAATTATGTCTGATATAGTCTGTTCTTTTGATATTTGTTAAATCTATGTATAGGTTCCTCAACAATTCAGGGATTTCAATGCGGCTAAACGAATCAGGCACTTCAAAGTCTCCTCCAGGTTTCGAGTACTCACAGGGCTGATAACAAAGAAGGCAATCCGTATATGACAATCTAATGAAAACAGAATTAATATCGATGGGCGAATAACTTGAGAAAAAAACAAAGAGAGAGAAAAGAAAGAACAGGCAAATTTACAAGGTTCGGTTGAGATGGACTCAAGCCTGACTCCTTGAACAAATCATTTATCAAGTACAAGCACTCGATTTCTCTTTTTTACTTCTTGAAATTACAAGTTACAAGTCCCTCTCCAATTAGGCTAGAATGTCGTCTCAGAGCAGATCAGACCGTTTAGAGTTGAAAGATTAATATCCCCTCATTATGTAGAAGGTGTAAGGATCCATATAGGGGTTAAGATAATAGGAGATTTTGTTTTTGAGAATTTCCTTGTGGAGAGATCAGAATGGTTTCAATGCTAGTATAGTTTTGGTAATGGTTTGACTGGATGAGAGATCCGGTGAATATTCAAGAATAAAGAAGCAGGATGTGATCCAACTTCTTTATCCAAATAATCAGAATTGGCACTTGAATTATGGAAATAATGGGTCTAGAGACTTATTGTGAGGACAAATTTGGACTTTGGACTCAACATGAAAAAAATCGGTGGATGCAACACATGATTACCATGGCCTCTCATTGAGATTAGAAATTGGAAGCCGTGATAGTGACGACATGACAAAAACTAAACCTTTCATTCCAAATATTTGGGATATGCTATATGAACCAAAAAAGAATCACGTAGATCACTTTGATAGTCCTTCTCCATTTATTTCTATCAAGTAATATCTCCTCATTTAAATCTCTAGAATCCATATCTTTTCGTACTGAAAAAAAAAAAACTAAGCTAAAGCGTAAAAAAAAGAGAAAAATTTATGGTGTAAGCAGGAAAAAAAATGCCAATTAGCTTTAACTCATGTAGCACCACTCCTCTTCAATTTTCAAGAGGTTTTGAATTCGAATCCCGATAGAAATTCAGTTTAGATAATATTAAAAAAATGGAGTATTTACTGGTTTGTCCCTCAAATCTTTACATATTATGATTTTGTCCCTCAAATCTTCATATTTAGGATTTTGTTACCCAAATTTCATAAGTTACAACAATGTAGTCCCCCTCACTAAGTTTTCCTAATACAGTTAAATATTTGACTATTTTACCCCTCTTTTACTTATCTATTTTTCTCCTCTCTTCTTCTTCTCTCTTCCTCCTCTCTTCTCAATTTCTTCATTATTTCTCCTCTCTTCCTCCTCTCTTCTCCTTCTTTTTTCCTCCTCTCTTCTCCTTTTCTTCATTGGGTTCATGTTCATGCATGCTACAGATTCTGAAATTTTAAATCTTGCTTGTGTGTTTGTGACAATAAAGGACAAAATCAACTTGCAATCTTCAAAATACCGTGCTCTAAAAACAAGAATATTTGAAGAAATGAGTTGCCTCATAGTTAAGATCCCTCAAAACTGCTTGAACATTTCCCTGAGCCACCTGAAAATCCTTTGATATTGCTTCATAACCCTTGGTGAGCAATTCTCAGCTTGAGGCAGCTTTCTTTTCCATCTCCGACAATCTTGAAATATGGAATGCAATGAGAAAACCATAAGCAAATCATGTACTTCAAATTGTCTTAAACAACCCAATCCTTCCCCTGAATGCCTCTGAAATACAGAGGTCTTACTCTAACCTAGGCTGCCACTTTTATGGTTGCCTTCTCAAAATAGGCTGATACAACTTCTACCCGCAAATACTGGGAATTGCCTTTTAGATCAGAATATGCGCAGCTACAGTTCAATTCTTGTATGCATGAACATGAACCCAATGAAGAAGAGAAGAGAGGAGGAAGAGAGGAGGAGAAGAGTGGAGGAAGAGAGGAGGAAAAGACAAGGAGGAAGAGAGGATAAATAAAGTAGAAAAGGAGAAGAGAGGAGAAGGAGAGAAGAAAATAGAGGAGGAAAATAGAAGAGGAAAAAAGAGGTAAAATGGTCAAATATTTAACTGTGTTAGGAAAAGTTAGAGAGCGAGACTAAATTGTTGTAACTTATGAGATTTGGAGGACAAAATACTAAATATGAAGATTTGGGAGACAAAATCATAATATATAAAGATTTGATGAACAAACCAGTAAATACCCTAAAAAAATATGTACGTGAGTTTAACTAAAAAAAATTATAGAAGAAAACGAAGAATACTAGTCATAATCATAGAGAGAAGGTTAGAAGAGGAATTTCACATTTGAGTACAACTGAGGGGAAAAAAATTCCCCAAGCGGGGGTGAGGCTTATAGTTTGCAAAGGGACAGTCATATGCATCTCTTTGAAGGGATAAGCACATAAAAATATTTTCTGGTGGTGGAGCACACGTTTTCTCCTAGCTAATAATAATGCCAAAAAAAAAATTAGAGTAGGAAAAACTATTTTTAATAGGTAAGTCCTATTCATATAAGGATGGAGTTGATAGTTTTTAGTAATCAATCAAACTAATTCAATTTATATCCAGCTCGACTTTTAGCTTATATCTCAAACACTGGTATAGCTAAAAGTTGATATATATCTATTCGGTTTTGATTGTTCTCTTAGCTAATTTGTCACTATTTCAGGTTCAAGCGTAGAGGTAACATCCATAGCTAAGACTTGAATAATTTGCCGATTTTTGTTTTCTTTCTTTGGCACATATTTATAGATTTCGATTGATTTAGTTCTGTTTAAGGAGCTAGCAAGGAGAATTTTTATGGCGGGATCATTCAAATTTAAAGTTTTTGCTATAGTGATGATGGTGTTGGCATTGACGTCGACACTGATCGAAGCAAGGCCATGTAATCAGTACAATGACCGGCACCCCCCGACTGCTCTTGCCATAATCGCCACCATCAACATCAAGGTGACGGGCCGAAATCATCTCCGCACAACCATCATCATCACCGACATGGCAACGGCACAACACCTTCTCCACATGTACATGTGATGCCACCTGCAGCCCCTTGTCCACATCCGTCGAAGCCAGGGCATGCCCCTTCCCCATCAAAGTACGCTCCTGCACCTTCTTCAAAACCGAGCCCTGGATCTGCACCGTCTCCATCGAGGCAGAGGCATGCACCTGTACCTTCTCCCAAAACGAGCCCAGGACCTGTGTCGTCTCCGTCGAGGCATAGGCATGCGCCTAGATCGGGCCTAGGACCATCGCCAAGACCGGGCCTAGGACCAGTCCCATCTCCATCGAGTCACTTGCACGCGGCTGCACCTTCTCAGGGCCGAGCCCAGGACCTATAACGTCTCCGTCAAGTCAAGGGCACGCGCCTGCACCTTCTCCAATGCTGGGGCAAGGGCCCACCCCATCTACATCGAGGCACAGGCATGCACACTCACCTTCTCCATCGAGACACGGATACAGTGCATGGTCACCAACACCCACTCCTGCGCCGTCTCCGTCAGAGCCCGAGCCCACACCTTCACCGTCACCCGAGCCAAGTCCATCTCCGTCACCTGCACCCGCACCTTCCCAATCGAAGCCAAAGCCATCCTCACAGCCACCTCCATTCAAACTCATCAATATCAGAGATATAAATATCTCATTGAGAGCAGGAGACCACCGATCACCACCATCACCATTTTCACCACCGCCACCTTCACCGTCGCCAACTCCAAAGGATGAGGAGGCAACTTTTGAGACTCAAGCGACCATATCATCTCGGTTCTCTCCCTTATCAACAACGGTTGTCATGGCAATGGCGCTACTAGCAGTGGTTCTTCTTTTAGTTTCAATGGGCGTGCTGTTTTACATTTCTTTTAGGGGTATTTAAAGTTCTGTTACTTAAATCTTTATAAATTATGATTTAGTTTTTTAAATCTTTATATTTAAGATTTAGCATCACAAATCTTCTAAGTTACAACAATTTAGTCATTCTGCTAGTTTTTCCATCCAAATAAACGGCAGAATTTATTTTTTACTTTTTTAAAATAATGAAATGACTTAAATATCTCTATGAAGAAAAAGGGAGGAAGAATAGAGAGATAGAAGAAAAGAAGAAGGGGGAAGCCAATGAGCCCAATGAAGAAAAGGAGAAGAGAGGAGGAAAAGAGAAGGAGAAAAGAGGAGGAAGAGGGAAGGAAAAGAGAGGAGAAAGAATGAAAAAAAGGAAATAAACTAGGCTAACGGAAGTCAAGGAAGGGGACTAAATTGTAGTAACTTAGAGAATTTGAAGGACTAAATCCTAAATATGAAGATTAGGAGAACTAAATTATAATTTATAAAGATTTAAGGGACAACCTTTCTTTTATTAGTTCAGGATAGATTTGTGTAATTTTATATTATTTTTATTTTTATTTTTTGTAGGTGGTAGAAATTTTTTCCATTTTTCTTGGGTTAGTCTCCGTTTTTTTTTTCTTTTTTTATTAATTGGGTATAGTTTTTGTATAAGTTTTTTTATGAAAGAAAATCTTTTTTTTATTAGTTCATTTCAGTTACCTGTTGCCTATTAGTACTATTACTAATAGGTAAATGGTAACAAACAGGACTAGGTAACTGAATCAGAGTCCAAGTTGTAGAAGGATCTCCAGGAATTTCTATAACTTCGACTGCATAGCAGTGATTTGATTCAAGCACCTTGAATATTGCTAGCCCCCCTCCATAGCGAAGCATTAGCCTTCATGGATTCAAACAAGCTCGTAGCTCGTGCGATCAACCAAACAAGCCATTGCCACCGCCGCTCCCCTCATGGCCTCGGCAATGCTTGCTTGCACCCTCATCAACGACTACCTCCCGTCCAAGGCCTACTTAGCCACCAAGATCCCCAACAAGTCCAACTCCCTGAGAAGGGTGAGGGGGAGCAAGCTCGACTACGAGCAGAACACGATCACACTCTCGCCCGAGCTTTAGAATCTCCTAAAAAAGATTTGATCTAGCAAAACATTTGGCCCATATAAGTTATTGGGCCAGCCTGATCTATTGAATCATCTGCCTCGAGAAAATTATTGGGCCAACTACAGAAATCGATAACAAATCAACATCTAATTATACTTTCAATTCTCAGGTCTATGTACGATTATTTAATTACCAAACCGGACCATGGAGAAAGTAGCCTCACATGTTCAAATAGACCTAACAAATAACTAAGTTAAAAAAACTTCGAAGTTCTAAGAAAATCCACGAACAATGTCATTGGAATCCAATAAGATACTGGATTTGCTTGAATACAGCGCCAAAATAAATAAATAAATAAAATTGCTACAGCCAAGCGAACTGAACAATGTAAACTTGAATAATAGAAAATAAAATAGACTAAGATCAGTATCATGTAAATATTCATGTTTAAAATGAAAAGTAGAAATACCACCTACTTTTTTTTTTGAGCAAAAACGACGGGTAGAAGCCCTTCGCGTTTCATTAATAAGCTGATAATAGAACTACAAAAGTTCAAAGCAAAAGTACATAGAAGACAACATAAAACTAGTTAGGAGAAAGTAGAAAAAGAGTACAGATAAGTGGTCAAATGACATCAACGGAATCTAAACAGTATATCACAAGCTCCACATGCTCTTCTGAATAATCACCATAAGATTCCCAGAAGAAATACCACCTACTTTATATAAGAGAAAGACGTTGTATAACAGGAGGGGAAAAAAAATGTAATATACAAATTCTAAAATGAGAGATCACATTTTGATATTCAAGATTCTGAAGAAGATACATGAACAATATTAGCAGTTGACAACTGGATTTACTTCGTTACTATATACATGCCATATTTCTGATATAAATTTAAAAGATATAAAGAAATTTCCGTTGCTCATGATGGTAATCAGACTTTTTAAATTTGGATCCATTACTCCGTGTCCAAAAGGGCCAAAACGTTCAACCAATTTTAGGATTAAGCAAGTCTAATTGTAACATTTCGTATTTGTAATTAACTGTATCTAATTACTTAATTTCTGAATACAGATTGTTATCTATTTTAAACTTGGAACCTCCAAAGTCGATTCCCACTTCCCTTAACCAATGGTTGGTTTTTAATACTTTAATCTTTAATCGTTAAACTCTTATTAATGAAACCGTGGAGCTTTGTCCAAATGCTTACGTTTAAAAAATTAAAAAAAATAAAATAAAAAATAATTAACCTTTGCACCTACACAGCTACCCCGAAGGCCCGGCCTTCCAAATAACAGAGCCCTTCCTTCCAAAAAGCCCAAGAAAATTATTTAAAGAAAGTTTCTTCTCCCTAAGATTTGAAAACTATTTGGCGCTCTTTGCGACCCGTTCTTAATCCTCACAACACCTTGCACTGCGAGCTGCAGCCTAAACGAGCGTTACTATAAAAACCCCTTGCACACTGCTACTCCCCAACAACCATCATTACAAAATCTTCATGGATTCAAACAACAAGCTTTTGCTATCAACCAAGAAGACCCTGGCCACCGCCGCATCTGTGGCTGCCTCGGAAATGCTGGCCCATACCGTTATAAACGACCTCCTGCCCTTCAAGGTTCGCAACTACTTCTACTTGGCCGCATACTCAGTCCGTGCCTGGTTGAACAATGAACACACCATCCTCATCAAGAAGAAGGAGGCTAAAGGGTGAGCAAGCTCGATAACAAGCAGAAGGCCATTACTGTGTCTCTTGAAGACGGCGAGGAGATGGTTGATGTCTTCGATGACTTGCCATTCAACTGGCGTTTCTACTGCTAAGACGGCAGTAGCAGCAGTGACGAAGACTTGCATGCAGAGGTGAGGTCCTCTCAGTTTACCTTTCACGGTAAGCACAAGGATTTGGTCTTGGCTTCATACTAGCCGCACATACTGAACGGAGCACAGGCCATCAAAGGCACAGGACCGGGCACTCAACCTCTACATGAACAATGGTCAGCACTGGAACCCGATAAAGCTCCAGCACCCAGCGACATTTGACCCCATCACAATGGATCCCGGAGCTCAAGCATGCTGTGATGGAGGATTTGGATAGGAGCGATGATGCAGAGATTGCATTGCTGGGTCTGACCGAATTTCTAGAGGAGAAGAGAAAAGTTGCACGCACTGAAGCCGATGGCGAAGAAGAACAAGTTGAAAGCATAATAATTGCAATATTTCAAAGAATGCTTACGCAGGTCATGTATCGTCTAAAATATATTTCTGAAGCACCATCACTTTGTGTAATTCCAAGCCAACATCAGCACAATAAGAGTTATCAGAATAATCGTGACAAAATAAACATAAGTGAATAATAGGCCACTGAACGCTGAATCGGCCTCGACAGTTTGCTACAGAGCAACTGGAATGTTGCTTGTTCGATTTGTTCAGTGAATATCTCTGAATATACATAGACAGTTGAGCACAGTTGGGGTTATGGTGGCCGACATCAGTCTTACATATATAATACTTAGCTCTTTTATCACTTATGTGCCAGGAATTAAGAGCATAATCCGCAACCAGGATAGTCGCACATACCTTGAGATCACTAGACCTGTCTTTGTCTGCAATAACATGAACCGCCAGGCATAAAACTTTGGATATTTGATTAAAGGAACCATTTTCTCCTCCTCTCCTACATTTTTCTCTATTCTGAGGGTGTGGGTATGCGCAGGTGTACCGTGCGTAATAAATTAACTCGCAGTTGGCTGGTCCACTGACACTCACCTTGAATACCGAGCAAAAACATTAGGATCAGCTCGGCCGAGATTCATCATTGTCAGTATTCCTTCCTCTTCCTCTTCCCCTTCCCCTTCCCCTTCCCCGTGCCCATCCGCTACCTCTTCCCCTTCCTCTTCCTCTATCAAAACCAGATTTTGAATTCCAGCTGGACGATTGTTCGGATTTCTGTGACAATAAATAAAGGTTAGCCTCGGTGGCGTGCAAATATCTCATCATTCAAAAAAAGAAAGAAAGACATCCTCATAAAATAATCACCCGATGAGCCCCTCCTTCCTTCATTACATGTTGATAAAATAACCAACCATTCTTTGTCGATATGGTTCTCTAAGGTCAGCTTTTAGTATTACTGAACATTCATGCACAATTTCGGAAGGAATCACATGCTTCGATATATCTTCCTATTAATGCTTCTATATATCTTTAGTTTTTGTTACAGTATTTGTACAATTTATATAGGGCTTTGACTTTTCAGTGAGTATAGGGTGCACCACAGAAGTAAACGCCCCAAAACTAGTGAAAAAAAAAAAAATGAAATTGTTTGACAAGATGTTACATGAAATCAGATTACTGTGGCAAAACATAATGAAATTGTTTTAAAATATGTTCAAACCTTCTCATAAACCAGGCTAAAGTATTCTTTACCTACAATTGCACATAAAGGTTTAAGTCCACTCGTGTGTGCAAGTGAACGCGATTGTCAAGTAAGGCTTTTACTCAGTCCCCTAGTTTAAGCCCTTCAAGCAATGAATGCAAAGATGACTACATAAAGTAAAATTCAAGATACCTTCCAACTTGCCCTATCCATATTTAGCAAATCCTCCAGTTCATCAAGATCAACAGCAGCCTTAATGATGGCAGCATCTAGACTTTCGTCATCCCTGGCGTTGTAGTAACAACCTCTACTCTTTGCATCATATACTAACCTCCCCCAAATCGAGTTGCTTCTCATCAAAGTCTTCTCATTCCCTAAAATCCATAGACAGTGCCTGCCAGAAGATAACAACGCTTATATTGGTGTATTTCTGAAAAAAAGTATAACTTAATCTGGAAAAAAAAAAAAAGTATTGCATAGGTTTATAATAGTCTCTAATCATTTCTGGTTGGAAGTGACATACTTTGCCCTTGTCAGAGCCACATTTGTCCTCTGGGGGTTAGAAAGGAAGCCCACAGATCCAGCCTTGTTGTACCTCACAGTAGAAATAATTATGACATCCTCTTCTCCACCTTGAAATCCATCCACGGACTGAACTTTCACAGATAATTCATCGGATGCCCAATATGTTTTCTTAAGTTGCTCCTGAATTGCAGATACTTGAGCTGCGTATGGTGATACGACACCAACGCTAAGTTGTTTCCCGGTAGTGGAACATGCTGAAACACCATCATACATAGTATGTACAGTTTAAAGTTAAAGAGGAGAGGAAGAAAAGGAAATATTTTAACTTTCGAATGATTTCCAAAATGAAACAGCAATAACAAAAACATAAAGAGTTGGTTAAATTCATGAATGAATACTGACCAGTGCAATAGATTTATAACATCAATGTATGCAAAACAAAAATTTCAAAATACTATGAAGCAATGGTAACAATTGGCTATAATTATCATGCAACTTTGCAGACGATATGCTTTAAGGTAGAGTTATAGTGTGGTTGGCTGTAACTTGGGTTGTCTGCACTCCCAACTAAATATGTTTGGTTCCCTGTATTTTGAACCACACTATGTAAATAGAGCCAATAGTTGAAACAGACACTGCACTCCCACTACACGGTCAGGCTTGTAACTAAAAAATAGCGCCAAACAGAGCAACTATAGTTGCATCGTTGTTGTCAAGGCCAACTACACCAAATAGCTGCAAAATATCAAAAAGAGAGGCAACATAATCTCCAGTTGAAGCTGCAGAATAGTGATTGATTGCCAGCTATAAACCTCTGTGTTGGGTTTGGCTCATATCGTGGACTTTTCAAGAGGGAAGTTTCGCTCATGCCGCTCTATGGGCGCCAGGTGGCATGAACTAAAGGGGTTGGGGGGCGCAGGGGGCGTAGCCCCCTGCGGTATGGTAAGGTTCGATAAGGGGTCATGAATAAAAGCGTTTGTAACACTAACTGATAAATAAAGAAAAGAAGTCCAAAATAAAATTGGCAATGCAGTGTAGACAAGAACACTTTCGATCTAAACTATGGCCATCTAAACTGACACTTTTAAGCCCTTGTCCCTCAGATACGTCATAAATTTCACCCGGTGTCATACATCAGATCGTCATCTTCATCACTCTCATGTCATAAATTTATAGTGAACGTGAATGAAGATGACGATCTGATGTGGAAACTTTCTTATTGATGAAGATGACGGCTGGTTCTAGCTTCTTTCTCTGCTAGTCCAATGAATTCAACACTCTCACGCATAACTTGAACTCTAGAATGATCCAAAAATCTCAAAAATCTATTAAAGATCTATTAAAGTCGATCTCTAAGATTAAAGATTTGATTATTGATCTATTAAAAATTGATGATCTCTAAAATCTCCTCAAAGAGGGTATTTATAAACTTTAGTTGGTTATGAAAGTTTTCATAGGAATATGAATAAAGATTAATATAGAAATAAAAAAAAGAATGTTTTTGTATTCACCAAGGATTCTAATCAAATATTTGATTTTGATTTAAATATTTTGATTTTGGATTCTGATTGGACTCAATTTGGGTATTGAATCAGCCCAAATCTCAATTACAATCAATTTAAGATTCTGATTGGACTCAATTTGGGTATTAGATAAGCCAAAATCTCAATCACAATCAGTTTAAGATTCTAAGAATCTGCTCACACGAAATTAAATACTCTGAACGCGGAGTTATAGACTTAGTTTCGCGTTTTACTCAACGCGAGGCTAGTTTTTTGGCCAGACGCGGAGCTACGGAGTTAGCTCAGCGTTTTGTGGGGTATTTTTCTTTAATTGGAAATTTTCACCACCAACAAGACCCCCTCCAAAGTTTTCAAAGTGGATTTTAACTTAGTAAATTTTGAAATACTTTGGATTTTCAATTTGGTGATCAGGTTAGAATCAAGAAATTCGGCAAGGGTGCCTAATCGCACATGTCTGGAATTTTGATGGAGGCGGTTCAAGACTCTCACGCGTAACTTGAACTACACCCATCAAGACACTGTTTATTTCAGTATGATAATAGTTCAAACCTTACTGACAGAGGTAAAAACTTAACATAACAGAGTTTATCATATCAAAATAATAAGGATAGTAATAATCCAAATTTTGCTGTCAGATATAAGAGTTTAACATGACAGGTCCACGGAATTTTTAATAAACCCCCAGCTATAAACGGATTTGGTGTGCCTTTACCAATTGCCGTTTGCATTGGCCTAGCTATGATATTCCTCTCAGCATGGTGAGTTGTCGAGGAATTAATTTCCTCTTCTATTTGCCTTCAATAGCATTGGATAGTTAATTTCATACTTTTACCCCCAGTATGATAGGATTGGTAAGGAACTTGATGTTCTCTTCCAGTCGCTTTGACAGCATTGGGTTGTTCGCAGCAGAAATTTGCTTATTTTCCATTGAAATAATTTAATTATAATGAAAGTGAACAAGAAAAAGAACAAACGAGTGGATTTATATTTATCGCTCTCTTTTACAATAAAACGTGGGATCTCGTAGCGATGAGATCTAACTAGTAGCTCATTTTGACGATCTGACGATGATGATCTTCTCTCTTGAAGATGACGGCCGACTCGATCTTTCTCTGCTGATCTTGATTCGTTCAAAACTCTCACGCGTAACTTGAACTTCTTTAATGCTCCAAAAAGATTGATGATCTCAAAAAGTTTGAAGATCTGATGATCTATTAAAAATTCATGATCTCTAAAGTCTCCTCAAAGAGAGTATTTATAGACTTTAGTGGTTATGAGAGTTTCCATAGGAATAGGAATAAAGATTTCCATAGGAATAGGAAAAAAAAAGTTTTTGTATTCATCAAGAATTCTAATCAAATATTTAATATTGATTTAAATCTCTTGATTTGAAATTCTGATTGGACTCAATTTGGGTATTGGATAAGCCCAAATCTCAATCTCAATCAATTTAGGATTCTGATTGGACTCAATTTGGATATTGGATAAGCCCAAATCTCAATCATAACCAATTTGGAATTCTAATGAAATCTGCTCATGCGGAGTTAATGCGGAACTAAATTTATCAGAACGCGGAGCTATGGATTAGCTCTGCGTTTTGTTCAAACGCGAGGCTAAAATAGCCAAACGCGGAGCTTCGGAGTTAGCTCCGCGTTCTGTGTGGAAAATTCCTTTTTACTTAGAAATTTTCACTGCCAACATGGGTAATTGATTTCATACTTTTACCCTTAGTATGATAGGATTGACGAGGAATTTGATCTTCTCTTCCCATCGCTTTGACAGCATTGGGTAATTGATTTCATACTTTTACTCGCAGTATGATAGGATATTGGGCAAAAAAATTATTTATAGCACTCAATTAGCCATTCCAATGGCTAGCAAGAGTAGCAGAAGCAACATGATGTTTATCATCGTCAATGTCTTCAGTACCCCCAGCCCAATCCGGCTGCTAGCTAATGAGGACGATTCGGTCGCAGCTGTGCTTCGAAGCGTACCTAGGGGGCCAGCTTGCAAGTGCGGGCTGCCAGTGCTTGGTGTCGATATTGGCTTCCCTACTGGTACAGGGGCTGCTCCAGCAGGGAATTCATTGGTTTTTACCACCAAAATTGTCATATTTGCAAAAACTTTCTGTTTTCTTTAAGCTGGAGAACACCGACTTCTATCAATGCCTGAATTCAACTCTTAAGAGGATGCAATTCTTAGTCAGATGCCCGATATTCTGATGGTACAAGTAATAGTTAGGATCGTTGGTTTTTCTAGCGTCTTATGATTTTCGATTCTCCGGAAGCTTCAACATGCCATTTTTGATGAGGAGATGGAATAGAGCACCTGTCTACTCCATCTTGAATGTATAAGTTCTATCTTGTCGGAGCTTATTCTGACCTGCACCTCTCGAATTTTGAGGTCTTGATTTTGCCGGATTTGTTGGTTTTTGAGTAGAGCATATGATGCCATCACAGACTTTTCTTTGTTTTTAGGATTCTGTGGATATGGTCTATCATTTGTAGAGTTTTTCGTGCTTCGAGATTCTTCAAACTGGCAAATTATATATTATGCCTGCTCTCCCTATTTTAACAGGTCTTTTCAGTTCTTAGACTCTACAGCTCCCATTCTTATCAGCACTCTGGTTCTGAAATTATACTTGCAGGTTTTCACCAGGGTTTCCTGGGTCATACCGTATCGACAATGTACGGATTTTTTCCTGAAGCATTCAATGAAGCTTTTGACCGATTCTTCTTCTCCTTATTTCGTCGCAAGGAGGGAATGATCCAATATATTGGCATCATCCTCAAAGAAACGTGCCAAAAACTGCTTCTCCACATCATACCAAGTATTAATAGTCCCTGAGGGCAACTGCATAAACCATGTAAAAGTAGATTCTCGTAGAGTACTCACGAATACTTTAGTCATTACTGGATCGTTTCCCATTAAATGTCCTGCTTGAGATAAGAAATAATATATGTGTTGGCTGAGGTATCATTTCCCGTCATATGGTTCCAATTTTAGGGATTTATATTTTTCCGGATACGAAGTGGAGTCCCATTCAAGCGGGTATGGTCTTGAAACCCCCGACTCTTTTAGTTCCTTTTTGTGCATCAGGGCATGCAATTGGATTTGTAGTTTTTTTATTTTTTCTTCATGAGGATCATAGAAGGAATATTTGTTATCCTCCTTATGCATCGAGTAAGCTTTTTCTTCTTTATTCTCTTCATTTTCCTTAAACGGTGTCTTGTCGTCTTTCTTTTGTGGTTTTTCCTTATCTTCGACTATTTTCTGAGTATTCTCGACCACTTTCAAATGTATTATTTTGAGATCATCGATAGTCTTTTGTTGGTCTCGAATTATCTGTTCTTCGGTTTCCAACCTCTGATCGATGTCGTCGGACCTATCCACCATGTGCGACGCTGATTTTTGTTGTCTGGAAGATGCACAGGAGCACAGTGAGGCTAATAGCCAAGTTGTTACTATCGTCATCATAAGAACATTTAGAAGTTTCTTGTAATTTCGAGGGGTGACGATACCTGATTTGAGCCGGGTGAAGTGATGAGATTGTTCATCATCTGCATCTGACTCATTTTCCTTTTCTGTTTGTAGCAAAATTTTTGCTTTCTTCCATTGAATACAACTTAGATTATAACGAAAGTGAACAAGAAAAGAACAAACGAGAGGATTTATAATTATCGCTCTCTTTTACAAAATAGTGGGTTCTCGCAGCGATGGGATCTATCGAATAGCTCCTTTGGACGATCTGACGTCGATGATTTTCTTACTTGACGAAGATGACGGCCGACTTGATCTTTCTCTGCTGATCTTGATTCGTTCAAGACTCTCATGCGTAACTTGAACTTCTTTAATGCTCGAAAAAGATCCTTCAAGGCTTCCTTAAGAGGGTATTTATAGGCTTGGGCCAATATGAGAGTTTCTATTTAAATAGAATTTGTATTCATCAAGAATTCTAATCAAATATCTTAGTTTTGATTTAAATATCTTAATTTATAGTTCTGATTGGACTCAATTTAGGGTAATGGATAAGCCCAAATCTCAATCATAATCAATTTATGATTCTGATGAATTCTGTTCACGCAGAGCTAATCGCGTTAGAAAGCGGAGCTATTGATTAGCTCCGCGGTTTGCTCAAATGCGGGGCTAAGATAGCCACATGCGGAGCTACAGAGTTAGCTCCGCGTTCTGTGTGGAAATTCCTTTTATTTGGAAATTTTCACTACCAACAGAATCCCCTCCAAAATTTTCAAAATGACTTAGAATTTAGCAAATTTTGAAATACTTTGGATCTTCAAATTGGAACGCGGAGGTAGAATACCAAGTCATCTTCGCATTTTGGTCCTCACGCGAAGCTAATAGCATCGCATTTCAATGAGAAACTGCACTGATTCTTGCGCTGAATACCAAGGGGCGGGCTTTTTCATTTAAATAGAGTCTTAACTCTTCTACTTCACTTATTCGAGAGTTATCAAGAACCCAAGAATTCTCAGGCGACCAGGCGATCCGAGCATTCTTCGTCCATTTTCCTTAATTTTCGTTGAGATTTCTTCAAAATTTCAAGGCAAATGGCACCCAAGAAGAGCGCCTCTTCTCGCGCCACCTCTCCATCGGCGGCCGGCGCAAGGAGCGGCGGCAGTGGCCGTGGCAGTGGCCGCAGCGGCGATCCAGTCCATGCCGCACCCATCGGAGGTAAAAAAAAAAACCTCAACTTTTGGCTTTTTGGGATGGTATTGGAGTGATTTGGCTCGGTTTTAACAGTCCATTGCCTCTTTTACACGCGAAGTTATTTTTGTTAACTGTCGCGTTTTAACGCGAGGTTCGCGTTCCTAGACGTGGAGTTATTCCATTAACTTCGCATTTTTTATATACAAACGCGAAGTTATCTCTTTATCTTCGTATTTCGTTAAAACACGAAGCTATTTTGTTAGCTTCGCGTGGAGTTATTTTTAGCTCCGCGTTTTCATACTTAGAAGATTTTTCTGACTTTTCAAAGTTTTTTTTTTCTAACTCTTGATTCTTGTTTTGCAGTTGGCTATTCAGTGGACCCAATCTCCCAAGGGCACCACTTCGGATATGCTGGGGGCGCAGACTTGGCGATCCAATTCCGTTTCACTATCGATCTCCCTACATACAAGCCGGGCTTGAGGGAGCGCAGGGAGAAATTAATCAGGTACAGCCTTACTACTGCACGGGAGATCGTCACCGATGCTCCATTCGAGGCAATTAATCGAGAAGCATTGGAGAAGCCCGCATTCCTTTTCGGAGATGCAATGGAGCACTCGGATAAAATCTTGTTTGAAGAAGAGGGCAAATGGCTCTATCAGACCGGCGATTTGCTGATGTTCCTTCCTAATATGGAACGAAGCTACTCTCTAGTGTATCTCCAGAGGTTGTCCTCCCGTCGCGAGTTAGAATGGGAGCTAACTCGTGAGTATGACGGAGTTGTGACTGGCAAATTTGACGCAAACGGGGCTTTCCAAGATGGTCCTCCCAGATGTATTACTGGGTTTCTTCCTGGCAGAGTCACCAAGGAGCTCCCGGTTGGTGAAGTCCCAACTCGTGCCAGGACTTTCCTTAGTAAATTCATGGCCAAGGGTGGACAATACCCTACTAAGGACTTCAAGATGCCCGGATGGATCCATTTCTCGGGCAACATGTGGTGGTTCAGGCTCGTCAAATACATCCTGGACACTCATGAGCAAACTTTGAAGGAGATCGGCTTGTATAAAGCCATCCGGAATGTCCAGTTCGGCTTGCCCCAGAGTTCTTACCATCTCTTCAGTCTCTTGGAGATGTACAACTCCGAAACCGACACCTTTTTTACACCAGTAGGTGAACTAGGATTTGCTCTCCACAAGATGTATGAAGTGTTTGGGTTGTCGATGGGCGAGGTTCCTTATGAGGAATACATCCCTACCGCCAAAGAATTGAAGATGTTGAGGGTGAGGGATGAATACATCTACCAGACCTATTAAAAAATGATATGTCATTACCACATCTGTGCCGACCTGGCTGGGATAAGGAACCAGGGAATCGACCATAAGAAGTAGACATACTATCTCTTCATTAACTTAAAAGAGAGTCTCCCAATGGTTCGCGGACGCCCATCTGTTAGTATTGAAGAAATAAAGAAGCGCATCTCCAAACTAGAAGCCACCACTTATACGACCTAATCAAATGAAGGAGGGTTTAGCCCTGACATGGTCTTTCAGAGCTTTCATTATCAGGCCCATTTCTCTATTTTAGAGAAGGGTCTTCTTATTGGCTTTTTATTGTTGTGCCTGAAGAGCTGTGTTGTCCCTTCATTGCCCAAAGAGGCTATTGCCGTTAATGTAGTCTACCCCGCGGTACTACTGGCATATGGGTGAGCCATGCTCAGCAATCTCCAAAGCAGGCTTCGGGCCCTATGCAACGGATTCATTCCTACGGAGAAGGGCAAGGGAAAAGGTACCAAGGGGAAGGGCACAAAAGAGACGATTGCGGTGAAGACGCCGAGTCTGAGGGTGGAGATGCCCTACACTTACTTGATGGCGTGGTTTGTCATGCACTGTCCCTCTTTAATGAGCGCGGCAGAGTATAGTCCAATTGACAAACCATTTTTTGTGGAGATGTACGAGCGCTCCTCATAGAAGAGTCACTACATGTCTATCATTCAGAAGACACTCCACCATCACCAGAATTACGAGATCTTCCGGTGCTTTCCAGATTTTTCCGGTGGAGAATATGGGTCCAAGTTCAAAGATATCTTGGGACCCAAAAACTTCACCAACCTTTCTCCGGGAGCATTTTGGTGGCTTCTCAATATTCGCCTCGGACACTTGGTGTATAAGCAAGACACAATGTGCTATATAGAGCTATACATCCCCAGCCGATTTGCTCGCCAATTCGGATATTCACAGCTCTATATAGGGAATCCGAACAAGGGGCTAGCGTACGAGGAAAATCTGTACGCAGAAGCACGGGGCTGGTTCCATTTTATCGCCGGAGGTACCGGAGCTGAGTTTATGCTGCCCCAAAAATTGCCAGAGCTGAGCATGGCATTGAGCTTTTGCACCTGGTACAATATTGCCAACACTGATGTGCCCAACTTTTCCATCAACCATAACTATTGTAAGGAGACAGAAACTTTTTACTCTTACCGTAAAGGGGCAAAGAGGGTCCGAGTGAAGGGAATTGATGAATTCCTCGGTACCGCAGCAGATCCATCAGATGCAGACGACGTTGATGGTGACGATTATGATGATGATGCTGATGTTGGAGGTGCTCCCCAACCCGTCGTCACTCGTTCCCAGAGTCCGACCGTTAAGCGTTGTGAACTGGCTAGGGGCGAGCCAGCCAAGAAGAAGAAGCTGGCTGGGGACACACTGGTGATCTCCCACGACGCGGCAGTCCAATTTGCTACGGACTTGCTTGCCTCAACTCTACCACCAGTACCGGTAGAGGAAAGTAGACCCGCTGAACCCTCCAGTGCTACCGAGGCGCTGATCCTGCCGGCCACAGGATCTGCTGAATACACTACGACGCAACCTCTGGGTAGCGAAACGGATGTGCTTCTAGAGACGGCCACGGCTCCTCCTTCAAGTCCAACCACAGGACTTCCAGATAGTCAGCTTCACTCGCCAATGCATTCGACTATCAGGGTGGAGTCCGAGGAGCTGGTGGACTACTCTGGCACCACCGGCTCGGTGGGTGGACTAGGTAGTTCGGCGGAGGAGTTTAGCGTAGACTATTTCACGCCAGCTCCTCACCCTGTTCCTACTTCAACTCCTGCAGTTGACGAACTCGGGAGTGATGATAGGACAGAGGCCGTCGCGGCTACAGCAAGAGAGGCTCCCCCATCTCCAAGTCTTCCGTCACCGACACCGGCAGTTTGCTCTAAGGACACTTTCCCGTTGTCGTTGGCGCGCCGTCTGCTCCCCAACCAGCTATACTGACACCTTCAACAGTTATAGCCGTGGAAACTCCATTCGTCCCTCTTGCTCCAGCTCACTTGCCGACAGGAGATGAAGATAATTTGAAGTTCTCCTTTGAGGTTACTTCTGCTACAGGAGGAGCTTCAGGCAGAGACACTCCATCATAATACACTCCTGTTGGTCAAGCTACTGGCACCAGTGCACCCTCTCCTCGGGTCCTCAGTTCAGCCAGTTCTTTGTTGGTTTTACTGGCCCCACATATTATGAACTTGGTGCAAGGAAGAGTTTCTCCTTCTGTTCTTGCAGAAGCCACCCCTCGCCTGATGACGTCTTCCTTAGTACTGCCTACTCTGAACTTAAACACTACTGATCCTCTTGAGGAATTCTTCAATCACAGTGTCAATGATTTTATGCGACTAATGAGGAGATGTATCGAGATGATCCTGGACGAGAGAGACTTCCTTAAGTTTGGGCGCCCAATGTTGTCCAGTTATTTGGATAATATTGAAAGGATTGGAGGACGTGACCGAGCAGCCCCTTACCGAGCCCGCCTAGAAGCTTTAGAAGGGTAGGTGTAGACGCTAAACACAGTTCGCCAAGCGGATGTGGAAGCGAACACCGAAATTGAACTGGTGCGGTTTGAGTAGAGCTGACGGCTCGTCAAGAGGAATTAAAGCGTCAAGAGGACAAATGGTCTCGGGAATTAGCAGAGCTACGAGCCAATCGAGAATCAATCCTCAGGGGGTTGGAGATGGTAGATTTTGAAATTGAAGGGAGCCAAGCAGCCATCCTCAAAGCCAAGGAGACTATCACCAAAGCTCAGGCTATTTTAGAAGTCAGCGAGTCTCGGCTAGGAGAATCCGTGAAGAAACGGGAAGAGTTGATCCTTCAACAAGGACAGTTTGAACAGGAAGGCATGATGAGAAGCCGTTCCATTGAATAATTTCATCAACGGTTGGCCCAGCAACTTGCAATAAATGACGATAATTTACGTCGGCAGGCTCAACACTCCGTGGAGGAAACTCGTCGTCGAGTTATTGATGAGACGACAAATAAGTTAAAACTTTTCGGAGAGCCTTGACTCTCATGTTTCCTTACATCTATTTATTTATTCTTTTGTAATAAAGAAAATCATTCTTTTAAATTCTTATATTTTTTGTAACTTTGTTTTTTTAATTCATGAATAAAGATAATTCTTTTTGATTTTTTTATCTGTTGGCTACAAATTTTTCTTGCTCAACAAATAATTGTCATGAACTAATTCATAGTTTCGGTAAGATGATCCAAGGCTCATCTGCGTAATTTAGATTGTCGATACTAACCAGGCTACAATTATTAACCACGGTAAGGCTCTTTAATAGAGCAAAATGATAGTTTGGTAAAAACACTTAATTGCTTACACCAGGATGATCAGGTCAGGATCATTGACTCAGACAAAGGCGCTTAATTTCACATGCATTAGTTTAATAAAGAAGTCTAAGTGTTCATATGTGTAACTTGAACAAGTGGATGGTTATACTCGTAGGGATATGAACCAAAACCAGGGATGTGAACCGGATGTGACATGCCCCTTTTTCTATGCATAATATTTTTTTAAAAAATTGCCGTTGATCGGCATTATCATCCTGTTGCCATTCTGGTTCATTAAGCAGTAAGCTCCACTAGAGTATACTGTCTCCACGATGAACGATCCTTCCTATTTGGGTTCAAATTTACCCTTAGTCTTATGGGTCAGAATCATTGGCATTTTAATGGCCAGAACCAAGTCTCCTTGCTTGATGTTCTTGTTGAATGCTTGCGAGACTAGGGCTTGCTACAACTCAATCTGTTGCTGAGCCCGGAGACGCTTTTCATCAAGCGCTTCAAGTTCTTGTAACCTTTGTTGATGGTGTTCTTCTGTTGTCATCTTTGTGGCTAATGCCACTCTCAATGATAGTATTTGAACCTCCAGAGGCAAGACGGCCTCGCTTCCATAGACCAAGGAGAAAGGGGTAGCCTTTGTTGGGGTGCGAACGGTAGTGCGATAAGCCCACAAATATTCTCCTAACTTTTCATCCCAGTCTCATTTGTTGAAGGAGACGAACTTCCGAAGAAGCTTAATAATAGTCTTATTAAATGTTTTGGCCAATCCATTTGCCACGGGGTTATACAGTGTTGAAGCAATATCCTTGATTTTGAACTTATCACAGAATCGTGAGAATCCTTGGCTAATGAATTGCGGTCTGTTATCGTGAATGATTCTTCGGGGAATGCCAAAATGGTAAATGACATGATATTTAATGAATTTAATTACATCCGTCGTTTTTACCTCTTTCATGGGCACGGCTTCAGCCCATTTTGAAAAATAATCGGTTATTACAAGTATGAACCGATGTTCTCTGGATGACGGAGGAGTTATTGGCCCCACGATATCCATTCCCTATGCTTCAAATGGCCAACTAGTAACAGTATTGTGCAAGTATTTTGGGGGTTGATGAATAAAATTGGCGTGTACCTGACATGCATGACACCACTTAGTGTATGTCATTGCATCGGTAATCATCCTTGGCCAGTAGTATCCTAACCTTCTTATGCGGTCCCCGAGCTTTGGACCAGGCTGATGAGCTCCACACACTCCATTATGCATTTTTCTCAGCACTTTATCGGCTTCTGCTCTTGAAATGCAGCGCAGTAGGAGACCATCAGTTGATTTTCTGTATAAAATCTGAAGTGTAGGATCATAATAAAATCTTTGGGCCTTCCTTTTTATTGAGGCGGCTTCTTTTGGATCTTCTGGTAGCATCCCGTACAAGGTGTAATCCACGAACGGAAATCACCAATCACGAGGTTCTAGAGTTAAGCTTGTTTGACATACTTGCCTGTTTTGGAAAACCATGTCTGGATGGAGAAGTTCTCTACTCCCAATAGTTATACTTTTAGCTACGCCCGGCGGGATTGCCAACGTTGCGGCTAATGCGGCAAGAGCGTCCGCATAAACGTTCTCGTTCCGAGATTTATGATAAATGTAAAACTGTTCAAGATATCCTGTTAACTCAATGGTTAGTTGATGGTAGGGGATGAGGGTTTCATGTCTGACTTCATATTCGCCCATCATCTGGTTGACGATGAGTTTAGAGTCTCCATATGCCTCCAAATAGTTCACCCCCAGTTGCAGAGCTATCTTTAAACCAATAATGAGTGCATTATATTCTGCCACATTATTTGTGCACGGTTCTGTTAATGAGTAACCGTTAAGCAGTATGTGTTTATATGGGGAGATCAGTACAACCCCTACTCCAATAGCAGATCGTCTGGTAGCATCATCAAAAAACATCTGCCATGGTTGTTCTTTACTAATTGCGTTGACTTCTGACATCTGTTTGGAGATATCCGCTGATAACCTAGAGTTGGGGCTAATTGGATGATCTGCGAGGAAATCGGCAATCGCTTGTCCCTTCATAGCTTTTTGAGGAACGAAGTGGATGTCGTATGGCGATAGCAGTAACGCCCATTTCGCCAATCTGTCATTTAAAGACCCTGGTTTTATCATCAGGATTTTCAAGAGATTGACCCGTGATATGACATGAATTGTTTGCCCTGAAAAATAGTGCCGCATTTTCTGGACAGCGAACACGAGGGCTAAACATTCTTTTTCAATTGGAGTATACCGATACTTAGCTGCGATCATTGTTCGACTTAAGTAATAAAGAGCATGTTCATGACCGTGCTCATTATATTGAGCGAGCAACCCTCCTAACGCGTTATCCATGGCCCTTACATATATAAGGAACGGTCTTCCAGGGACAGGTGTCATGAGGACAGGAGGTTTCGTAAGGTATTCTTTAAGATCGTCAAATGCCTGTTGAAATGCTTCGTCCCATACGAAAGAAATCCCTTTTTCATAAGTCTGGAGAACGGCTGGCATCATCCCAATAGATTGAAGATAAAGCGCCAGATATAGGCTAGTTTTCCTTATAACCCCCTCAATTCTTTAAGATTGCAGGGATGTGGCATCTTCTTGATCGCTTTTACCTTTTCGGGATCAAGGAGAATTCCTTCCGAAATAACTATGAATCCAAGGAATTTTCCACTGGACACTCTCATGAAGGACTTAGCGAGATTCATCTTCAAGTGATGTCTTCACATAAAATTGAAGACTGTTCTCAGATTCTGAAAATAGTTTTCTTTGTTTTTGCTTTTGACCGCCAAATCATTTACGTAACACTCTACCATTTTACGCAGATGTTCTTTGAATATAACGTTCATCGCACGTTGATAGGTGGCACCAGCGTTCTTCAACCCAAAGGGCATTACTGTATAACAGTACACCCCCAACGGCGTTCTAAAAGTCGTGTGCTTTTCATCGTCTGGATGCATTTTAATCTGAGTGTAGCCTAAGAAGCCATTCATAAAGGACATCCTCTCGTAACCGCAGGTGTTGTCAATCATTACATCGGCAATCGGGAGTGGAAACTCGTCCTTAGGGCATGCAGCGTTTAGATCCCGAAAATCAATGCATATCCGGATCTTTCCATTCTTCTTACGAACTAGCACTATATTAACCACCCAATCAGGATATTGCTCTTCTTGAATAAATCCTGATTTTATGAGCTTGTTAACCTCAGCAACTATCGCCTCCATTAATTCCGGTCGAAAATGCCTCTGTTATTGTTTAACTGGCTTGGCGTCTTCTTTAATATTTAACCGGTGCATGGCAATCTGAGGATCAAGCCCGGGTATATTTTCATAGCTCCATGCGAACATGTCTATACATTCCTTAATAAGGGATATAAGTTCCTCTTTTTGTAAGGGAGTTACTGTGTCGCTTATGAAAATGGGTTTCGGATTCTCATTCGTTCCTATGTTAACTTGTACTAGCTCATCTTCTGTGGGCGGGTCGCGCTATTCAAAACGGACATCCCAGAGAGTATCCATGTGTTTAGCCCATGAATCATCTTGAACATCAATTGGTTCCTCGTCACTTTCGGGTGTAGCTGAAACCATATTTGTTGTTAGAGATTGAAACTAGGCGCTAGTATTTAGATCCGAATCATGATCAAACAGATATAAATCTTCATCGGCCGAAGAGCTCTCTTCATATTTGTATGGCGGTCTAACCCCCTTCGAGTTTTCTAATAATCTAGGCTCTTCCCTCTTGGTCTAAATGAGGGTATGAGATTTCGTCGCCATTTCTCAAAGTTTAATCCCAGTTCTGGGGTAAAATTATAACCCATCTTTTCAATCATCCGTCGGGACTTCTGCTCGTATAAGTGAAATTGGGGTGATATTTGCTCCTCACTTTCACTATTTTATTTTTGGTTAGGCGACGCGATCACTTTGCCGAAGACAATTGGCTTTTGAGATACCTGTCGTGGAGGTACTTCAAATAAGTGATCTCTTCCCTTTGTTATTTTAGACCGAGAGAAGAGAGATGACCTGATTGGCAAATGATATGCCGCAAGAATTTCAAGTTCGGACAGGCCATCCACCTCAGTGGAAGTACAAGAAGGCTCAGACTCTGTAACAACAGCAGGCTCGTAAACTATTTTATATTTTCATTAATAATCCACTCATTCTCTGCTACATCAGTTACATTATTATCAAACTTCACATTAAAATTTAAATGAGGGTTTATCTCATAATCACCCTCATCATTCTCTTCTGGAGATTCGTATTCAGTGTCCGCCTCATTATCGCTGTCGTCGGGTTCCTGAGGCTCTTTGTGATTATCATTGGGGACCTCATGGGCCGGTTTGTAGAGCATGGCGTCGGTGAAGTAATTTTCCAGCGCTTTGAATGGTTACCTATCTGCAACTAGTATCCGGAATTCTCCTTATTCATCGCAGTATTTCATAAATTGGTGGAGAGTCGACAGGACTATCATATAGGCGTGGATCCATGGTTGCCCCAGTAAAATGTTATAAGACGTGTCTGTGTCAATAACGTAGCACGTAACTTCCATCCTCAAATTCCCGATTTGGCATCGAAGTCGGATCTTCCCGAGGGGACAGCTATTATTGGCGTTAAACCCGTATATCGTAGTATTTGTTGGTGTTAGGCGATGGGAAAAAATTTTCAATAGTTGCATCAACCTTCTACGAATGACGCTTAATGTAGACCCCGGATCAATTTGAATGTGGTCCACCTTTATGGATCCGACATATCTGGTGAAATATAAATGCCTATTAGACTTTATATTCCTTATCTGCATGTCCTCTGGGAAAAAAGTAATCTGCGGGACCTGCCTCCTCACGTGATGACAGCAGGGGCAGGAATCATGTTCTTCATCGACTGGCTCGACAATCTGCGCTAAGAAAGATTCAGAGTCTGCCAAACCCTCTCTTAATACTTCGCGAGTTGATTTCGATAATCGCAGCAACTCGTAAAGCGTAACTTGAGCTGAAATATTTGTCAGCTGAGCTATTATGTCAAATTTAAAAGTAGCATCCTTGACCTCTTCGTCTTTTCCCGGATTTTTCTAGAAACGAAACACTTTTTGCTTTGCAGACTTCGCGAGTTCCCTGTATATATTCTTCGGGTCTACTCTGATATAGTCTTTGAGGTAGCTTTACCGGATCGAGTACCGGAGGGACCTGCCTCATCTTGGTGAGTGGCCATAGTTTCGGCTTCTTCTTCAGAATCCGTGAATACTCCTGTAACTATGTACTCTTCTTTTATTTTCGCAGAAATAGTATTACTAGTCCGCTTTCTTCTCTGGCTCCCTGAGGTGGTCCATTATTCATCCTGTAATAGATCAGGGTGGACCCACATGACTTCCCTTCTTTGTGTTGTTACGGGGACAAGTCCTTTCTGTGCTCTTTCATGTGGATCATGATTCTTCATGACTAGTTTCCTTTCTGGTATCGGAGTTACTTCTGCAGGAAACTCATGGGTCCCTACCACCAGGGTTGCTGTATTAGCAGTAACTTTCTTCTGTTCCTCTTTCAGCGTCAAAACTCCAGCCTCTATCAATGCTTGGATCATGTTCTTCAGAGGGTAACAGTCCTTGGTAGGGTGTCTAACATTTCTGTGGTATAAACAATAATTAGGGTTGTTGGTTTTACCAGTATCCTCCGATTTTCTATTTTCTGGAAGTTTCAACATTCCCTTCCTAAGGAGCAGATGGAAGAGTGTAGGCATCTGTTTTGCCTTAAAAGTATAGGTCCTCTCTTTTTAGGGCCTATTCTGTCTCGTGCCCTTTTGATTTTGGGGTTTCGGGTGTGGAGGATTTATTTTTTGTGGAGCGGCATCTGATACCATTGCCGCTTTTCCCTTATTCTTATTGTTGTTTTGCGCATGCGGCCTATTGTTTCCAAGATTCCTTGTTTCGCGAGATTCTTCAACTTGGCAAATCAAGTCTTCAGCTTGTTCTCCCTATTTAAGTAAATCCTTCCAAGTCTTGGACTCTACGGCTCCCATTTTTAAGAGTACGTTGGTCTTGAGATTATGCCGGCACGTTTCCACCAGAGTTTCCTGGATCATTCCATATTTGCAGTGCACAGACTTCTCCCGGAACCTTTCTATAAAGTTCTTCACCGATTCTTGTTCCCCTTGCTTTGTTGCAAGGAGGGAATGAATCGAAATTTCGGTATCATTCTCAAAGAAACATGCAAGAAAGTATTTTTTAACATCATACCAGGTATTGATAGTACCTAGGGGCAACTGCATAAACCATGTGAAGGCAGGCCCTTTCAAGGTACTCGCAAATGCCTTGGTCATTACTGGGTCATTGCCCATCAAATGCCCTGCTTGGGACAAGAAGTAATAGATATGCTAACTGGGTGATTCTTTCCCGTCGTATGACTCCAACTTGAGCGGTTTGTACTTTTTAGGGCACGATGCAAGATCCCATTCAGGCGGGTACAGTCTTGAGATCCCCGATTCCTTTAGTTCCTTCTTATGCATCAAGACATCAAGTTGGCTTTGTAGCTTCTCAATTTTCTCTTCATGAGGGTCATGAAAAGAATATTTATCCTTATCCTCATATGCCGAGTAAGCCTTTTCTTTTTTATCTTCTTCATTTATCTTTTCCTTTTTTTCTTTGGTGGTGATTTTGAAGAACTTCTGACCTTATCTTCGACTATTTTTTGCGTGTTTTCGACTACCTTTAAAAGCATTGTCTTGAGATCCTTGATCATTTTTTTATTGATCTCGGATTATCTGTTCTTGGGCCTCAAATCTTTGATTGATATCGTTAGATTTGTCCATCATATGTGATACTGATTTTTGCAATTTAGATGACGCCGAAGAACGAGAAGTTATGGCCGAATTGTCACTATCGTCGTCATAAGATCCTTTTACAAGTTTCTTATAATTTTGAGTCGGGACAACACCTGACTTAAGTCGGATAAAATGATGAGCTTTTTCATCGCTTGATTCTGAATCATCATTCCTTTCTATGATTTTCTTTCCCTTTCCGACCATGTTAGAAGTTACAATTCTCCATTCTTTTTCTCGGAGAATAGTTTTTGTCTTTTAGCAGGATTTTTGTCTGGCTCAGTTAATCGATCGAACACCGATACCCTGTTCTTGCTGCATCAACAATTATTCATTACAACAGATACTGCTGTGATAAGCTGCTCGCAATGACAAATAGAATCCGATTGAACTTGATTTATACTTCTTTTCTTGGTTAAATACTCTCTGAGGTCAGTAGCCTTGAATACGGAATGGTGGGACCCACTTATCTGTTGAGAGGGTCCAGGGGCCCACTGGAGATTTTTGGAATCATTAGTGTCAAGTTATGGTCTAATGGGACGATTATCAACACTGATTTTGTATTCAGGTTGATTTACGCGGAGCTGAGAAGCAGCTTCGCGTTTTGATACGCGGAGCTGAGAACTAATTTCGCGTTTTGATACGCAAGGCTGAATAATAGCTTCGCATTTTGATACGCTAGCCTCGCGTTTTGATACGTTAGCCTCGTGTTTTACACTGGCTTGGCGTTTCTGCAGAAGTTTAACTTCTGGAATATTAGTCTCATGTGGAAGAAAATTCTTACACGCTGGCTTATTCTTGAGATTTACGCAAGTCATAACTTCGCGTTTAACGCGATTTTTGCGATTAACGCAAGTCTGAAAATCATCTTCACGATTTATGTGAAGGTAAGGATTTTTGTGATTAACGCAAGTCTCACCATCTTTGCGATTTACGCTAAGCTCAGTTTTAGCCTCGCGTGGAGAATCACCATCACACGCTGGCTCTATCAGCATTTTATCCTCGCGATTAACGTGAGCTTTTCTGGTTTTAAGTCCAGATAAAATAGCCTCGTGTGGAGAATCACATGTGGGTTTGTCCTTGCGATCAACGCAAGTTGCAGCTTCATATTTAACGCGATACTGACTGGTCTTGCGATTAACACAAGCCAGATCGCGAGGTACTGTAGCCTCGCGTTTAACGCAGGCTTTGAGGGCCTTTCGCCTAGCTCTCCGATTTCTATTCCGGAGTTAGGTTCTGGTCAATCCAGTTCCCGAGCCTTCTTTGGCAGTAGAGCGGCTATCCTCTGCTAGGGTTCTCTACCTAAACGACGGCTCTATGACCGCGATCTCTAAGGGTCCCCGATTAAAGGTGGATTCCCGATTACCCGATTTACGGGTATTGGAGCGCACGCGACGATAGCGCCGTGTTTCGGTCAGGTTACCTGACTCAGAGGAGAGATACTCCTCGTACTTTTGCCGATCGATCTCCATGACTAGCATGTTAACGTCGGATCCGATTATCTCGACGTCAGATTGCGCAACGATCTCTTTTTCGATAAAGAGATTTCTCCCACTGTGGTCGCCAGTTTGTTCGTAGCAAAATTTTTGTTTCCTTCTATTGAATACGACTTAGATTACAACGAAAGTGAACAAGAAAAGAACAAACGAGAGGATTTATAATTATCGTTCTCTTTTACAAAATAGTGGGTTCTCGCAGCGATGGGATCTATCGAATAGCTCTTTTGGACGATATGACGTCGATGATTTTCTTGCTTGACGAAAATGACGGCCGACTTGATCTTTCTCTACTGATCTTGATTCGTTCAAACCTCTCACGCGTAACTTGAACTTCTTTAATGCTCGAAAAAGATTCTTCAAGGCTTCTTCAAGAGGGTATTTATAGCCTTTGGCAATATGAGAGTTTCTATTTAAATAGAATTTGTATTCATCAAGAATTCTAATCAAATATCTTAGTTTTGATTTAAATATCTTGATTTATAGTTCTGATTGGACTCAATTAAGGGTATTGGATAAGCCCAAATCTCAATCATAATCAATTTATGATTCTGATGAATTCTACTCACGCGGAACTAATTGCGTTAGAACGCGGAGCTAATCACGTCAGAACGCGGAGCTAATCACGTCAGAACGAGGAGTTATTGATTAGCTCTGCGTTTTTCTCAAATGCGGGGCTAAGATAGTCACACGCAGAGCTACCGAGTTAACTCCGCGTTCTGTGTGGAAAATTCCTTTTATTTGGAAATTTTCATTACCAACATTTTCCGTGACTTTTTTACATTTGCCAACCGTATTTGAGGTCACCGCTTTCTATTCTTTTGCTTTGATTTTGTCCATGAGATTATTTTTTTTAAAGTGTTTTGGTCCGACTCGGTTATCCTGTCAAAGACTGACTCTTTTCTTACTGCAATAACAATTATTCAATACAGCAGATACTGCTATCATGAGTTGCTCATAGTGACAAGTTGAGTCTGGTTGGACTTGAATTACACTTCTTTTGTTTATCAAATAATCTCTAAGCTCGGTGACTTTGAGTAGTGAAGAATTGTGGGGCCCACCTGGTTGTTGAGAGGGTCCAGGGGCCCACTGAAACTTCTGAGAGTCATTGGTTTTGAATTGTTGTCCAGTAATTGGTTTATCAGCCTTGATTCTATATTCGGGCTGTTTTATGCGGAGTTGGATGTTAGCTTCGCATTTTGAAGCATTTATGCGAAGCTGGGAGATAGCTTCACGTTTTATGCTAATCTCGCGTTTTACACTGGTTTGGCGTTTATGAAGAAATTCATCTTCAGATTTTTGCTTAGCCTCGTGTGGAAAATCACATGCTGGCTTAGCTTTGCGATTAACGCAAGAATCTTTGGCTTTGCGATTAATGCTTGGCTTAAGTTTAAGATTGATAACCTCGCTTGTGAAACCACACGCAGGCTTATCTTCGCGATTAATGCGATTGTAACAAACTTTGCGATTAACGCAAATTTTACTGGCTTCGCGATTTACGCTTAGCTCAGTTTTCTTTTGAAATTCAATAGTCTCGCATGGAGAGTCTCCATCACACGCTGGCTCTGTCAAAAAATTATCCTCGCATTTTACGTAGGTTATGTTAATTTTTCTGATTTTAAATCCAGAAGCAATAG